>RJVU01042602.1:1550566-1576631 GCA_003731715.1 Anabarilius grahami | reverse complement strand
CTTTGGTTGAGTAATTAGAATATGATCTTTTTAAATACCTGCTTGTTTCGTTGAAGTTGAGGTGACAGTTGATCAGGCCAGGTGGGTTGATGTCCCAATCCATGCTCAGACACAGGCAGTGAATCTAAAACAAATGGTACATTTGAAATAAAGGTCATTATCCTGATTAGTAATAGTCTAGGGATAATTGCAACCTGAAAAGTGAAAAGAAAAAAAAAAACATCAATGAAATAAATAAGCTACTTAAGAAACAAAACAAAAGAACGAGCCCAAAAGAACTAAAACTTTGGAGNGGCCAGATACTCCACAGTCCATTGCTACTCTAACAAAACACAAAAAAAAAAAAAAAAAAGGTCCGAGATGGAAAAATTCCAGTTTGCCAAGGCGGGAAGCCTCTCGCGCCGCTGATCCCGGCATATTGCAGGACTTACCCCGCCGCGGCGGCTCGTGCTGGCGGGCAGCGTTGTCCAGGGGACCGGCGTCCCAGAGGGAGACGAGCGTCGCTGTGGAAACGTCAACACTACCATCAGCTGACCTCGAGGCGGAGTACTCATAGCGCTGCCCTCCTGCAAAGCTCAGATCTTGGCAGGACAGCATGGTGCTCTACAAAATCCATCATAACAGAGACGACAATTATTTATTTGCATATTTAATCATGTCGCGACCACTTTAAAGACACCAACACCAAAAAATAATTCATTACGAGAGATAAATATTATCACGTCTTGCAAGCAATTTTTCTTCCATTTACTGAAAACTTTATAATAATAAATAATTATTGATGATTATAATAATAATATCGTCGATGTTTTAAGGATATAATAAATGGACACCTTAGAAAGTTAGTCAAGCAGTCAGAATCACGTGTTCAACATCCACTTGTATAAAATATCTTATAAAATGTGTCCTAAGCTATAAACAGTGACAGTATTTTTGTTTTGTTGCTGTTTAGTTGTGCTCTGTAACTTGTAAACTGTTATCATGTATAGGTTATATGTGTTTTTACACCATACCTTTCAGTGGTGCCAAATTTACAACCTGCAGTGAAAAGTTCATTGCACTTAAAAAAACAGAGGCAAAAACCACAACAAACACAGAGCAAGACTCTCCATCTTCTGCGCCATCATTCAATAATTTATTGAAATTGACAATCATTATGCCTTCACAGTACCCGCGTGTTGCGCTCACTGCAACCAACTAGGCTACTCAATTGCTTCATTATTGGCGCTGGCATTGCTTTTGTGTGCTAATTAAGCATGTCAAGTAACTGTCAATTTATCAGAAACATCAAGATGCACATGGAGACCTGATAAAACACCAACTGACAGGTGCGCGTAAAGCCAGCTCGCCATGAGGATTCTCAAGTAATAAAATGTTTTAAAATAACAGGTAACAGAAATATTTAGTCACCCAATAATCAGAATATTTAGAGAAACACTTACCAACTCTTAGGGCAGGGTGACACGGGTAGGTGCGAGCTCTCCAAAGACCTAGAGAAGCAAGTGCGCTAAACTTCATTCAAACTGCTTTGAAGCTCGCTCAAGCGCGGCTCTCCGGAGCGCAGCAGCAACCTGATTCGGCGTGAAGCTGTCAGATTAGTGACGTGACACTTTCAACTGTTGGATCGCAGATGCGCAATGAGCGAGTGCTCGAGCAGAAGGCAATGCGCGTGATTTGTTCACCTGAAGAGGCGTGATTGTAGTATTTAGGTTTTATCGCTTTAGGATGGAGAGGGAGATGGTTCCTCTGCGCATCTGGGTGCTGTGCGCTGTCCGGTGGGTTAATGTATAATTCCTCAACTGATAGTTTAGAAGCATGATGAATTAATTTAACCAAACGAGCTAAAGGACATGCTCATGACCCCCTCTCAGAGTTAAATGAAAGGTGCATACCACAGAGTGACACATTAACACACTTTTGTGCATTTCTGTCAGTCTGTGTTTTTCCCCAATGAACTGAAAGATTGTAATTATAATACTCGCCTGGCTTTTTGTACTTTGCACTTCATTTGGAAGACATCACCGAATGCAGCTGTCTAGAAATAGATTTTCTGATGATACTTGGTGATAAGCATAATCATATGAAAGTAAATAGCCCAAATATTAACTTTATACAGATCAGATGTCAGAAATTAACTTAATTAAGGGGTGATATAAGTGAATAAATTCATATAAGTGCATTTTTACCTGTTATGAGGGTATTTTTTTTCTGTCAGAATGCTGCATGGACAGATGTCAAATGTCATCTACTCACTTTTTAAAGGCATTATTAATGTGATGATGAGCAGAACATTTTGACATGTTGACAATCCATAAGAATATTTTGAACTTAAAATTTATTTACTAAGTGATTGGTGCAAGTGTTCATTTTAATGGCAAATATTTCTCTTAAAATGATGCCAAAATTAAACATTTTGCTTTTAAAGATGGAAAAAACTAATTTAACAGAATAGTAACGAGTCATTTTTTAATCAATTGCATCTTTGATAGTGAAAAGCATTCTTATTTGTTATATTTTGACTGATTTCAATTACACAGCACTGATTGACTTTAGGGTGAAATCTTATTTTGCTAGACTAAATTAGTGTAACTGGGTTGCAAAATGTCTTTAAATGCAGTGTTTATTGGGTAATTGCATTTTTTTTAAAACACATTTAAGATTAACTATTGATAAGGACTTTTACAGTTAGTTAGAAAGAAGGTAGGTGCTGTGTGTTTGTGCTATAATTTGGATACAAATGGTCTTAATTTGCAAAAAAATATAACAAAACTTACTTTTGGGACGTCCAGGAATGTCTAATTGGAAAAATAATTCATAAAAATGTATTTAATTCTGTAAATGCAAAATTTGTTCTTTTAGGAGTAGAGATTTGGGTTTGGTTTAGTATATAGTGTCTTTATGAAGTCTATGGTATGTATGTCCCCATTTGGATGTATGGGGCCAGTGGGCACTAATTGCAGGGTTTTAAAATGACTTTGTGTAAGTTTCGGGAGCAGCTTTGCTTGTCTGTAGAAAGGAGCTGAGAGGCGGAGGTAGGAGAGGATGGATATGGTGATAGTGTTTAATCCAGTACACTATAACTGCCAATTAAACAGGTCATTTCACCTGAAACCTCTGTCCAGGATCACTCGCACTCCCTGTCTTTCTCTCCTAGTCCTCTCACACCTGATACCAGTGATACCAGTAACAGTTGGGGTGAACTCAAATGAAGCATTGGAGAAAAGGCAATCAATTCTCCAGAACTGTGCACCAATCTTATGTGTGAGTAACAGGGAATGTAATTGTAAAAAAGTGTGCTCTGATCACATATATTGATATATTGATGTCAGAGCTTATCTTTTTTTTCTGAAACATTACTGATGTTTCTTTCATAACCACCAAACATGAGCAATACATTTCTGTTCAAAAGTTTTTATTTAGAAATTATTACTTTTATTCAGCAAGGATGCAGCATTAAATTGATCAAAAGTGACAGCAAACACATTTATAATGTCACAAAAGAATACAGTTCTTTGGATTTTTCTATTCATTAAAAAAATATATTAACCAGCACAACTGTTTTCAACATTGATAATAGTACAAAATGTCTCTTGAGCACAAAATCAGCATATTAGAATGATTTCTGAAGGATCATGTGACACTGAAGACTGGAATAATGATGCTGAAAATTCAGCTTTGCCATCACAGGAATACATTACATTTTGAAATATATTACAATAGAAAACATTTTAAAATTATAATAATATTTCACAATTTTTCTGTATTTTCAAATAAATTCAGCATTGGTGAGCATAAAAAACTTTCAAAAACATAAAAAAAATCTTACCAACCCCAAACTTCAGGTACTGTAAGTACAGTGAAGCTTCATCAGAATGACGGATGATCATTTTCATAATCTTTCACATGAATGCTGCTTCAGGACGTGCACTTTGAGGTTATGGAACATCCTATAAAGTGATGAGGTCCAATCAGTGTACACACTTTGTGTGTGTATTTAATGAACCCATGACTTGGAAAAGGCACTCTTCAATACATATATAAAGAATACAAACCATAGAATATTAGTTTAAGTGTGTCTGGTAGAAAATGCGGGAGTCTATTGAAGAAAGCCCGCTTTTGAAGAGTGTGAAATGGGTGTGTGTGTTCGTGCACCCCTCTATGTGCTAACTAAACTCAGAGGTGGCAGCTTGGGTAATTAAGAGCGGAGCTGTTGTCAGGTGCCTCATTATGACATGAATGGCAGTTTGTCACTCTCCTCCTACCTCTATTAAACAGCCTCTGTCCTTTGCTGTCAGCTGCTTTGACTGTTTATCAATCTGTCTGCTGGCAGAGCTGACTTTTGCAGGCCTAACATTCTGTCTGTTGACAGGTCTGGTTTTACAGCTCTCTTTTTGTAGATGAATGAGCACTGATTCCTTAGCATGAATTATGTCTGATGAGCTAAATATCAACTATGCTGAAGCAGTGAATGAACGAGAAAATGCTTTCACTTTTGTTAGTGTGTGAATCAGGCTTATGAAACTTTGAAAAACATGAATGCTTGCGTAAA
Source organism: Anabarilius grahami (assembly GCA_003731715.1). NCBI lineage: Eukaryota > Metazoa > Chordata > Actinopteri > Cypriniformes > Xenocyprididae > Anabarilius > Anabarilius grahami. Next base: position 1,572,082 of record RJVU01042602.1, on the reverse strand, counting down.
AGCATATGAAGCATTTAACAAAAAACTGACTGACAGCTCTCCTGTCACCATGTTGAGAGACATAAAGTGCAGAGATGTTGTGTGCGCTGTGTGAACATGATGGTTATTGTAGTTCTAGACTAAATGTGAACGTTTTTACTCATCTCACTTGCACAAAAAAATCCTGTAGTCCTCAAAATGAATAAAAACAGTGAAATGCAAACTCAGAATTTTACGCAAACCTGTAATAATTAACTATAATAAATTACACAAATATACTTTATGTATTTAATCTCACTTTATTAACCAATGTCTTTGCTGCTGACCTTCAGTGATCTATTTGAACCATACTAATAAGCAAAAATGACTTTAGATTAGATTTAGAAAAAAGAGAGTTGAACAAACTTCTCCTGTATTCTATTCTTCTTTGATCCAGAATGGCAGCACAGCTGAAAGGTTTGTTTGAGCTGCGCCCTCTACTGTACAGGCGTAAATATACATTTCCTTGCACCTTAAACTAATTCATTTCACTTTTGGTGTGAAAGGGCCTTTACATTTACCAAAAAATATAACTTTTTTGTTGTTATTAAAAAACAAACAAGCAAGCCCAGCCCATGTGAGAAAAAGTAACACAAAAGTAATGTAACGCATTACTTTTCATAAAAAGTAACTAAGTAACACAATTAGTTACTTTATAGGGAGTAACGCAATATTGTAATGCATCACTTTATATATATGAAATTTATGATCATTTGACTCAACTCACAAACTAGCATCTGAATTATTCTTAAAAGAAAAAAAACTGCTGTTTTTGTTTTACTGGCCTCAGATTTCTGTACTAGAAAGGTTTATGCATAATTTGAGATTTTTGGTAAAAAAAAATTTTTTAAAAACGATATGAAAAAGTATTTACTTTAGATACTGTTAACTGTTCATCATTTCCCTTAAATTTTACATAATTTTATTTACATTCACATGTTAATTTTACATGGTCCTTTGATGAAAAATATGATTTTGAAAATACAAACATACAATGTAATCTGTCAACTAATATGGTTTAATATGGTTTTTGATGGACATGTTGGCTTCCCAAAAGTGTCAAGTACTTGCTAGCAATGATGGAGGTACTTTTATCAATGATGATAAAAGTGTCTGCTAAATGAATGTTAATGTATATGGGTGAATGTATAGGAACAAAGAGTGTGTGTGAGTGTGTATGACCCCTGCTGACACAGCACAGACAGTGGGAGTGAAGAGGAGGGTCAGGGGGCTTAAGAAATCAAAAGTCTTCACTACGACACACAAAACCTGTTGTGGCTCATTCAGACATATCCCAAGTCCCTTAAGTTTATACAGAACTTGTATGAATTGATATGTACTTCACTAAACACTCAAATATAATAATTCATCCACTTTTCATTCACACGCACACACCATCTGACCCCCAGCACCATAGACACCACTCTCTCCCTCCCTCTTTCAGCAGTTGGAGAATTAATTGCCTTCTCTCAGGGCCAGTGATGATGGTACAGGTGGAGATACCTGGGCGTCTAACCCCTCTGCCCCCGGCCCAGCTGTCTCTGAGTCCCGGCCCTTTTTTCTTGTGCAGCTCCCCACCGAGTGCTCTAATAACCAGCCACTGCTGCTCAGGATTTGTTGGCCAACAAACTGGACTCATGGGGGCTTGCAACCTGTTAGATATGTTAAGTGGTCACTAAACTAGTTAAAGGCTAAATGTTTGTGTGTGAGTGTGTGCATTTGTTTGTGAGTGTTGGGACCCACATACATGAAGGCAAAGTCTTGAAACTCACCAAGATAAATGATAAAAAGCTCATAAAGCAGTTAAAAGTGTGCAAGGGTGTGCAAGATGATAACAAGACATAAATATGTACAAAACATCCCACAGTATTACAATGTTTTTTGTACATGTACCAAAGTCTTTGAAGTAAATAACATGGTATAAAACTATCTATGTATATGCATCAAAATATCATATTAAAGGAAAAGTTTTTTGATCAGGTTTTGGTCTTTCATGCAGGAGACTTTGTCTCAGATGTTCTTCCTAAAACTGGTCTTGGATGAAATCCATAAGAAATATTCATTTGGTTGGAGACTTTGGTAAGATGGATAATCTGAGCACATTTTGATACATTCTTCGTGTATTTTCAAAATGTATACTCTAACTTTCAAAAGTTTGTGGTCATAATCTTTTTTTTAAAGAAGTCTCTTATGCTTACCAAGAAAAATCTTGATTAAAAATACAGTAAAAACAGTATTATTGTGAAATATTATTACAATAACTTGTAGATAAATGTTTTCTATTTTAATATATAAGAGACTTTAATAAATCCAAAAGGAACATACTTTAGAAAATCAGGAGTAATAATAAAACACAACCACGTAATACTAATACGACGAGAAACAATCAACAGAAGAAACTGAGGGCTTAAATATACTGAGATAACAAAATAACTAAATGAACAACAGGTGAATGTAACCAGTAACTAAGGGAACTAAGTAGCAAACAAACTGCAGTCTGGGGTGCATTTCCTGTACAATAATGTAACTCGCTGCTTCACTACCATAGTACCATGCATCAATGAACAAATCAACTAGATAGTCACGACTGTTTCCCGAAACCGCATTGTCGCAAACTTTTCATTCAGCCACTTTGGTGAATGATGTCATGCGGGTGGTGGAGTAATAAATTCTTTAAATGAATCCGTTTGAGATCAAATTAATGCAATTTTTTTTTTGCTATTAATTACGTACATGGCATCTGATGACTAATTCTCAATTTTCTCGAGCACGTACGCACATGCGCACTCTTCAAAAACGGTGCTTAAAATCTCACGACAAACTAAAATATGTAAATGACATTTGTATATATTCGAACTAAAAGATATACATTGTACTTAATGTCAGCTTGCTTATTTTGTTTAAGATAACGCTTTATTAAGTCCAAATGTCATTAAAACAAGAAACTATGCTTCTAACCACAGCTCGAGAGCTGTCGTTCCAACCACACAAGTTTGCGATACAGTTTGCGAATGTTTGAACTATGGTTTCGGAAAACACCAAATCATTGAACTATGTTAGTAACGATAGAACTTGCCATGTTAGTTGGCTAACGATGCTTGTGGGAAACGCACCCCTGATCGGGACAGGGAACACAATGAAAATGAAACCAAAACATAATCAAACTAAACAGACTAAACAACAGAGATTGTTACAGTAGCTCCCTTTTCCGGAAGGCATGTCTTTTTGCCAATAAGAGTCCAACTGAGGAGGGAGGGAGGGGGCTTTGGAGGAGGACGAGGGCCCGGCAGGTAGGATACAGGAGTAGATGATGGCGGGCGAAACCAGGGTGGTGATAATGGTGCAAGGAGACAAGAGCAGGAAGAGCCAGGTGGGGACTCAGAGCAAAGCCAGGATGAAGGCCAACGGCAGAGTCGAGGGAGGGAGAAGCCATTGACCTTATTCACAGCAACGCCATCTTTAATTTTTTTACGGGAATGAAAGCAAGGCTTTAGCAAAACGATAGACATCCAGTACATCTCTTCAGAAAGATGATTTTGCAGTGTTTCCTCAACAGAACAATCCAAAAAACACTAAATAATAGTATAATCCAGTGTTTTAGAGTGAGTGAGTGAAGAGAGTGAGTGAGAGTGAGTGAGTGAAGTGACATGTGGCCAAGTATGGTGACCCATACTCGGAATTTGTGCTCTGCATTTAACCCATCCAAGTGCACACACACAGCAGTGAACACACACACCGTGAACACACACCCGGAGCAGTGGGCAGCCATTGCTGCGGCGCCCGGGGAGCAGTTGGGGGTACGGTGCCTTGCTCAAGGGTCTCACCTCAGTCATGGTATTGAGGGTGGGGAGAGCGCTGGACATTCACTCCCCTCACCGACAATCCCTGCCGGACCTGAGACTCGAACCCATGACCTTTGGGTTACAAGTCCGACTCTCTATCCATTAGGCCACGACTGCCCCACTGACGACTGACTTTTTTGGATTGTTCTGTTGAGGAAACACTGCAAAATCATCTTTCTGAGAAAGTTCAGTAGACATAAAACTCCACACAACATGAGCTGTGGAAAATTGTAAGTGATCTAGTAGCTTTATACAGCTTTATTACAGTAGATGCCATTGAAAACACACCAAGTCTATCCTTCACAGCCTCGCTTTCATACCTGTCATGGCGCTGCTCTGAATAAAGTCTATTGTGGAGACTTGGCAGGTAGACCCAGGTGACAGACTGAGATGGAGCTGATGGAGGTGAAGCCGAAGAGCTGATGAGACCGGGCGATCGATCTGGAGGCCAAGGCGGAGCCGCAGCGATGAGGTGGAGAAAGGGTGCCAGAGGACTGAAGTAGAGCCGGCGTGACTGAGGACCAAGGCAGAGTCAGAGGGAAGGTGGAGTCTGACGGAGCCGAGAGAGTGGAGGGACAAAGTGCAGCTGAAGACCCAGAAGTCTGTGGTGCAGACAGAGCGACGACTGCCCATGGTGGAGTCAGAGGGATAAAGGAGCCCAGTGGAGCCATAAGGACGACAGCCCCAGGTGGATTCAAGGGAGGGAGGAGCCAATGTGGGGCTGACTGATCGACGAGCCGAGGTGGAGTGACGGGGGTTTGGCAGCTGGAGGTGGAGCCAGGTGATCCAAGTGCCAAGGCATAACTGGAGACAGAAAGACCTGAGGAAGATCCGCACAGCAGAGTGGAGTAAACAGTGGAGGAGCCGAGAAACTGAAGGGAACCAGCAGAGGTGGGGCCAGAGGACTGGCTTGCTTTGGTAGCAAAGCGAGGAGACTTGGAGCTGGGTGGGATCAGCAGAGATAGGACACTAAGGGGAAAATCTTCTTTCAAATCCTCATCAAAAATTACAGATGCCGCCCTATGCCTGGTCAGACTTTTCATTAAGCGCGGGCTCCGGGGCGATGATAGTCTTAGCCATCCACTCTGGTGTTGGCATTGCAGCATGCTCAGGCTTTTCGTCTGGGGTGAGCTCTGGCGTAGGCTCCGTGCAGTGTGTGGGAGGCGGCTGGCTGGGCTCTGGATCTGAAGTGGGGCAGATAGTAAAACGCTGGTCCGTTGTTCACCAGCACCCACTCCACAAATGTGGCGAAATCCCCCAGAGGACCATTCATGGGCAGGCATGCCTTGGACTGCTCACTGAGGCTGGTGTGGAAAAATATGCAAAGCGAGCAGTCCAAATAGTAGGTGAGGCACGCCAGATATAAAAAGTTCCTTGTGTGGTCCTCAAGTGAGCGATCTACTTGCTCCAAACAGAGCAACTGGACAGCTGGTAAGTACATTGTGGCCAAAAAAGAAAAGAAAAATGCAGCAAAATAAGTTCCGCGTTCTGTAATGTGTGGTGGCTGTAATGAGCACACAACGATCTGAGAATATAGCATATAAGAAACTGATGGCTTAAATATACAGAGATAACAAAGGTAACTAAGTGAACAACAGGTGAAGGTAATCAGTAACCAAGGGATCAGAGTAGCAAACAGAACTGGATAGGGACAGAGAACACAATGAAAATGAAACCAAAACACAATGAAATTAAACAGACTAAGATTGTTGCACTGATTTGCTGTTCAAGAAACATTTCTTATTATTTTCAATGTTGAAAACAGTTGTGCTGCTTACATTTGTGTGTGTGTGTGTGTGTGTGTGTGTGTGGAAAATGTGATATTTATACTTAAGTATTCATTTGTTAAAAAAATATCTTACTGACATCAACATTTGGAACAGGAGTGTATATTTTAGTCATTGTTTTTATAAACTTATTATTTATCTATCATGTTTTAAAGTTGGTCTTTTGTTTTATTTTGCTCTTTTAATAGACTATTTTGCAAATAGTAATTATGTAATGTTTTAGTCTATTTTCTAACTTGTTCTTTCTTTTGTTTATGACATAATTGAGATGTTTTTTGAACTCTAGATAAGATATTATCTTATGTAAGAACTTTTCAGAAGAATAACTAAGAAACAGGAAGCAGTTTAACAGATCTCCATTTGCTCTCTATTTAATCTCATTGCTGTCTAGAAGAAACAATTGAGACATTTAAAAGGTTTCATAATTTTTCTTTCCAATGAGATGGAAGTCAACTAGTTTGTAAAGTAGTGTTGTGATATAAAACTCGCTGTACAGTAAGTAAGAGCAAGTGCCTCTGGAACACTGACGCGCCAATTAACTGAGAATCACATGTCGATGTAAAGTCAAAACAAAGTCAACAGAGCCATTGACTTCTTCATGGGGGTCCTCCATCCCCTCCCTGCTTCACCCTATCTCATTATTACCAGCCCCCTCCATCGAGAAAATTGCCCCCCTTCCAATGAGATTAAGCTCCATACACGTGTCAAAGCAGACTCTGTGCACTGTTAGCGTGCTGCGATGCTAAGCCTCTTTTACCTGAACAATGGTCTCCAGCAGAGCACACGCTGCCAATTAAGCCCAGGGCTCTCTCCTGCATCCCCGCCCGCCACGGCTGCCCATGTTCCGGCCCGATCTCGAACGCCCCTTTCTTCACTACAGGCACATGTAGGACAGCCCTAAGCAGGGGTCCTTTTGTGTGGCGTGAGCAAAGCCATATTGGTTTCGGCAGGATATATACAGACCCCCTCACAGGCCGAACCTGAAGCCGCGCAGATGAAAGTACTGCCGACAGTGTCTGTGCTGCAGCGTCCCTTTGCCTCGCAAACATCCGTTTAATGGTCCCCCCTCTTTTCCCACTGCCAGGCCTGATTTCATCTGTAGTATTTCCAGTCACTTGCACCTCCTTCCATTTTTAAGTGCCTTTTAGATTTGTGCCGAAGTTGGTGCCAGTTTAATTGTTTTAACCAGTCCAGAAGATGAGCAGAAATCCCATTTATAAAAGCTCCAATGTAGCTTCCATGCAGTCAAAAGTTGCAAAAGTACTGTAGTAACAAGAAAAGTAAAGTTACTTTTTGAATTTAAACCACAATACCAGAGTTACTTGTTGTTAGTGTTAGTTTTCTATTTATTCGGTGCATTTACTGGATTTTGTAGTGTAAATCTCTCAAACAAGCATTTTATTGCAATAGTACAGTATCTAATGCACCACATATATTAGGTTACATGCCATAAAAAGAAACAATGTAACTTAAATAACTTGTTACTTTTAAATAGGAATAACGCATGGAAGCTTTAAGAGGCCATGCATTATTACTTTTTGCCTTGCATGATCAAATGTTCTTGTAATTTTGAGGTAAACATAGCTTTTTCTTGTGTTTTATAATGAAAAAAAAAATAAGACTGGAAAAATGCATGGCCTCTTAAGGCTTCCGTAGCAAATTACATTTGAAAGTAACATTCTCAAGCACTTCTCATGCTCTGCATTTTCATATCATCTCTTAAAATTAAAGCTTATAGCTGAAAAATGCCATTATTTCATTTCTAAGGGTATGTTAGAAGCCACTTTTGCATAACTGTCTTTTGACATAACATCTGAAACAAAATGATTCATAAATTGGAATCTGGAATCTTCATTCTATCTGAGTAACCAATGCATTTCAGCAGACAAACTTGTTTTGCTGGTACCGAGTAATATGACTTGTACAATGCATTTACAAAAGGTTAAACACATTATACAGACAATGAGGTCGAAGCATGTCAATTAAACACGTTTAGCCTTAAAGAGTCAAATTACAAATCTCAAACAAGATATACACTATTTAATTTTTTTTAATTTATTTTAAATTGTAATAATATTTCACAATATTACTGTTTTTACTGTATTTTGGATCAAATAAATGCAGCTTTGGTGAGCATAAGAGACATCGGTTACACTTTATTTTACAGTATGTGCACTTTCATGCACTTACAGTGTACTTACCTAAGAAAGTACTGGGTAATAAAAGGTAACCTGGATTAGGGTTAAGTTTAGGGGTAGGTTCAGGGTTAGTACCTAGTTATTACCCAGTTATTGCAATTACTATAATTAGTACACAGTATGTACATGGGGAACAGGACTGTAAAATAAAGTGCTACCGAGACATCAATAAAATATTAAGAAATCTTTCCTTTTAAACTTATCTTAAATTTTGAACCGTACTGTATAGACATAATGCAGTGTACAATCAAAAGCATTTTTTTTTTCTAAGAGTATTTCTCTGGTAAACTTAAAAATATATATTTTTCTAACCCACTTGTAACAACTCACTTCACCTTTCTTGCATAACGCAATTGCTGTTGGCTTCCGGCAGGTATAGATGTGTGTAGACAGGGTGTTTAAGTGTGGAATGTGAGCATTACCGAAACGCAATCCGCCCTTGTGCACTGCCTCTGATTATGTGCTTGTGTTTCATTTCTTCTCTTTATTCTAATGAAACTATTATATGATCAATGAAAAGACAGATTATGGTGGAATGCCTAATACCTTCCCCCAGTTTGGCACCTACAACATAAACTTCACCGAGAACACACCTGATCTCAGGTGACACCCAGCGCCTGACAACACCTCCGCTCGCCCACTTAGTTCCCCTCGAACACAATGGGCCAGCCGCCTAACCATAACCTAATCCCCTCCTAGGCCTCTGATTGGCTGCTGGGCAGATCATATGATGTAGTAAAGAGAGGAAAGTTGCAGGTTGAAATTTTTGCTGGACGAAGTGTTCTACAGGAGCAGCAGAGCGTGAGGAATTAAAAAGTTCCTGGAGGACTTAAAAGGCAGCAGAGCACGACCGGAGTGATGTCTTTGTCTTTAATACACTGTTGAGGGTGTGTTCAGTGTGTGTGCGTTTAGGTTACGGTGTTCCTCTTCTAGGGTCATTCACCTGGGCATTTAGTAAAAAATATGTGGATGTAGGTCGGCCAAAGATATAATACGGAAAAAAAAAGAAGGGGCATAATGTTCTCACTGTTCAAAAACACCAGAGGAAAACTGACTGGCAGGTCAGTATGAAATATGAGCGATATCACACATTCAGCTGATATCACTGCAGCTGCAAACACACTGCAGTTTATTAGGTGCTGAAATGCTCAGTTGAACTTGCATGTTATGTAAAGGGATAGTTTACCCAAAAATTTAAATTACCCTAACCCTAATGAAAATTACCATGATTTACTCACCCTCAAGCCATCCAAGGTGTATATGTCTTTCTTCTTTCGGATCGAATTCAATCGGAGATAAAAAATATCCTGGCTCTTCCAAACTTTATAATGGCAGTAAATGGGGGGCCCGATTTTGAAACAAAAAAAGTACATCCATCCATTGTAAAAGTACTCCACACGGCTCCAGAGGGTTAATAAAGGCCTTCTGGAGTGAACCAATGGGTTTTTGTAAGAAAAATATCCATATTTAAAACTTTATAATCTAAAATAACTAGCTTCCGGCAGATGACCGTATGCATGCTGCGCAAATTAACTTCGCTTTAGAAGGCCTTTATTAACCCCCCAGAGCCGTGTGGAGTACTTTTCCGATGGATGGATGCACTTTTTTTTTTTCAAAATCGGGCTCCCTTTTCAATGCTTTATAAAGATTGGAAGAGCATGGATATTTATTAATATTTCTCTGAATGTGTTCGTCTGAAAGAAGATAGTCATATACATCTAGGATGGCCTGAGGGTGAGTAAATCATGGGACAATTTTCATTTTTGGGTGAACTAACCCTTTAACATGCCTGTTCAACTGAGGCCTTCAGCACCTAATTTGTCGTGATATGAAGGTACCAAGTTGACGTGTGCTTTTGAGAAAGAAATAACCAATGTAATTGGCAAAAGTTTTGTTTGTGGCATCAGAGGGTGTGTTCACACTTGAAGTTCAGTTCTCTTGGTTCTTTTGTTTCGGACCAAAAAAGAAACGGTACATTTAGTCTTAAAGTGCCCCTATTATGCCTTTTTTAAGGTTCCTAATATTGTTTTGGGAGTCTCCTACAACAGGTTTACATGCATGCAAGGTCAAAAAACACTTTCGTTTTCTCACAATATACATTTAATTTCACCCGAGTTTTCAATGTTTTGTAAACGATTCGTTTGAAGCAGTTAAATTAAGTCTACACTGCTGATTGGTCAGATGGACCACCAATCCTTTGGGATTGGCCTACTGCGCGCACCATTGCCATAATAATTGAATAACAGCTATCAATTCGCAAGACACTGTATATAATGTATGGACAGAAAAGATAGCATCGATTTTGATAGCAGAGTCATTGTTACACTTTATGTAGGTGCACCTGTGGGAACTGTATCAGAATGCCAAGCGAAGCTGAAAACCTCTAACATAAGATAAACTTTTAGGCCAATATATTCAGATGATTTTTCATGGCAGTTTATTATCGTAAAAACAAAACAGCTGTAATGATGACGAGACTTTATTTTTTGACGAGACAATGTTAAACAATGTTTTATTTCGCATGACAGAACGGGCATACAGCTGAATTCAGGGCAATTCCGAGGATAGATTAAATGCATGACGTGCAGTATGCATTTGTTTGGCAGACCACGTAATTCGCCAGATTTAAGGTTTTATGTTTTTATTGCCCTATCTCTGTTGTTCGGGTTCTCTGTAGGGCTTCATTAAAATCATGCTACTCTAATCCCAAAAAGAATCTAAAAAACTTATAAATCTGCCCACAAATCTCTTATTATTTAGTGGCCTTAAGATATTTTTTGTAAACCTGAGTTGACTTAGTGAAAAAAGTGAAAGTGAAGTGACATGTGGCCAAGTATGGTGACCCATACTCGAAACTTGTGCTCTGCATTTAACCCATCCAAGCGCGCACACACACACAGCGAACACACACACCGTGAACACACACACCGTGAACACACACCCGGAGCAGTGGGCAGCCATTGCTGCGGCGCCCGGGGAGCAGTTGGGGGTACGGTGCCTTGCTCAAGGGTCTCACCTCAGTCATGGTATTGAGGGTGGGGAGAGCGCTGGACATTCACTTCCCTCACCGACAATCCCTGCCGGACCTGAGACTCGAACCCATGACCTTTGGGTTACAAGTCCGACTCTCTATCCATTAGGCCACGACTGCCTAATGGATAGTGATTTACTGATCCAAGAAAGTCAAATTATCAAACACAACTGGTTGTATTTTGAGATGTCCTAGGTTGATGTTGTAGTTCTGTCTGGATGTTCATGTAAAGTTAACCCCAAATACATCACAATACTACCTTGTACAATACTACAAATGTCAGTACAATTTTTCTGAAAGAAATTAATATATTTCAGCAAGCATGCATTAAATTGAGTTTTCTATTTCAAATAAAGGCTGTTCTTTTGAACTTTTTATTCATCAAAGAACCCCCAAAAATATATCACAGAATATTAAGAAACACAACTGTTTTCAACATTGATTTCATTGATTTCTGAAGGATCATATGACACTGAAGACTGGAGTAATGGCTGCTGAAAATACAGCTTTGCCATCACAGGAATAAACTACATTTTAAAATGTATTAAAATATATTTTATAAAGAGACTTTTTTCAAAAACATTTTAAAAAATCTTACTGAGTTTATCAAACATCTTAAGTTCTACTGAGGTGAACTGTACTGAGACCAGAACAGAGGTGAATGTTTACACAAGAAAGACAAAAGTGAAAACAACAGTTGCTCACTTTAGGGTTGAGCATAGAGTGATGCTGAACAAGACAATGAGTTTGTCGTTGCAACCGACAACAGGTCAGGCTATGAACTAGCCGTTGGATCACCATGCCAACAAAGACACCTATTTAGGCAGAAGCTTGTGATTATTTGAATAAATGTACCAATAATTCAAACACAAAGTTTCCTACACATGGCACAAAGCTGAAGACAATGTCCACGTACACACACTGTAGAATTTCAGGGGTGACAACTGCATTTAAATGTAGGAGTAAATCCCCTAAGTTATGATTCCATGTAAGGAACAGAATTCACTCTTGAAACCGCAGTGATTGACACTGTAATCATAGCAACGTTCTGGCATCTCACATGTTTTGTATCAGCTATTCTGACTTAAGTAATAGAGGGGTGCAGATATGACATCAGAAGCCAGAAAACTAAATTTATACTTTATAAATTTATACCAATTTATACTTCTGCGTCGAGTGTACGCAGTAGGTATGGCGTAGCCTACGCATAGTTGTGTACCCTACCCTACGCTGTATACCGTACCCTGATGTGCACCTCCCCAGAAATGTAACTACAAGTCGCAGACCGCAAGATCTGTGATTGGACGGATTGGTAGCATCGCATTTCCTCCTATGCATTTCCGGCGTATCTGAAATGCATTTTCTCGTCCATGTCTCTCAGTGGCCGGGCAAGCACAGAAAATTCACCCTCCTTCTGCCTCAACCAGTTCACGGGTTATGCGTATCATCTCCTCTAACACTTTCTGTCGTTTCTGCATTTTAGTTTTAGTAATTTCACAAAAAGTAACTGTTTTTTACGGTGGCCCAGTAGTGCACAACACAACGAAATTAAAAAAGCAAACATAAGTTCACAACACAATGAAATAAAGCCACAACACAACGAAATCAAGCCACAACACAACGAAATAAAGCCACAACACAACGGACACAAGCCACAACACAACGAAATAAAGCCACAACACAACGGACACAAGCCACAACACAACGAAATCAAGCCACAACACAACGAAATAAAGCCACAACACAACGGAAATGCTCCCGACCACTAGGGGGCTCTCAGAGCTCGGTAATATTAGTATTCCTTGCCAATGTTCTATAGAGTTGACAGTCTTACAAAGATATCAATACCATGATTAGTTTTAAGTATGTAAACATTGTATATCGACATGAAATAATAATTAAAAATCAACTACGTGCACAATAGCTTCATATTTATACCTGTGAAAAGTGAATGATTTGACGCGATACCGCGGCACATGATGAAGGGAACATCCACCAATTCCACCAAGTAGTTAAAACGTATAATTTGTATTCATTACAATGACTTTGTTTAACATTTAAAAACAGACATGTTCAAATTCCAAAGCTTGTTAGTTCCTGTTGGTAAGACTGACAAGCTTTGGAATTTGAATATGTCTGTTTTTAAATGTTGAAAGTAATTTTAATGAATACAAATTATACGTTTTAACCTTTTGGTGGAATTGGTAGCACGTCAAATCATTCACAGGTATAAATATGAAGCTGTTTTGCACGTAGGTGATTTTGAATTAATATTTCATGTCGATATATGGTGGTTACATACTGTTAAAACTAATCGTGGTATTGATATTACTGCCGACTCTATAGAACACTGGCAAGCTTTCCTGTAGCTCAGTGGTTAGGGCGTGGCACTAGCAATGCTAAGGTCATGGGTTCGATCCCAGGGATTGCACATACACAGATACAAATGTATAGTATAATGCAATGTTAGTCGCTTTGGATAAAAGCGTCTGCCAAATGCATAAATGTAAATGTAAGGAAAACTAATATTACCGAGCTCTGAGAGCCCCCTAGTGGTCGGGAGCTGTTGTGTTGTGGCTTTATTCCGTTGTGTTGTGAACTTATGTTTGTTTTTTTAATTTCGTTGTGTTGTGCACTACTGGGCCACCGTAGTTTTTCAACATGGATCAGCTCCAACTCCAACATGATCTACTCAATTTCAGTCGCCATTGTTTGTAGTAGCCTAAATTCAAAACAGTAGCGAAGAAACTCAACTCAGTGGAACATAAAAACTAGCGTTTCAGCGGTGTAAATGCAGACAGAACACAGAAGTATAAATGCTCACGACAGTATCAGCTACGTGCGTAGCCTACAATGTAAACTATGGCATATACTCGGCGCAGAAGTATAAATTGGCCCTAATGCTGCATGCGAAAGCTTAAAAATACTGCCTTCAGAGGATGCATTCCAAGGTAGGAAGGCAAAAGGCACGTCCAAATCCAATGTTAGCTTCACTTCCTGTCTCCTGGGATACCTTCATCTGATCGATTTTTGAAGGCATCATAGATGATCACTGATGTAATTTCTAGTGAAAAATTACTATTGTAGTAATTTGCTTAGTTATCACCAAAGCTCATTCTGTTTGGCTGTGGATTTTTAAACTGTTATCCAGTTTTGTGAGGTACCTTCGTGTGAAACACTGCCTAAAAAGTTATTGCCTGATAAGGAAGTGAGGTAACAAGTCACCTGCCTAAGTTTTCGGACACACAGCCTAATTCACCGCTGGTTCCTTCAAGATTTTCCTATGGGGTTTTATAATGGGGGTTTTCAATTTATGTGTAAAATAAAGCCTGTTGGTAAACATAACTTGACGATACTTTGACGTTTAGTTCTACATGTAAATTGCACACACTCACACCCCAAACCGTCTCATCTAGTTACTTATTAGAAACATACCTTTTCAAAAATTGGCATAACTGGTTCAGAATTCACATGTCTTTTTGTCTAAGAGTCTGATTTTTATTGATTATTTTAGTCTGTAAATATGTCTGTGGCTTGAATAAAATGACTTTGAGATTCAGGATCCCCCAAGGTCTTGATTTTTTATTTTTATCTGCAATGACATTTAAGCAATAAACTGTCTCAACTTAAAAGAATAACCTTTTCACCCCAATGAGGAGGACTTGCTCTGGTTCTGAGGTTTGTTTTATTGCGGTTATCCTTTTAACAACCCTTGCCATTTGAGCAACTTGAGATGCACTTGATCTCCTGTCATTTATCTGATCTCTAGGAGTGTGTTCTAGACCTAATGACAGATAAATCTTTCAATCAGATAATCTGACATAACAAAAGATTTCAGACTGCATGTATTGAAAGTCTTGGAGAAAACATGATCACATAATTGATAGCTTGTAAATCCCACACACTTGACGTTGGACTCGTACTTTACACTGAACATTAAAGCAAAACAAATGATGCAGAATGTGTCTTGACAGGGGGAGGATGAAGGTTTAACTGTCTCATCTTTCTAATCTTCCATCAGCATCCCTCTTGGCTCACCTGACCCTCTTTCTCTCTCTTCTCCATCCTCTTCTAAACTTTGAACCCTCTGAATGCTAAATGCTATGCTGGAGAACTGGAACTGAGGTTTCACACTTGGCGTCCACAGTTAAACGACACACGCTTTCGAACAACGTCAACTCTATAATTCTGTAAGGACTCCACCCTGATGTTTGAAATATAAAACTAATTCTCACGTGTTAGGTTTCACCTTTTATGGATCATATATTTCAATGATTTGTTGACATAACAGAATAATGTTTTGAGAATTGAGATGCAAAATGGTTTGGAGCAAAGAACAGGATTAATATTGTTTCAAAAGTTATCTAAATTATGTTCTAAATGGTTCTAGGTTTAATAGACTTTAGTTTAACTGGTTTTGCTCAAACATAAGATGTAATATCAGACTAACTTGAGAATTCAGATGACTTATAATGAATAGTGGCCTCTTTTATTGAGAGAGAAAGATAAAGTTCATGTAGGTGAGGTATTGTAGGGACATAACCCTCTTTTCTAACCATTGAATATCTTCCCTTTAGAATTTAGCTGCACTTTTTTCTTAACATTTGTATAGAACATTACTGCGTTTATTTCTTCTGAACACATGAAATACAATTCATAATTGTGTTCAACGCTAGTTATATTATATACACTTGCAAATACAGTACTGTTCAAAAGTTTGGGGATCTTTTTAATGTTTTGAAAAACATCTCTGCATTTATTTGATCAAAATATAATAAAAACAGTATTATTACAATTTACAATAACTCTTTTCTTTTCTAATGTATTTTAAAATGTAATTTATTCTTATGATGGCAAAGCTGTGTTTTCACCATCATGACCCCAGTCTTCAATGTCACATGATCCTTCAGAAATCATTTTAATATGATGATTTAATGTTTAAGAAAGTTTTTCAGGATTCTTTAATGAATAGAAATTTTAAAAGAACAGCGTTTATTTGAAGTAGAATTTTTTGTAAAATTATTATATATATAAAAATATAATTAAGGAACTCTGTAGGGAAGCCAACCAGTTGGAGTGAAAAAGGAAATGACGTGCTGTACAAAAAGTTAATGCATAATCCAAAAATGGTGTTTTATTGGACGGTGCAAGATATTTACAGTGCAGGAGAAACCAAAAGTTAAATAAAAACTGTAAAAAAACAAAACAAAAACAGCAACAATGTGCTAATTTTGGCTAAACCAAACGGCCCAAGTTTGCAACACTGCTCAGCATGTTATTTCTCTGAGTCCATAATCAGAACTGAAATCCTCTCATCTAGCAAGCCTATTTATAGGCTGAAACCCCACCTACAGGGCATACCAATTAACAGAAACAATTGAATTACATAATATAGTAATCCAACTCAGCAAGACAAACTTACAAACAGCTAATACAGCAACCATTAACAGAAAAAGAGTTTAACAGCCAATAAAATGGCAAAAACATCTGTTCATATATTCTCCCCCTCTGACATCACACCAAAATGGTAGCTTCCACAGGAAGTGATGTGGCTGCTGCTTTAAATCACAGTTTGACCTAGGGGAAGGGTTTGGTTGAACAGGGTGTGTTTGTGAATCGGTAAGTTTAACTGCAACAAGGTTTGTGAAGAATTTGTAGGGAAAATAAAAGATAATTATCGCATGAATTATTGTGTTCTGGCATTCTGTTAAGTTTGTCACTATTTTTCTAACATAAGAAAACAAACTATAGAAAACTAGAACAAAACACAGCAGTTAAAAATTTTAGACTGAACAAAACAAAAACTCCATAACACCTTCCTAATGTGTACACAGATGTTAATATTGCCGGCAATGCTTAGTACAAGTGAAAGGGGTTTGTTTGTCCAAAGTCCAAATTTAGAGTCAACAGGTTAACCTGTGACATTTCTCCCCCCTTCCTCAGACACCTGAGGTGTCCTAGAGAGGTAATCTGCTGTACAATTCTGTGACCCAGTTTTATACAAAATTTCTGCCAAGTCAAATGGCTGGACGGCTAAAAACCATCTGGTGATACGGGCATTTGTGTCCCTCATCCGGCCTAACCAGGCTAATGCCCTGTGATCAGTCTCAAGTTTGAATTTACGTCCCACCAAGTAATATCTTAAAGAGTCCAATGCCCATTTAATTGCTAGACACTCCTTCTCAACCGTAGAATACCTGGATTCACGGGGAAGGAGCTTCCTGCTGATGTAGGCAATTGGTTGGAGCTGCCCTTGACCTTCCTGAAGTAGTACAGCCCCAATGCCATGCTCAGATGCATCGGTCTGTACAGTGAAAGTCTTTTCAAAGTCTGGACTCTGTAAAACAGGCTCGGTGCATAAGGAGTCCTTTAGGTCCTGGAAAGCCTTCTCGCAGTCCTGTGTCCAGTTAACTTTATTCGGATTGTCTTTTTTTGTTAAATCAGTTAGGGTAAAGGCTCTTTCAGAGAAGTTCGGAATAAAACGCCTGTACCACCCCACAAGTCCTAGGAAAGAACGGACCTGTTTCTTGGTCACCGGTCGTTCTGCATTCTTGATGGCCTCCACTTTTCCCACCTGTGGACGTATTACTCCATGACCCAGCACATACCCTAGGTATTGTGTCTCAGCCCATCTTCTTTACTCTGTCTGTACAAAAGACCATTTTGCACCACAAAAGTCTCACCAAACAGAGATACAACACCCTCATTTCCCTTAGCCTGTTTAAAACATTCAGTTAAGGTTGAGTCATCACGCTGAAGCTGGGCTAGGTTACCAGGGACAACTATGTCAGCTTCAGTGAGTTCGGGTTCTTCTGCCCCTACCTCAGCTTGCTCTGAAGTTTCCAACAACTCTTCTACCCACTCCCTTCGTTTCTGTAGTCTTTCCTGCTCTGTAGGCCTCGACTCACCTAGGCTAGTCTCAGAGCTGAAGGGCAATTCTTGCAGTGTGTCTGGGGTTGTTTCTGGGAGCTGTGGAACCTGCGTAAGCTGCTTTGCTTGGGCTCTTGTAACAATGCCACACCATACAGTCTCTTGCACCAATTCAGCTAGCGCTGGGAAGTCAGTACCTAACAGGACAGGATAGGGCAGCTTGGTTGCAACACCAACATTCATCAGATATGACTGATTACAGACCTCAATATACACCTCAGCAGTAGGCAACTCGGTGCTATCCCCATGCACACAACACACTGTTACTGTGTCTCCTTCACTCCAGGAATCTCTGGGTATATATAGAATAGAATAGAAATAGAATAGAAAGAGCTTTATTGCCAGGTATGTTGTTTACACATACTAGGAATTTGTTTTAGTGACAGAAGCTCCACAGTGCAACAGAGTGACAGCGACAAGACAAGACACATAATAAAAAGAATAAAATAATAATATACAAATTTACAAGATAGACAAAGTGAAAAAAAAAAAAAAGCAAAAAACAATATATAATATAGACAATTGTATGTACAGTTATGTGTGCAAATTTGAAATATAAGTAAGTGTTTTAAGTAAATAATGTGTAATAGTGTTGTGTGTTCCATGTTTGTCAAGTGTTCATGAGATGGATTGCCTGAGGGAAGAAACTGTTCCTGTGTCTGGTCGTTCTGGTGCTCAGGGCTCTGTAGCGTCGACCAGATGGCAACAGTTCAAAGAGGGAGTGTGCTGGATGTGAGGGGTCCAGAGTGATCTTCTTTGCCCTTTTTCTCACTCTGGATAAGTACAGTTCTTGGAGAGTGGGGAGGGTTGTGCCAATGATTCGCTCAGCAGACCGGACTACCCTCTGTAGTCTTCTGAGGTCAGATTTGGTAGCTGAGCTGAACCAGACGGTAATTGAAGTGCAGAGGATGGATTCAATGATGGCAGAGTAGAACTGTTTCAGCAGCTCCTGTGGCAGGTTGAACTTCCTCAGCTGGCGAAGGAAGTACAACCTCTGCTGGGCCTTTTTCACAGTGGAGTCAATGTGAATGTCCCACTTCAGGTCCTGTGAGATGGTGGTGCCCAGGAACCTGAATGACTCCACTGCAGTCACAGTGCTGTTCATGATGGTGAGTGGGGGGAGAGCAGGGGGGTTTCTCCTGAAGTCCACGATCATCTCCACTGTCTTGAGCGTGTTGAGCTCCAGGTTGTTAAGACTGCACCAGACAGCCAGCTGTTCAACCTCCAGTCTGTAAGCAGACTCGTCTCCGTCCCGGATGAGGCCGATGACTGTGGTGTCGTCCGCAAACTTCAGGAGCTTGACAGAGGGGTCTTTAGAGGTGCAGTCGTTGGTGTAGAGGGAGAAGAGCAGTGGGGAGAGGACACAGCCCTGAGGGGCGCCGGTGCTGATGGTGCGGGTGCTGGATGAGAATTTTCCCAGCCTCACTAGCTGCTGCCTGTCTGTCAGGAAGCTGGTGATCCACTGACAGACAGAGGTGGGCACGGAGAGCTGAGTTAGTTTGGGCTGGAGGAGTGATGGGATGATGGTGTTAAGTCCACAAACAGGATCCTCACATAAGTCCCTGGTCTGTCCAGACGCTGGAGAACATAATGCAGTCCCATATTGACTGCATCATCCACAGACCTGTTTGCTCGGTAAGCAAACTGCAGGGGGTCCAGTAAGGGTCCAGTGATGTCCTTCAGATAAGCCAGAACCAGTCTTTCAAATGACTTCATGGCCACAGACGTTAGAGCCACAGGTCTGTAGTCATTAAGACCAGTAATTTTGGGTTTCTTTGGGACGGGGATGATGGTGGAGATGATATCGCGGGGATGATATC
Organism: Anabarilius grahami; assembly: GCA_003731715.1. Classification (NCBI taxonomy): domain Eukaryota; kingdom Metazoa; phylum Chordata; class Actinopteri; order Cypriniformes; family Xenocyprididae; genus Anabarilius; species Anabarilius grahami. The sequence goes on along the minus strand of RJVU01042602.1, from coordinate 1,552,456 downwards.
GCGCCTGTACCAGCGTATGGGAACAACCTGTGTCCACCAAAGCTGAAAGGGGTTTACCATTTAACAGTACAGTGATGATTGGCTCCCGATCGGGCTGCGTTTGTAACTGTTCTGGCCGGGGCACATAACAAAGACCAGTTGTCTTGGGCTTTTTGAGTGGGCAAAAGGGCCTAGTATGACCTGGCTCACCACAGTTATAACATACAACACTCTCTCCCTTAACTGTTGTCTGAGGCTCTGGGGCAGATGTTGGGGCTTTAGCATGGAAGGGCCTAAAGATCTTAGGGCCACTTTGAGAGTTTGAACCCACCCCCAACCCTTCAGACTTACCCTTCGAAGAGTGTAGGATGCCAGCATATCGGGTAGTTCCAGGTCCCTTCCGTGCGGCAATGTAGGCCTCGACCATTGTTGCCACCTCCGCAGCAGTGTCAGGATTTCTCTCCTTTACCCAGGTCCTCACCTCAGGGTACAACACTCGCAGGTACTGCTCCTGTACAAGGGTCTCCATAATGTCCCTCTTATTACTTTGCTCATAGTGTACCCATTTTGAGAACAAGTCCTTCAGTCTGATGTAGAGTTCTGTAGGAGTCTCATCGGCAGGGGTACTAAGGGACCGGAATCTTAACCGGTATGTCTCGGCACCGATTTCATATTTTTTTAGAATTACAGCTTTCACTTGGTCATAGTTTCTGGTTTGTGAGGGGTTCATAGCCACAAAAGCACTTCGGGCCTTGCCCGTTAACAAAGGAATAAGGCGGACGGCCCAGTCTTCCCTTGGCCACTGATACACCTCTGCAAGTCTTTCAAAAGTGGTTAGGTAGTGCTCAATATCATCACCGTCCTCCAGCTTGGCTATTCGAGGTTCATGGTCTATCACCCGCCTTTCAGCTCCATGTCTTGTCCGCTCCATGTCTAGCTGCATTTGGGTGACCTGGTGACTGAGGACCTTGTAATTTTGTTCACGGCGAGTAGTCTCTCTCTCCTGCTTTTCATCCCGGTCCTTTTGATACTGCATGAATGACTGGAACATTTGTGCCAGTGCTGTGATGGCAGCATCTCCCCGTGGCTGGGACTTCCATAGGCCGCAATCGCTCCTCTGCAACACCTCCAAAAGCACCTTGTCCCACCTCTGCATCTGTGCCCTCCACAGGCTGAGTCCTAGTTTTGGGTGGCATGTCAGCAGGGCAGTAATTTATACAGGCACGTCACTCACTGGTGAGAGGATCCCACTTCTGACACCATATGGACTCAGGTACAGCATTGCCATGTGACGTCACATTCACTTTACGCCATTTATGTTCATATATGATTGTTATGTGTGTTAGTAGTGGACAATTTGCTCTGTTGGATGTGGATGGATCATTTCTGCTCTACTGACCTCAGGTGACCTCACGTTATAGTTGTTTGTGTGTGTGTGTGTGTTGTTCAGGTATACCCTATGGGGAAAAAATGTCCCCATTAAGATGGCAAGTATTTCGAATATAGCCAAAAGCAATATTCAGAATACTTGTCCTGGTGAGGATTTTTTCCACATGAGGAAAACAGCTTATAAACCATACTAAGTGATGTTTTTTGAAAAAGTGAAAATGCAGAATGTTTTCTGTGAGGGTTGTTTTTAGGGGTTGGGGTAGGGTTAGGGGAAAGGATATACAGCTTGTACAGTATAAAAATCATTATGTCTATGGAATGTCCCCATAAAACATGAAAACCGAATGTGAATGTGTTGGAAAGTAAAAAGGGAGGGTTATAGGAGGGGAGAAAGTTGAGAGAGTTCAATCTTTTGGGGGTCTTTTGAGGGGGTTATACCCCTTTTGTCTGAAAACACACAAACAGAATTTGTGAATTTGTAGAGTGACCAGATTTCTCATGGAGGAATACAGGATGGTTGAG
>RJVU01042602.1:1494589-1541612 GCA_003731715.1 Anabarilius grahami | reverse complement strand
AAGGAGTGGCTTCACAACAACTCCATGACTGTTCTTGAATGGCCCAGCCAGAGCCCTGACTTAAGCCCAATTGAGCATCTCTGGAGAGACCTAAAAATGGCTGTCCACCAACGTTTACCATCCAACCTGACAGAACTGGAGAGGATCTGCAAGGAGGAATGGCAGAGGATCCCCAAATCCAGGTGTGAAAAACTGGTTGCATCTTTCCCAAAAAAGACTCATGGCTGTATTAGATCAAAAGGGTGCTTCTACTAAATACTGAGCAAAGGGTCTGAATACTCAGGACCATGTGATATTTCAGTTTTTCTTTTTTAATAAATCTGCAAAAATGTCAACAATTCTGTGTTTTTCTGTCAATATGGGGTGTTGTGTGTATGAGGGAAAAAAATGAACTTAAATGATTTTAGCAAATGGCTGCAATATAACAAAGGGGGTCTGAATACTTTCTGTACCCACTGTATATACTATAGTTAAAAATAATCGTTTTCAGTGCTATATCTGCACAAGTCTCCATAATCACCCTAAGCAATACTGTTATCTTTTTGTGATACCATAATCTCTAGCTGTTCCTTATCATAATCATACTGTTAAAATCTGTTATATTTATCAAATGCAATCATAATCTGTCTGCATTATCACCTCTGCTCTCATCAACACTAGTCATTAGTTTCACCTCTTGTGGGATTTCTTTTTTTTTTTCTTTTTCTTCTTACTCAGGCCCACCGTCGATCATGTGCACATCTTAATCCTGAAATTCTACTCAAAATTCCCCTCACACATTGTGAGTTATCTGATTGGCTCTAGCCACACGCTGCGGTCCATCAGTGTTTTTGAGGAGTCCTAGTGGGTTTCTGGGAAAGAGGAAGCATTACTGTTTTCCTTGTCAGCCGATGTTTACTCAACGAGCGCAATCACATGCCTCAATGGCTCTACGAACCTCAGGACCTTGACTGTACCTTTAGCCCCCTCTCTTCTCATTTCTTTGAATTATAAAAGGGTGCTTTTCAAGTTGATGGTCTTAATCTGTAAGATTTTAAACATTCTGTCAGATAAGTAACAAACTGCATTTTGCCACCTCAAGCTAAAGTAATGTATTTTAATATATATTGGGATGTTACGAAAGATTTGTTTCAAATACATTTTCAACATTGATAATAATAAGAAATGTTTCTTGAGCAGCAAATCATCATATTAGAATGATTTCTGAAGGATCATGTGACACTGAAGACTGGAGATGAAAATTCAGCTTTGCATCACAGGAATAAATCACATTTTAAAATATATTCATATAAAGTATAGGCATCTTCAAGACAAGGGAAATGTCTGTATGAATATATTGCGAAGCTAATTAATGTTAATATCATTTTTACCCATATTTATATGAAGGACACAAATGGCATATGTTTTATAGAACAACCCTCACATTTTTCCATCCTCTTTCTCTCCCTTCTTCACCCTTTGACACCCTTCACTCCATCCTTACCTCTCTGTGTGTGTCTTTCTCTCAGTCTGGGCCGTAACCCGAGGCACTGTTCTGGCTTTGCTTCCCCTCAGAATAAATGTGGGGAAACTTTAGATTTGGCCCTCTGGTGAGAGCATAACCCCAATTTCCTCCCAGAGAAGCAGAGAGATGGAGCTGGGAGGTGGGTGGATGGGAAGTTTACCTTAAACTGGGGTAACCACTGCCCGTTTCCAGGGTGACGAGCGTCATCATCATTTCTCTTGCTCTCTCGTTCTGTTTCTCTCTGTCTGTGAGGAGGACTCAGTCCCCAGTGGTTTGGAGCAAGTGATTATTAGTTCAGATTGGGAAAAAGTGTGTCACGGTAATTGCTTGCTTCTTTTTCCCTTTTTAGCAATGTCACATGGCTTCCACACTTTCTTCTGCTTTCTGCCTTATTGATGACACTGTCACAACTCTATATTTTACTTTTTCTGTCCTTTATAATAGTAACAAGACTCGCATCAGTATCGGTATTTCTCCTGTGCAATAAATAATGACTGATCTATAGCTTTACCATTTAGATTGATTTCTAATGTAAAACCTGGCTCCTAAAGCAAAACCAGTTAGTGTAGACATCAATATGCTTAAATGATGGTAATGTGATTTCAATTCACAGCTCTCGGAAGATTTTTAGCATGGTAATGGATATGAAGATGTTAATGTATTTGGTCTTGGCGGAATAGATCTGCTACGCTGCTGCTGAATTGCTGCTGCTTAAGAGCAAGCACAGGAACTTGCTACAGCCAATACATATGCCGACACGCTGCTGCGAGTAAGACAAAGTGCTGCTGCACAAATAGCATATATCAATAACCCATAGCAGACCTATACAGGTGGAGCTGGGGAAGGTGGAGGGTTTTAGACGAACACTGAAGCGCGCTGCAAACTGCTATAGTGAATGTAACCAGCCGTTTAATTGTATGAGCAACAAGCTCATTGGCTGCAGATGTGACATGAACCAATCAGCTTGAGCCAAGTAGTTAAAGCTGTAATTATCATCAGCTTGCATTAAGGACCCATCAGCATATGCCATCTAGAGTTTCATGACTGTATGTATTTATATATTTTTTCCAAGCATCTTGATCTACACACTAACACTAATCGATTTTGCTTTAGGAGTCAGATTTTTACATTGGAAATCAAATAGCAAGGCAATATAGTGTAAAGTGAACCAAAATGTTCTCGATAATTGTCATTTTTATTAATATTGAGCTGTAAATCCAATAATATGCAAAAAAAAAAAAAAAGTATGGTCGGTAAGATTTTTTTTTTTAGTTTTTTAAAAGAAATCTCTTAAGATCAACAAGGCTGCATTTGTTTATTGATCTATATACTGTAAAAACTGTAATATGGTGAAATATTATTAGCATTTAAAATGTATGTTTTATATTTTAATATAATGTAAAATATAATTTATTCCTGTGATTTGGGAATTTTCAGCATCAGTACTCCAGTCTTCAGTGTCACACGATCCTTCAGAAATCATTCTAATATGATGATTTGCTGCTCAGGAAACATTTATTATTATTATCAATGTTGAAAACAGTTGTGCTGCTTAATATTTTTGTGGAAACTGTGATTTTTTTTTAATATTATTCAGGAGCTTTTGTAATATTATATATCTCTTTACTGTCACATATCAACTTAATGCATCCTTTTGTATATAGCCTAAGTGTTAATTTAAAGAAAGTGTTAAAAAAACGTACTGGCCTGAAACTTTAAAATGGTATCAGATATTAACACATTAAACGTCGGCACAGATTTTTAGTATAATGCAAAATGAATAAGAAAATAATTATTGTTGGGGGTTTTTTGTTTTGCATTATTTGCTTTCTAAATGTGTTTTTTTTTTTTTTTTTTGCTTGTCACCAAATAATTAACAGCAGAAAATACATTGCCTTCGGCATAAAATATGTTTAACTTCACTTCAGGTGAAGGCATATTTAATCTGTGTTGTATTTTCTTTTATCTTGTATAGTTTTGTTCATGGTTTTTGAGGAGGAGTACAAGCCACACACAGCCTGTCCAAATTGGCAAATTCTTAATTTTAGCTAGTAAGTGACAGATGAGTTTGATTGGAAGCAACACCTTTAATGTCAACAACAAACGAAATAATAAATGTATTCTCCCCGCTTTTATTTTGATGTCATGTTTTATGTTAAGTTGAACATTGTTTTTATTCTTCTGTCCATGACCCTTTTACAAGAGACCTGCGTGCCACCAGTTGAGAACCATTGCTCTACAGCATGACGTTTTCTTATATCTTAAGCTTCTGACAGGTGCACTGAACCTTGCAGCCGGCCAAATGACAAGTCCCATCATACAAAGGTATTAAGTAGAGAGTGGGAATTTCTCTGCTTCTCAGGGTCTTCTCACACAAAAATGGAAAAACACACACATGGTTTTTCTCTCAGTGGCTAAAACAACAGCCTGAGAAAACTATCTCGCTGTATCTGCGGACTGAAAAAAGAGCCTTCTTTCTCTCATTTTCGGCACCCTTACACCCTGTTTCGTCTTCTGTCCGGACTTCTCATCCGATCAGGTTTCCCTCCCAGAGACGCTCCGCACAGCTGCACACTTCTTTTAATCCACCTCTAGCTCTGTCTCTTTCGCACACACACCTCTATCATCTGTATTTTAAACAATCGCCAGGAAAACATGGTGCATATTTAGGATAGATTTAGGATAATAAAAAAAACAATTGAAATCAAGGGAAAAAATCTCTGTGACTGTAAACACATGAGTGGAATAACCATAGAAACTAGTTAGTTGCATTAGCACTAACATCCTGTCAGTTGCCACAATTACAGAGTGAACTTTGAAAGAAATTTGCCCTGAAAGTGACTCAAATATACCACTGAGGCCTTTCTTACAAGGTCGCTAAAGAGTGCATCCAAGTGACGGGCTCTTAATAGTTTTTAAAGCTGAGGTTATGTCAGAATGAGTGTGTCCGGCTAGGCTATCAAGCATAGCACATAAAACATAATGGCCCGCCTGCAGGAAACTAAATATAGATGGTGTTTTGATTACGTGAAAATTGACATTTCAAAGGAGATTAGGATCAGACCACTAAAACAACACAGCAAAGAGCCGGGAGGCAGAAGCTGAGAGAGAAAGTCACCTTTACACGCTTAGCAACACACAGGCACACGCTCACTTTTTCCAGTTCGGGCTACCGTGAGTGTGTTTGTGTGCGGGAACGTCACTCCGGCGACTAACTTGGCTACTCTTAGCCTTCCTTTCACGCGATCACTAAGTGCTTGACCCTGTGACCCCCGTTTCCTTGGAGCACACAGAAGTGCTTCCTTCGCTACGGCAGGTGGGACAGATGACATCACCTGCGTAGAGGGTCCCATTAATGACGAGCAGGGGGATTGGCTGTTTTTTCCGACATTATTCTGACATTACTCCCACATTATTGTTGTATTAGTAGTGTCATTATTAGGCCAGGTGTGTTTTTACAGTGAGCAAATCCTCTGTCGCTCTGAATAGACACTATGTGGGCCAAGATTGAGATGGGACAGGGCGCCGGATAGCCGACACGAGAGTCTTCTAACACGCACACGTGCCATGAACCTTCAAAAGTCAAACTGAGTTCATGAATGCAACATCTAAGATACGCCGATTTTGTGTTTTAGTCATAGTCTTTGTGTGTGACAGAAATATCCTTTATATTTGATATGTTTTAGTAAACTTTAGTTAATGATAATCCCCAAAATTAAACCAAATGAAGAGTTTGGTTCCAAAACGCGATAAACGCCATTTTCAAAAAAATTTAGTTTCCGCCAAAATCAGTATTGTATCTGAACGGTATTGAAAAGTCATTTATTAATTTTGCGCAAATGCGATATCCGTCGTGTTATTCTGTCATGTTTTCTCCCTTTCTTTCCAAAACGCGACAAACGCCAGTCTCCTTTTTCTGCAGAACGCGATATATCCGCTCAACCAATCACAGCGCACCATTCCACCCACTGTAAACATTGAAGGCTTTTTTTAAAAAGCCGTTTTTAATACCAATGTACTCGGCAAATGTGTTTATTTAACCGTGCGGTGACGCCAGATACTCTTTAATCGGTAATGACAAATAATTTATAACATTAACAAGATGTCCCGTTGAATTCATTTTGGGAGCGACGGGCGAATGTATTTTTAGTAAAATGCCTGTATATAAGATAAATATTGGCAAAGTTTAGACTCTGTCATATATGTGAATCAACTTACTTTGTTGTGTATTTTCAATTTGAAAAATAACTTTTATATTGATGGATTAATTGCATTTTTATTGCATTTTGGGAGAAAAATAATACGATTTTATAATAAACTTTTTAAAATCAAAATATTTGAATTTTTAATGTTTTTATAACCAAAAGATGCTATGTGAAAGTTTGAAACAGAAAATAGAGGTTTTCATCTTGCCACTTTCTTGGTAAAGAAAACACCTTTTTACTCAAATTAATCAAAATGGAGTTATTGCTTTTTGGAACCAAACTCTTCAAATATTCATACATTTTTTATATTATTTTAAACGTATCAGCATGTAACAAAGTCTAAACCTTATTGACTATGATTGAATAATATGAAACAATCATATTCTTTCTAGATTTTTCTTTTTTTGCTCATCATTTTCATCAACAGTATGTTTTCACTAATTTTTTTGGTGTCTTCTTCATTATGACACATAATGTGTATAGCCTACATTTTTGATCTCCTTTATATTCAGTCATCCATTATATAGTCAATGTCATATTCATTAATTCTTAGTCAAATTTAGTGCAAGTGCAAAATTAAACCAAATATTCAAACTTTTTTATATTATTTTGAACATCTATCAATATGTAACAAAATCTTTTAATAACTATAATTGGATTATATGAAACAGTCATATTCTTTTTAGATGTTTCTTCTTCAAAAGACATTGTTATTATTATTTTTTCTTATTTTTGTCAAAGGTATGTTTTCATTATGGTCATGATGCACATTTTCAGTCTCATCTCACCATTTTTGTTAGTAGCCTAACTTAATTGACGAAATAAATGCTTGTGTACCTTTGTGCACCCAAGAATTATCTTTCAAAACTCCCAAAATGACTTGCACTCTCATGCGACGCCTGGATCACTGTGAAAGCTATCATGTTCAAGAGAGCATGGGGATCCTGAGAGCTCGGGCCAGACATGACGGTCTTCCTCTTTTAAAAGAGCATCGTCATGGAGACCCTTCCGAAACCACACAACGTTAAATGGCAGAGTTGCAAGAGATATTCGGTTGCACACACACACGCAACAGCAAATGCGTGCAATTAAAGAGATGTTCTTCATTTCACATCCACCTGGATGTAAGAGTCCTGGACAGAAGCTTGCCAATCGATGGACTTAAAGATAAGTGATCAAAAACACAGATCCGATCTCACGCACACACACATCTTCATGTCTGATTATAGTTAAATGGGGTTGTGTTGAGTCTGGTCGCTATACACACAGATCTGGACTCACCCTAAGGATTTTGGGTAACGGAACACTGCAGATCCACATCTCAATAAGTGTAGAAACAGGTTTCCTCTCTCTCGTTCTCTCATTTCATCCTGTTTCTTTCTTTCAATCTCTTGCTTTTCTCATGCCATAATGCATTTTGCTCTTCATCTTGTTAATTTTCTGTATAATGCCTATAAGACAAAAAACATAAATGAGATCTTAACAGAACAGTTCACTCATAATGAAAATAATGTCATCTTTTACTCACCGTCATTGTTATTCCAAAAAGCATTGCAAGACTTTTTTTACTTCTGTGGAACACAAAAGGAAACATTTTGAACAATGTGGTGTTTGCTCTTTTAAATGCAGTTGGAGATAGGAACTTACAAAAAGCACTATGAAATTATAATGTGCGCTAAAGCCGTATGATAAAGCTTTGTGATGTGAACATACCAAAAATGAAGTTGTTTACTACCTGAAAATCTTCACCACCAGTGAGCTGTTACACCCTGAAACCAGATCACAAATGAATCATAAATCAAGTGATTCATTGAAAAGATCTGATTCCTAAAGAATGATTCATTAGCAATGCTATTAGATGGAGATCAAATGGACACATTTGCCTAAAGTTAGCATGAAATGGAAAATCCTCTATTTTCTAAATGCATTTTATTGATCTTATTCTAAATGATTCATCCATGCATATGTTTCTTTTCTTTTCTTTTTTAAACTACCTTGTAATTTTCATCAAAATGTCCGGATCTCCCAGTGAAAATGACAGACATCTCTCTGTTGATTTATGCTGGACTTCTGCAATCATTTAGTCGACTTAAACCTCTGCCTTTTCTTACAGTTGACTCTTATACAGATCTGCCTCCACCCAATCAACAACCACCATTTTTATATTATTTTCGATATCCCATTTTGGATGTATGGCAAAATACGGATCAAAAGATTTGCTGCTCCTTCCCTTACATTGCAACTTTAAGCCTCCTGCTTCTCAGATTTTTCTCCTGAGAAAAGACCCCAGTAATCTCAAAAGTGCCTCCTTCAGATTTTATCCAAAGTATCAAAGTATACTCAGATTTAAAACATCTCTGCAATCAAAAGTCAATTTCAGTGCCAGCACAAGCATTTTTCACCAAATTATTCCAAGCCCAAATAATCTTAGCTATACAATCCACTTTCATTTTAGCGCTGTACTGTATGTTGTCAAATGACAATTGTTGTTTATTTGTCTAATTACGTCATAAGGAATTATTGGGGGAAAAAGGCTTAACTTATTGAGTCTCTCGAGTCGCTATGAAAGAGAAATACAATTATTCTCTGGTACAGGCACAGACCTTCTGATTCTATCTGTACACACACACACACACACACACATGCACGTCTCCTGGCTTTCCCTCTTTGGTGTCCTCTGATTTTCCAAAACATCTTAGTGAGGGAGAGAGTGAGAAAGAGAGAGAGAGAGGGATCGTCGTAGGGTCTCTGTGGAAATTTTGGTGTGGTAGACAGGCCTGCCCGGTCTGCTCTTTATTTAACAGTGGGAGTAAAGAGAGATGAGCTCTGTGAGTGCAGATAAATATAGTGTGAGAACAGGCAGTCTGCTGGGGAACTCTTCACAACCTAACGCCACCTAACTTTCTCAGACCGAGAGAGATCTTAGCACTTTTCCCCAGTTAAGACTAGGCGAGTAAATTACAAGATGCAGGTCATCAACGACCATCAATACACACACTCATGTGGCCAGATACAGTATAGTTTATACACAAGAGATTAGATTGTACGCCAGAGAGAGATAAACCACCTACTCATACTGAACTACAACACACACACTTTGAAACCTGTGGAAACACAGCAGGTTCTCAGTTAGAAGCTGACCTTCCAGGCACTTTTGGCCGTCATATGTGTGTGTAAGCCAAGAAAGAAGGACAGAAAGAGACAGAAGTGACACGTACACGCACATTCAAACGTGTCCAGCTGCTCCCTTGGGTTGCTATTAGTTTGTAATCGTAATGAGGATGAGAGAGTTGGGGAGAGCGGCTTGAGGGCGAGCCACAGTGGAAAACCTGCAGAAATGATGTCACAGCAATCGCGACCACCGATTGGAGTGGAGATTCCCGACGAGAGCCTATAAAACCGGGAAAGACAACAGCAGGAACCAGCAAAGGCAGAGAACGTGAGAAATTCCAGGAACTGCACGGTGTCTATCTGTCCGTCCCTGTGTGACTGAAACCAAATCAGATTAAGGGTAAGGAGCCTTGGAGAAAGACCAACCTTCATGTTCCTACAGGGCTGTGTGTGTGTGTGGGTGGAAAGGTGAGCAGACAGGTGTTGAAGATGTATTTAAAGACATTTGTTAGGGGTTGTTGTAGAATAATGCTGGTTAGTTGGTAGAGAATCTGCTGTTTGATAAGCAACTGTGAATTTGTTTGAGCTCCAGGGTTACAGATGAACCAGTATCGGAAACATCCTGTTGATGTTGCATTGCTGCAATTGTGACACAGAGGTGTGAAATCATGTTTGATATCAGAGAACCGTTGAGAGTGTCTTTGAGAGAGTGAGTGTGTGTGCATGCAGGGTGGGCAATGGGAGATGGCTGGAGTTGTTTATTTTTGGGGACGGAAAATGCTAAAGTTAGCCCATGTTGCTGGACAATGCATTTCCCCAGTCGTGGGGCAGGAGAGGCGCCGCATCTGGTCCATTGCTCAGTGCACCAGACCTGAAACACTGAGGACGGGACACTCTGGGTCAAATAAGAAGTAAAAATGTATTATTTTTGCATTTCGGAACGATACTATACAATCCTGCCCAAAACGTTTTGAACAATTTCTAGGAAGAAATACTGGCAGGTGTTCATATTTGGTGAGAAAATGTGTTATACTTATTTAAAAATGACATCTAACAATAAATAAATGGGCAAAATAAAATAATGGATTATATGATTCAGAATTTCACATGTAACATCTAGCTTTGTTTATATTTTTGTCTATCTGTAACCTATTTATGGTAGAGCTGTGGTAGAGGTTTTTTTTACCAGTCATTGGACTTGGCATTTATTTCATTTATATATTTTTAATGGTACTTTAAAAAATAAATTATATTTAAAAGAAAGTTTCACAAATTTCACAAAGATGAATGCCAATTTTTAATGGTGCAAGTGCACTGCAATTCAACACAACTGCCAGCAGCCGGCAGTCAAAATGTGCATCATCATAATCTGAATAAGGTGGTTTTGGAAAAATAATAAGAGATAAGATAATGGTGTTCTCTTAAATATAATATTTACTGTAAAAATGTATCAGCACTATAAAACATTTGCTCAAGTGATGCGAAATGACAGTAACGTGAAATCCCGTCATGAGGATGTTTTTTTTTTTTTGCGAGTTTGGTTAAGAGTGTGTTTTGGGGACACACAGGTAGGGGTGCAGGTCAGAGTGTGTGTTTGGGCTGAGTTCATGTGTTTGTGTAGAGGGTGTGTGTTAGAAGCATTCTCACACTCTCGCGGCTGCTGGACCGCCCAGTCAGAGTGTATTTTCACAGATGGAGTCTGGATGAATGTAAACACCGCCCTGTATCACAGTAATTCAACACGGTGCTGAAGCTGGAGTGTGTGTGTGCACACTCAACTGACAATGCACTGACATAAAAACTTTAATCACTGCAATTATGTTGTTATAAATATATTATTTATTATTTATATATATATATTATATNTTTTCTATATATATACAGTATCATTCAAAAGTTTGGAGATTTTTTTGAAAAATAAATTAATACTTTAATACTAAATTAATATTCAGCAGAGATGCATTACATTTATCAAAAGTAAATAGTAAAGACATTCATAATGTTACAAAATATATCTATGCTGTTATTTAATCAAAGAATCCTCAAAATAAACGTATCTTGATTTCCACACAAATATTAAGCAGCTGTTTTCAACATTGATAGTAAAAATGAATGTTTCTTGAGCAGCAAATCATCATATTAGAATGATTTCTGAAGGATCATGTGACACTGAAGACTGGAGTAATGCTGAAAATTCAGCTTCGAATCACAGGAATAAATTACATTTTAAAATATATTAAAAACTGTTAAAATTGTAATACTATTTAACAATATCAGTGTTTTACTGTATTATTGATTAAATAAATGCAACCTTGGTGAGCATAAGAGTTTTTTTCAACAACATAAAAAAATCTGACCGTCCCCAAACATTTTAATGGTAGTATACATGTACTGTATATGATTGTCAGTAATCAAATTGTTAATATTGTATTGTAGATGCTAGGCTGTGGATGTGTGCTGCTCTCTGGTCTGCTGACACTGACCTTGTTCCACTGCAGTGTGGAAAGTCTTCACATACCCCAAGAAAGACCAGAGGTAAGTCCAGGTCTTGCTCGCTGATATACAAATATATATATAAAGGGAGAGAGAGAGAGAAGGTTAGATTACAGTATGTGTTTTGTGAGGGAACTTCACTCTTGCCTGTCTTCAGACAACACACACAGCATGATGTGATTAACTGGTACAAGTGACAGATGATAAACTGTCATCAGTCTGAGTGCTCTATAAATACAGTGGGGTTTCCCCTAGAGAGCCACCACAGGAGGTTACCATTGCCGTCTCCTTATGAACATGAGCTACCTGTCTGCCCGTCTGAGACCTGAACCACTGGGTCACCCAGTCTGCCCGTTTCTCAATATGACATAGAAGGAACCAACTTGCATCTTACAAGTTTTGAGTTGGTCTCTAAGGTGTACACGCTGTTTACCACCTTAAAAATTGTGTTAAATGAATTGTCCTTCATGGAAAAGAACATTTTTTGGTGAGACTGTGATTTTACTGACAATTTTGAAAACTGAATATTACCATGTATTTTCACCTTTTTTGATCTAGTATGTGGAACCATCTGTGGTGGAGGGCCGCAGTGTCCAGCAAGGCCAAACCGAGCAGAAGACCTCAGGAGCCGTGAACGCTAAACACCTCCTGCACGACCAGCTGGTCCGACTGGAGAACGATGTCATCGAGACCAAGAGGAAACGGAGCTTCCCCGGATCCAACACGCCTCTTGACCGCCTGTCAATCAGCACCATGGATCCCAAAAGCAACAAGCAAAGGTAGAGAACAAGAGTTCAGAAAAAAACAGTGTGGAAAACATTTATAAGAGGATTAATAATAAAATATTATGATTAAAATATTTCAAATTAATTTTATTTGAATAATAATTGAAATAACATTTTCAATATACATTTGTAAACTGACACTGTGTTCTGTAAAAATAGTTGTTTTTTATATTATCATCATATCATACTAAATATTGTCTAAATGAACTAAATCATTGAATTTTAGTGATTTTAAGTCTGAAAAATGTACAAAACACAATTTAGATTTTTTGCTGTGATCCCGAACAGATGATGAACCATAAGTAGCTTTGATTGGCCATGACTCAAACATGTACAGTTTTTATTGGCTGAAGTCTGTCATTCACAGCTTGATAGTTTTGTGTGAGCGTGTTTGTGTTTTAACAGTTCACTAAGTGCAATTAATGTTTTGTCTGTAGCCCACAGTTAAAGTTACTTCTATTTCTTGGGTGGAGTCACCGTAGTGTGGTGGATTGAGGTTTTGAATGACATAATAAGTGCCTGATACTGGCTTACGGGAACGGACAGTCCAACTGTGCTGATGACTGTAGCATCGGACTTCCAGTCAATGATCAAAACTGTTTTATCTCTGTGAATGATTTGATCTTCCTGCCGGACGGAACATGCAGTGTAACTCAGCATGGCCTGAGGCTCTGACAAGGCTCTATCTAAATGATCCTCAGCACTTGATAAGATCAGGACAGAAGCCAAGAACAGCAGCGAAAGCACCACACCATGCATTATCAAATCTCAACACCCGAATCAATCTCTCATGAGCCTGATAAACACATGATGAAAGCTCACAAAGCCCTCCATAATGTGACTGTTCCATGGATCCTCAGTAAAGATATTCATCTTGAAAGCAAATTTTGAATTCTGTAACTAGACTTTGACATTTCCTAAAGAAAGTGTGAGATCATACAGTATGATTCCATTTTACAGGAAAATCATAAGCTGCAAAATTTGAGATAATATCCATTGAGCAAACATAGATTGACCCTATGAGCAAAAGTAATAAGCTATTACTAATAGTGCTGGAAAACTAGCTTACAACGAACTTACTGAATACTTCAGTATACTCTGTATTCAGTGTTTTTTTAAACGGTAAGTGAAACAGTAGAATGCTACAACTCATTATTTCACTGCGGTGTAAAAATTTCCAACGTTTTATTTTTATCGTAATCATCAGTCGGATGAAATAATGGTGAAAAAAGATGTTAAAAATCATCCCAGCAATTCCAGTTCATTCATCACACTGGAAATGGAAGGTCAAGTTGAGAGCACGAGTGCATTTTAAGTTGTCCATTGCTTTGTGTGATACAGTATTTGATGCAGTGTGCGCTGTCATATAGGCCGAATTCTCATTTTAGCAAATGTAATGTAATAGGCTAGGTCATTCCGGTATACAGAACATTTGTAAAATGTGTGTATGTACATTCTATATACCACAGCATATTAACAAAAGACTTGTAAAATTTCTATTTTGTATGGAAGCCCATTTCTGCCACATAAGAAAAACAATTATGACATACTAAGTCACTATGACTTAATAGGGTGAACGTGATTTAACTACATGCAGTAAGTTCCTGGATCAATATTTTTGTTGATCCTGGAACAACATTCCAATCAACTAACCAGATTTGAGGACAAGTTTACAGTTTATGTCAAGTTTAGGCTTACAACCAGGGGTGCGTTTCCCGAAAGCATCGCTGGTGAACCATGGTCGTAAGTCCCATTAAACTCTATTGGTAACGACAGAACTTGCGACCATATCGCTTTGGGAAACCAGGTTAGGTGCTTCTACACACCTATCATTCCCTGCTGATTTTAGGCATAAGTTAAGGATAGGGTTAGGACTATGTTTTCGGACAGGAATGTTGATCCAGGATCAACAAAATGTTGATCCAGAAACATCTTACTTGGCTACATCCATTACCCTTTAAATTGCGCAAACTGAAATTGCGAATTGAAAATAAGCCTACGCCCTATGGAAACTCCCAAATATCTCCGCATGATACCTCTGCATGAGGTGGGTTCTCAGACAATTCGAAAAGGGAATGTTTTGCAAAACTGCGATGGAAAAATATTTTTCCGCATGCACAGGTCAACTGTCGTATGTAAAAGTCAATCATTCTTTAAAGAAGGCGGTATGTTTGGACAGAAGACGAGCGTTCTTCATTAAACTCATAAAAGACAAAAGTATTATGGGACTACTGAATTTAAACAACAAAGAAATGCCACAATTTAAATTTATCAAGACCTCGAAGCAAATAGGAGGGAGAAACACCAGATAAGTGGCTGCTCCCAAATAAGGGGCTTTCCTTGCCATAAATGGTTGGATAACATGCATGTCTCCTTTGATTAAAAATAATGGCTACCTACCAACATCCGTTGCCATGATTTTTGGAATGACTTATCGCGAGAGGGAAAAAAAAGGCGTTTTAGTCGCATAACATGTGTTAATGGAAACGCCTTCATTTCATAATAGTTTTTTTTATCAATATTTAGAAAATATCGCAAAAGTTTTGCGAAAATCTGTAATGGAAATGCGTCTAGTGAGCGACTTGGTGGCCTATGTTATCATTTGGTATGTCTCAACTTTTTATCTCATAATTATGACTTATGTCATAATTATGATTTACCAAATCATGTTTTTTTCTTATTTTGCGGTAATAGGCTTCCGTAATTTTGAACATATCCATTCATTATGATATTCGCCTTATAGCTTCATTTCTAAAGGCTGATGTGTGTTTCCACTCGACAGTAGGCTAGCCTATGTGAAGAAAACGGGAAGAAAATGGCAATCCACGACTGTGAGTGACCGAATAGGCAATAATCTGAAGGAAATGACTGGGTTATTTTCGTTATGTCTGCAGGAAGGTGGTTGAATTGCCACGAAGACGAGTCAGCGTTCCAATTGACCGGATTGGCGTGGGTCGTCTTCCCAATAGCCGAGGATAGACTCCGCTTTTGACCACGCCCCGACAAACAGGTACTAGATCAACCTTAGGCTGTGTCAGAAATCCCCTACTCGCTTGAGTAGGTACTTATTTTGAACAAGCAATTACTTAACCACCGCTAATATGTTCTAAATAGTACGAATGTAATGCAGACGGACAATGTTGTCATTACAGCGTCAATTAAAAGGTTAGTTTACCCAAAAATGAAAATTCTGTCATACTCACCCTCATGTCGTTCCACACCCGTAAGACCTTCGTTCATCTTTGGAACACAAAATTTTAATTTATTTTTGATGAAATCCGAGAAGTATATGACCACCAATTTCAAGGTCCAGAAAGGTAGGCCTACTAAAGACATGGTTGAAAAAGTCGACGTGACTGCAGGTTCAACCTCAAAGTGATGAAGCGACAAGAATACTTTTTGTGTGCGCAAAAACAAAACAAATATAACGACTTTATTCAACAATATCTTCTCTTCTGTGTCATTCTCGTACACTATTTACATTCAGCGCTTCCAGGTTCTACATCAGAACAGCGGCTCAGTGTTGGCTGACGCTCTTCACGTGAGCAGCACGACGCATGCGTGTGATGGCATTCTGACGTGGAACCTGGAAGCCCAGAATGTAAAGAACGTACATGAATGACATAGAAGAGATGATAAAGTCATTATTTTTGTTTTGTTTTTGCGCACAAAAAGTATTCTCGTCGCTTCATAACATTAAGATTGAACCACTGTAGTCACGTCGACTTTATTTAACGATGACTTACGGGTGTGGAACGACATGAGGGTGAGTAATTAATGACTTTTTGTCTACTCTTTTATGAGTACTGTGAATTTGGACATATTTATTTTGTCACATACCGTTTTTCGGCTACTATATATTAAGGAAGTATGCGATTTCGGATGCAGCCATAGTCTAATTTAATCTCGTTAAATGTATTGTAAAATGAAATATCATGATTATACAGCAATTTCGATTGTAATCATAACAATATTTATTTTGTTTGTTCTTTGTTCCAGAGGGGAATTTCGCAGGTAGATGAAATGCATGATAAGCACACCAGCCGACACAACTCACTAACCACTGAAAGATCTCCGCGTTCTCAGAACACTTTTAATCATCGCTTCTCCAGAGCTGTTCTTTCTCATTGATTAATGACTTAAACTTTCAATGTCTGATCAAACTGTTTATTTCCAGTTCGGATCCATCCGTTTATGATGTCAGAGGCATTAGCCAATCAGAGAGGAATCTGCTCATAGCTTCCATTGCACATCTCAATATTTACTCCAGTGCCTCACGACTTCTCGCTTGCTGTAATGTACTGTACACAACTATTGTCATTTTCTCAATTTGACTGAAGGCTGTTCAGCCTTGACAATAAAACAGATGAAATTCTACAATTGTCTCTCTTATTTCAACTGATTAATGCAAGCTGCTAAAATAATTGCACAGTTACAGCATAAAGTCCACTGTGACGCTGATTAATGAACATGTAGATTACGTTTGAATGTTAAATATTATAACTGTTGATACCTGGTTGGTGCTGATCCTTTTGGTTACCCTGGTAAGTTTTGTAAGTGTGGACACTTATTGTCAGTGTTGGGGAAAGTTACTTATAAAAGTAATGCATTACAGTATTGCAGGAGTGAGAGTGGGGTAAGATGAGCCAGTGGGTAAGTTGACCCACCCATAATTTCTGCCAGGCTGTGAAAAGGAGAAGCACATTGGAGGAGTGGAAGGCCCTTATTTACTTTAAAAAAAAAAATGTTGGGCTTGTCAAAGTACAATTTTAACATTACAGATGTAATGGCTGTTTTATCAAAACAAATTTGTATAGGTCTAAAACTATTTATGATGCATATTGGTAATTTAGCAACGTATAAAACCATGCAAGTCATTTAGCTAAATATTATTCTGAATTGGAAAGCTAGCTAGCTTTTCCTAAAATGGCAGCTATGGGGCAAAGTGAGCCAAATGCTGTGGGGTAAATTGAGCCAGCGTTTTAACTTACCCCACCATAAGGCAATTCATTTAAGTTAAATCTGAAGTATAAACTGGTGTCATTTCAATGTAATATTGCGCAAATGGTTTAGTTTATCTTTATTTTCGAGTTTATTTGATAGGAACAGTGTACAAGTACACCAAATCCTTCTCTGATACGAACCAGAGGATGTTTAATCATATATATCTTTCCA
Organism: Anabarilius grahami; assembly: GCA_003731715.1. Classification (NCBI taxonomy): domain Eukaryota; kingdom Metazoa; phylum Chordata; class Actinopteri; order Cypriniformes; family Xenocyprididae; genus Anabarilius; species Anabarilius grahami. Next base: position 1,524,339 of record RJVU01042602.1, on the reverse strand, counting down.
CCTGTAGTCTCTAATGGCTTAACATGGTCGACATTGCAGAAAAACTACCATGTTAAGAACCTTTTGACTAAAATGTTCATTAGTTTCAATGACATTTATTCATTCTTATTTAGTTTTTATTTAAATTTACTCAACAAACTCTCTGTTTAGTCTGTTTATGGGAAGGTTACAACTTTGGTGTTCAACATATTGTTTCAGAAATGCAAACTGAAATTTCAGCTTCATTTGGTTGGTTTTATGTTGTTTAATTTAGCTTTTAAAAAAGAAATATTTTTCTAAAATATTTTTACAAAGAATATTTGTAAAAGGAAGTTTGATTATTAAATTAGTTTTTAAAATAGGTACATTATCTTTAAAATTTCACATGGGTTTGATTCAGATTCAGTTAGATGGTCAGTTTTCATCCACCTACTGACTCGGCTCAACTTACCCCTAACCTGGGGTAAATTGAGCCAGAGGAACGCTTTTTTTTATAAGAAGCCATATTTTCAGAACCCTTTGTCATAGATGTATTCTGATCATTTAAAATGATAGGAAACATCTTGAAATTACTTTAAATACTTTCATTGTACATTTTCCCTTATCTTGAGGACCACATAAGTAAATAATGGCTCATCTTACACCACTCTCCCCTACTCCCTAAAAAGTAATTGCATTACTTAGTTACTTTTTATGACAAGTAATGTGTTACAATACTTTTGCGTTTCTCACCTGGGCTGTGCTTGCTTGTTTGTTTATTTTGGGCAAAATTAATGTTAAGGCCTTTTCACACCAAAAGTGAAATGAATAAGTCACAGGTTGAAGGAAATGCATATGCCTGTACAATAGAGGGCGCAGCTCAAACAAACCTTCCAGCTGTGCTGCCATTCTGGATCAAAGAAGAATATGATACAGGAGAGGAAAGTTCATAACTTTTATTTCTGCTTATTAGTATGGTTGAATTAGATCACTGGAGTTCAGCAGTAAAGACATTAGTTAATAAAGTGAAATTAAATACATAAAATATATTTGTTAATTTAATATAGTTAATTATTACAGTTTTGCGTAAAATTCTAAGATTGCATTTTACTGTTTTTATTCATTTTGAGGCATAGTGAATGTTTTCGTGCAAGTGAGATGAGTAAATGCATCTTCACATTTAGTCTACAACTACAATAACCATCATGTTCACACAGCGCACACAACGTCTCTGCACTTTATGTCTCTCAACATGGAGACAGGAGAGCTGTCAGTCAATAAATGTGAAAAAGTAACTTGTGTTACTTATTTGAAAAAGTAACTTAGATATTTTGTTGTAAATTGAAAAAGTAATGCGTTACTTTACTAGTTACTTGAAAAAGTAATCTGATTACATAACTCAAGTTACTTGTAATGCGTTACCCCCAACACTGCATATTGTAAAAGTAAATATTTACTTACGGAATAGAAGGGGACAATGTAGTCCATAAATGCATCTATGGGTAACAAGTTGACAAAGACAAATAATAAAGCTTACACATTGAACATTAAATAAATATAGCAAGTAAAGCATCATGTTTCTTGAAACATTTATTTCACCAACATGTGCAAATACAACAATAAAATCAGTGCATTTCTTACAGAAATGTCTATTGGCTTTTAATAGGAGTGTTTATAAAATGTTGTTAGATATTATATATGTTGTATGAAACTATGCATTTCATCAGGTGTAAATGATTTATGCTGATATAGATATAAAGGTGTAAATTTGATCATTCAAATGTTTGGGGTTGGTAAGATTTTTAAAAAATAAAATCTTTTATGCTCACCATTTATTTAATAAAAAAACAGTCAAACCTATTTTAATAGATTTTCAAATGTAATTTATTCATGTGATGGCAAAGCTGAATTTTCAGTACCATTACTCCAGTCTTCAGTGTCACATGATCCTTCAGAAATCATTCTAATATGCTGATTTGCTGCTCAAGTACTGACCCCAAACTTTTGAACAGTAGTGTAATATAAAATGCTGTCTTGATAGGCTAAAGACCGTAATCAGCACTGAAGGACAATGTGCTTTTAAAACAGTGTAGAGTGTTTTAAACAACAGCAGACAACAAAAAATAAAATGATGAAAGATCCAAGCACAGGGCCAAATATGAGGTGAGTACAACGCTACTCGTCATAATGAATGTGGTTCTGACTGGATGATTCAAGCATCCGGTGCAAGTTCATACCATCTGTACTATTAATGAATTCACAGACAGTGAACTTAAAAAAAAAAACAGCCAAATGAATTATAAAAAGTCCATAACTTATAAGTGAATGTGACCAAATGAAAGAATAATATTGGGTGTAATTCTTGCTCACATTAAAAAGCAGAGAAAATTATTTCGCTACAAATGGCAAAATAAGATGACAGAAAGGAGAGTTGTCCAGCTTCACTGCTGTTTTCCAACACCCTCACCACCAGCGGTCCACATCCATGTGCCTGTGTAGCCAGTGGGCGTAGTTTGCCACCCTGGTGTACACCCCATACACCCTCTGACTGCCACACTCCTCTGGCCCACCCCAGGACACCAGTCCTTGTGCCACCCATCTGCCACTGCGGGCGTCCTGGATGACAAAGGCTCCCCCACTGTCCCCCAAACAGGTGTCCCGACCACCCTCATAAAAGCCAGCGCAGAACATATTGCTGGTGATATTGTAGTTGACAGAGCGTGACGCATAGCTAGATTTGCATTCGTCCTGCGGCACAACCGGAAGCTTCACATACTGGAGCAGCTCGGAAACGGCAGCAGAATCAGAGCTCAAGCCGCTGGTGGAGGCAGAAGCGTTGGCTGCATTGATGCCCCAACCGGCCACGATACCCAATGTGTTGGGTAGAGGCATCAGGGCATGACCTTCTACACCAGGCTTTGGTAGACAGACGGGTTGTACTAATGCAGACAGCACCACCTCCTGGCTGAGTTTAACCAGAGCAATGTCGTTGTTATAGTTTTGAGGATCAAACTGAGGATGGAGGATGACTCTCTCAACAGACCGATTGATGGCCAAGTGCTTGTCCCGTACGTCCGTGAGGCCCAAGTGCACTTGGATGTGTTCAGAAGCGACAGGGACGACGGAAAGATCACGGCGATGAGATCTGAGCACGTGAGCGGCCGTGACAACCCAGGTTGGGGAGAGGAGAGCGCCGCTGCCAAACCAACGATCTTCAGGGACACGGGACACATCCTCTACTGAGAGCAAAACCTGCCAAGGGAACAGACCGGGAGATGCTGTTCTCCCACCAACGATTCGCTTCTGCTGGGCTGGGAAGAGCTGTGACTGCTCACCGCATGCTTAAACGAAAACATGTGCAAGTTAACATAGATATGCATATAGCAACACAAGACATAGATGCATTAAGACACAAATACAAGCAACTAAGCACAGAGACACCTAAAACAGGGCTCTAGACCATTAGCTCCTAAAATGAAACATTTAGTACACAAATTGCTTTTTAGCTGACAAATTACAGGCACTTAATAAAAGTAGTTGTTCTGCTGTGTGCTTTGATGAAGGGATATTAATTATTAAACATTATATAATTTAAGTTTTATTAACCAGCGTGTTTCCTAGTTGTATTTCATATAAATTAGGTTGCCTGTTTGAAAAACAAAGTCAATAAATGATATAAAAAATAATATTTTGTAGAAAATATTTAATATTTTGAGGTAGATAACATTTTTAATGTTTTTGGAAGAAGTCTATTATGCTCACCAAGGCTGCATTTGATTAAAAATGCATACAAAAAAAAAACTTTTTTACAATTTAAAATAACACTTTTCAGAGTGAATTTTTATCAGTCAATGTCACATGATCACTCAGAAATCAACATCAATGCTGAAAACAGTCCTGCTGCTTAATATTTTGGTGGAAACTATGATACATTTTTTTCTGGATTCTTTTATGAATAGAAAGTTCAAAAGAACAGTTTACTTAAAATTGTTTTTGTTTTTTTTGTAACAAAGTAAATGTATTTAGAGTCCCTTTTGATCACTTTAATGCATCCTTGCTGAATAAAAGTATTAATTTCTTTAAAAAAAATTACTGACTCAAAACTTTTTAGAAGCTAATATATATTTAATATAAATAATATTTAGTTAATGTAAAAAAAATGTTGTGAATATGTATCTTTAGTTGTCATATGAACAATCATTAACTAAAAAGAACGATTTTTTTACGTCTGACGATACATCACAATATTGGTTTCGGTTTATTTTTAACCAGACCAAAAAATGACTCAAGGTTCATTGAGGGAGTCAGTTGTGAACTGCGTAACGGCTTTGAGCGATTCCCTAACTGAGTAAGCCTGATTCAAACCACAAACTCCCATGCGTGCTTCAGACTGTTTCGTGAATATTCATGACTGACTTAAAGGCACAATATGTAATTTTTCACCACTTGAAGTCGCTTATTCAAAACAAAGACGTAGCTTGATGATGTCTTAATTTCGTGGAATCATGGGAGGTGTTGTCTTCAAGAATCCGATTGGACTCGGGCAGAAATCATATTCAAAGATTTATTAACATTACTGTAGTATGAAGCAGGGTGCGGCTGAAAGCCGTTGGAGCGGAACGAGGCCGCTGGAGCGATTGCTAATGAGAGACGAGCGCGACACATGACACGGCTCAAGGGCAATAGAGCTTTTGGACATGGTCCGTGTCCTGGTTAAAATTGCTTATTTTTCTGGATTTAAACATTCTTGGAAACATTTGGGATAATGTAAGCACACAAGTCAACAAAATATATAACAGTGTTCTAGTGGTTTTTGGATATTTTAATCCAAAAATCTTACATATTGTGCCTTCAAACAGAATCTGTTCAAAAGAGTCATTTGTTTGTGAATTGGACATTACGCCCTGCGCTGTGTTTGTTTGTTGTTGCATGCAGAAAATGTTGGCTCCCTAAAGAAATTAAGACCAATGAGTAGATTCTAAATTATCACAGCTAATCTTGTTTATTTGGCTGCAATTTCGGCGCAGTCTGGTGCCCTGCAAAGCTCTTTAACAATTCCAAAGGATTACATTTGAAGTTTGAGTCTTACCAAGAGGAGTGCTTGCTAGTGGAGTAGGAAGTTGAGATTCAGGATTGGTACTCAAGGTACTTTCAAAATCTCCTACCAAAAATACACAAACAACAGTAACATATAGGCCTACTCTAGTTACGTAGGTTAGTACTGAGTTACCATGCCAAAACTGTAAAGAAGCCTTGTTTATAATAAAATAATTAAACAAAACAGAATATAGGCATATGAGTGATTTTAATATTAGTGACTGTTGGTAACACACCTTACCTGGTAGACAGGTGGGCAGTGGCGTCCCATCCTCACTCACCCATTCCCCACTCTGATGACAAGTGTAAGTATCTGTAAGGTCAGTAAGAGTCAAATACACATTGACATTTAATATGACTTGACTTTAAAGTGTCAATGACTGACAGAGAAATACTCACTGTTGACCTTGACAGAGTCTCTGCAGCTGTACTGGATTCTGGATCCAAACACAGTACTGTTTTCAGAGCTCTCAAAAACAACCTCACCCAGAACTACATCTACTGGACCACAGTCAACCACTAAAGGAGAAATAATAGGAGAGAAAACATGTTAGAGAGTAATAATTGCCATATTTGGATTTCTTGGATGAAGATTTTGGGTTGATTCATATTTTGATTTGATTCATATTCTTTTCTCTATAGTTCTTGAACTGTTTTTTTTTATTATTAAAATGGAATAAAGAGATTATTCAAAAATCTTCAAAAGTACACTATCAGAATATTTATTTTTATTATATAATTATTGTTATTACATTGTACTCAATTTTAAAGGTTTGACAGGATACAAGTAGTGTATTATTTGTTTGATGGATTAGATGGGAGGAATTATTTGAGCAGGATGAGGTGAAAACTGTTTGACACAGAATGTTAAGAATGAATGTTAAATTATAGAATGACAGGAATTCTCAAATATGATTGGTGGATTTTGTAGAAGGACATGCCATGCTTATTGTAAGAGGACTCTTGATGGAAGGGATTTAAAGGGTTAGTTCACCCAAAAATGAAAAGTATGTCATTAATTATTCACCCTCATGTCGTTCCAAACTCGTAATACTTTCATTCATCTTCAAAACACAAATTAAGATTTTGTAAGGAAATCTGAGAGATTTCTGTCCCTCCATTGACAGTCTACGCAACTACCACTTACGCTTTAATAAGTTCATAAAGAGATCGTAAAACATAACATAAACAGAAGCTCAACCGTATTGCTTGATACATAAGAACAAACCTCATTGGTTCTTGCTGGAGCTCAAACATGCTGCGAAACACAAGAATGAACCTCATTGGTTCTCACATGTCAAGCAAACATGCTTGAGCGTCCGTTTACGTCAACTGATATGTGAGTTGATGAATTTTTATACGTGAATAAAAGCCTAAATTTAATCTGTTTATCATTTAAACTGCTTGATTCCTATGGATTAGTTTTAATATTTCTTTATGAATTTTTTAAAGCGTCAAAGTGGTAGTTGCATGGACTGTCAATGGAGGGACAGAAATCTCTCAGATTTCATTTAAAATATCTTCATTTGTGTTTTGAAGATGAACGAAAGTGTGTGGAACGACATGAGGGTGAGTAATTAATGACATAATTTTCATTTTTGGATGAACCCTTTAATTTAGAGGAGGAAAAAATGAACCATTTAAATAGTGAAGATCACACTCATACCAAACATTAAGTCTTCACTCTTCCACATGGGTTGTCCGTTCCCAACAGGTGAGGCAGTTTTGCAGTCGGCCCTGTCTGAAAGTCTAAGTGCATTTATGTATATGTACTTCTGTCTCAAAATGAACCTAATAGTAAAAGTAATGTGTACTATTGACTAATGGATATAAAAATATATATATACAGTACATGTACATGCTCACTGGTTTATTTCAGCTCAGAGGCACTAGTTATGAAGCAACATTAATGACCAGTAGATGGAGACATTAACTCAGTGTGGCCTTCACAACCACACCACTTTCACTGTAAGGACAACAAAACAAGACTTGAGCATGGAGGTTGGAAATGTAATAATGTTAATGTTTAGCACAGACAGTTTGTAAAATGTAAAAAAAAATTAGTATAAAATCTTTTAACATAAAGTGACAGATCATTATTATCCAATCACTTTTTAAGTGCTGTGAATTTGTCAGAATTTATGCTCATAACCTAAAAAAATTAATCTTACATAGTCAATTGAATTGAGTCAAAACATTTAATTTATTCAGATCATATCTTTTTATTTGCCTTTTTTCATACTCTTCTTATTGAGAGTTTAATGTAGTTTTAGGTTTGGTTTTCAGACACAAATTAAGGCCTGAACTAACCCATACAAAATTTCCATTTACCTAGAACAAATACAGAGATTTAAGAATGCATCTTTGTCATGAAATACTTTCGTATTTTAACTTTAAAATTCTAATATATTTAAAATGTATTCCTGTGATGGCAAAGTTGAATTTTCAGCATCATTCATCTTCAGTTTCACATGATCCTCCAGAAATAATTTTAATATGATGATTTGCTGCTTAAGAGAAATTTCTGATTAGTATCAATGTTGAAAACATTAGATTTTTGTGGAAATCATGATTTTTCAGATTTTTTTGATGAATAGAAACTATTCAAAAGAACAGAATTTATTTGAAATGGAAATCTTTACTGTCACATTTAATCAATGTAATGCTTCTTTGCTGGAAAAAAAAAAAAAAAAAAAATCTTAAGACCCCAAACCTTGATATATATGGTAGTGAATATATCAAGCGCTACATCCACAATGTATAATGGGGATTGTAGTTTGTAGTGGACAGTGATTGGCTACCAGCCAGTCCCATAAAGTTTTAACTCAGTATCTGATTGGTTAAAATGCTTGGTAGGGAACGACGACTCCTTTGGAATTCCTTCTCTGGTGGCAGCAAGTAGAAGTAGAATAAGAAAAGAGAGAAAGGGCAAGTGAGAAAAAAGACAGGAGGAAAACAGAATTACAGTCTCTGTTAAAAGACTTACTTTTACACAGCGGGAAATCACTGCTCCATTCCCCGTCCCTCTGACACTCAATCTGATAATGCTCAAATTCTTCATCGCCCTGTAAGAGAGAATGTGAGTGTGATGTAAAACAGTACTGATCTGTCTAAATTAGCTTGCAACAGTCAGTGCCTTTATCAGTGAAATGTGTCCTTTGCCTGACCTGTCTCAGTGAGTATCCAGGGTCACAGGTCAACGTAATGTGATCTTTAAAGATATATTTAGACTGCAGAGGCTCCAGGTGTCCATTAAGGGGCGCCACTGCAGGAGAGCATTCAGAACCTGAAGATAACAATATTTTCAACTCTGCCACAACATACACAAAAAATGATCATTATATATGAAATTAATTTTAGCAATAATATGCAGCATCGGTCAGTCTCTGACCTGTGGAGGTGTAAGTGAGTTTCCAGCCGAGATTCTCTCCAGAGTTGTCACTGTGAAACAGGATGTTGACCATGTTATTTCCTGTCTGGATCTTCCCTGGTGACTGCTCACCACAAAATGGGCCAAACTCCTTGTCTCCTGCATGAATCTGTAGATAAAGCATCATTGACATCATGATTTTTTTCTTTTAAACCAAATCTATCCAAATTTATCATAATATTTAATTATAATAATTAATGATACATGGAAATTAATTTATCGAAACACTGAAACCAAAATTAAAGTTTTTATTTAGCTGAAAACGACACAGAAAACAAAGTTCATTTAATAATCTATTATTTAATCATATTTATTATAAGGCAGTTCGTATTTCAACTTTTTAATGACATTTGTTGTTGAAATATAAACATTTACATGGTGGCTGTTGTAAAACTAATTAACTAATTAATTACAAGGTATCCATAATACTTTATTCTAATAATTTTGTATAATGATGGCTAAAGGCTGTAGTAAATTAAAGAGGTCATGACATGGATTTTTTATTATTTTAATATGTTCCTTGAGGTTCACTTATAATGTTAATTAAGTTTTTGCACAAAAAAACAAATGTATTTGTAGAAAAAAAAATTATTTTCAACCTTCATTCTGGAATTATCTGTTTTTAAGGGCCGACTCATTTAAGGTTTGTCAGTAAATGGCCACTTTTATGATTTGCTAACATCAGTGTATGGGAAACAGTATCAACACCCACTAGCTATTGCACTTTTTGAAAACATTATCCATATAAAACCGTCATTTACAGACAAAGAAAGCATTATGAAATTATTTACTTATGGTACTTTGTGATGCAACTGCTGTCAGATCCAATACAGCTGACTGCTTCATTTGTCAGCAAATGTTTCTTTGAAACTTTTTGAACTCTCCATTACACTCATTTACCTCATTTACAAAACGAAATGCTCCGAATAAACATATAATCCTCCGATGCGTTCCATGACGCCATTAAAAATAAACCATTCCTGACACTGGGAACCTTCTGAAATGAGCTGTTTAAACTGGACGCATCAAAGCAAACATTTTCTCCCTCTTCAATTTGTTCAGAAACTGAACACACATCTGTATACTGTATCCAGTGTAGAGAGTGATTATAATTATAGAGTTATATTTTCTTTTGACACAACGCTCACATCCAGTGTAGGCAAATGTCAGCTGGTAAGACCAAAGTATAGTTCACTTTTTGAGGGCATGAGGGCAATTAATAAATGACAGAATTTTCATTTTTGGGTGAACTAACCTTTTAAGCGAATTTCGTCATCAAAAGTGTATGCTGGTAGTGTACGCACACCCCCGGATTTTTGTAACCACACGTACTTGCATGCGCTGCATGCACAGCTTGCACATGTTTTTTTTTGCAGTAAAAAGGTGGCAACCCTGCCCTGGGGACGTCGATTCACAAGGTAATCAAAGAAAAAACGGAACGCATGCAAGCTACAGTGACAATGGAGGCCTATATAGACGACAGATTGTGCGAAGAGGTTAGAAAGTACCCTCATTTGTACAACTCTAGCATGAAAGAATACAAAGAAGTTTGTAACTCGTGGCGAGAGATTGCTCAAAACTGTGCATGCGTCGAACGCCTGTGTATGCGTACAAGTCAACTGAAGTATACTTTCCAAGGCTTTGTGTTCGACTGTGCGCTCGACTGTGCGCATACACTAGCTTACGAGTAAATATAACGAAGTATACCCAGGGCTTTTAGCAACGGAATGCCAGTAGGCAGGGCCTAAGGTGCGATGAACTATTGGTCGATGAAAAGTTGTCTTGTATGCAAAAATATTTGCCTGTGTGACGTCACAGATCCGGCAATATCAAAACGAGCCATTTTTGGAGTTTGAATAAATAAATGCTTTGTTTATAATGAGGAGGATGTTTTAATCTATGAAACTTGCAGGGTGTTTTAATGATATAAAGACCTCTTATATGTCAAAAGATCAAGGCAAATTTGATCTCTCATGTCATGACCCCTTAAAAAAAAATCTCACTTTAATAAAGTCGTAGGGACAGATGACTTCAGGATGGTCTTCGATGTCAAAGGTGTCATCAAACTCCAGGGTGATTTGGAAACCCTCCTCCAGCTCAATGCGATACGTGCAGTCAGAGCTTTTGGGGTATGGTTTAGGAAAATCAGCACTGGCAATCTCTCCGGAGCGCTCTGTATACATGCTTTCGTTACACTCCACTGCAATGATTACAAACACACATGTTTATATTTCAATATCATTCAGCGTTCAAAATAAAACAACCAAAAGAGAAATGCACACACAAGAACAGTGATCATAAACGACTAATGTAAATCTTCTTTCAACTCTAAATAGTTTTGCTACTGTAAATCTGCTGCTAAAAAATCCCTTAGAAATAAATATTACTTGTTTGCATGGAACCACATGGAAGCTGCAATGCTTGGACCCTTTCTAATTGGGTTTTTGAAGTTCACAAGTTTATCCACATTTCACTGACCACCACATTGTAAATATTTAGTTGTTGGTGCTTAGCTACAATCAGCTGAAAAGGGGGCAAAGGTTAGACATAAAACAGACCCAGTCCAACACACACATTAACTACCAACACAACACATTACAGCAACATAAATCATGATAAAATTGCAAAATTGTATCCAAGCCAACATTATATAAATATGTGTACATTTGTAATTAGTTAACTTACACAATGTAGTCTCAAATGAACCTGCTGCAAGGTTTCTCTTAAAGCACTGCTTTATAATTAGGAATTCCAGCAACTAATCCAGGATAATCCAACGGTACAAGATTTATTACAAAAATCTATGCAATTTAGAGCAAATGTTTGACAAGAGCCCACCTACACAGCTACATTGCACTTGATTTTCATTCTTGTAATCATGCATAAATAAAAAGTATGTGTTTGAACTGATGTTAAAACTAATTACATTAGAAAAAAAGGTTCAGTGCTGTTCTATATGGGGTTCTTAAATCAATTTTAAAGGGTTAGTTCACCCAAAAATGAAAATTATGTCATTTATTACTCACCCTCATGTTATTCTACACCCGTAAGACCTTCGTTCATCTTCAGGACACAAATTAAGATATTTTTGATAAAATCCGATGGCTCAGTGAGGCCTTCATTGCCAGCAAGTTAATTTACACTCTCAGTGCCCATAAAGGTATTAAAAACAAATTTAAAACAGTTCATGTGACTACATTGGTTCTACCTTAATATTATAAAGTGACAAGAATACTTTTTGTGTGCCGAAAAAACTAAATAATGACTATCTAGTGTTGGCCGATTTCAAAAGTCTGCTTCGAAGCTTTACAAATCTTTTGTTTCGAATCAGTGGTTCGGAGCGCCAAAGTACATGATTTCAGCATTTTGGCAGTTTGACACGTGATCCAAACCACTGATTCGACACAAAAGATTCGTAAAGCTTCAAAGTTTTTTTGCCGCACAAAAAAGTATTCTCGTTAATTTATAATATTAAGGTAGAACCACTGTACTCACATAAACTGTTTAAATATGTTTTAGTACCTTTCTGGGCATTGAAAGTATAAATTAACTTGCTGGCAATGAAGGCCTCACTGAGCCATCGGATTTTATCAAAAATATCTTAATTTGTGTTCCGAAGATGAACTTACAGGTGTGGAACGACATGAGGGTGAGTAATAAATGACAGAATTTTCATTTTTGGGTGAACTAAACCTTTAAAGAATGTTTTATGCCAAAAAGGTTCTATATAAGGAGAAATGTCTTTAATTATTGCATAATACTTTCATGTTAAACAGGTTTTTTCAATTTTCAATTTTCTTCTAGTGATAAAGTATGATTACTAGATGTGTAATTAATAAAAATGAAAACAAATTAATTAATTAAAAAATAAATCCATATGATCCCGTTATGGGAACCCCTAAAACGTTCTATATATGATGTGCCTGACAGAACCCTTTAAGGTTCTATATAGAACCTTTAAGTGTATACCAAGCGTGCCGTACAAGTCCTTAAAAGTGATGCCAAAGCATCTCGATCGCCCCCAGGTTGTTGGTCCCAGTATAAATCATAAACCCCGCACTCTCCGTGTAATTTAATGGGGCGTGAGACACACTAAACAATTAAAATACACTTTCAATATTTTTTTTCCAAAGATGGTTTCTGTCATTTTATGTAGTTTTTATCACGCTGATGTAAGTTCAAGTGTTCATTTTTTAAAATAAGTTAGGTTTTAGTTAGTTATTTGATGCTATAAAAACAGGGGTGTGACGTCATGATTGACAGCTGTGATTGACAGCTTCTCTGAGCGAAGCAGTCACTAAGGAACCAACTGACTTTTCTCGGGAGGAGATTGGAGCTTTAACTTTAATTTCTACATTTCTATAACTGTTTGTTTCACACTGACATAATAAGTTCTGCTCCACTTCATGCTACTGCGCAAAATCAGGTCCCGAGTTCAATACTGAGCAGACTCGGGTCCCGAATCAGAACAAGATGTCAGCGCCATATTGGGACATTGGGCGGCTTCACTTTTCTACAATGGAAGAGAGTGGAGGTGGGTCATCCATGGTGTATACAGCAAGAGTGCACTCAAAATTTAACACTGAGACACAGTCGTGCAAACACACACATACAAAAGGAATGATCTCTGTAGTTGTGACATGAACTTAACTGACTAATCCACATTTTCAGGGGTATTAGGAGACTTAAAGGATTTTACTAATAAAGCCACATATAAATAACGTTTAAACTTTGCCACCTTTTGGCACCAAAAAGAAGTGGGTCAAACTTGTGGGTCAAACACAACATGTATTGAACATGCAAGTTATATTGTAGGAAAACCCAACTGTGATGAAACAAAAAGGGGTTGTTCTGGCCAAAAACAGAAAATGCAGCTATTTTTTGAGATCTAGAAATGACATCACAGCGATTCTATAAGGCTACCTTTGCAAGTTCTGTTGTCAGAATGAAGCAAGAACCCATAACGACAGGAACAGTAGAAGCCACCAATGTAGTTATGACAGAAATGATCACAGATAAGATCTTCATCATTTCTGTCTCTACATTCATCTACATCTGCAGAAAGAAGAAGAGAGAACAGAATAAAGTGACTGAAATAATGTGCATGTTTTTGCTACTCTAAACACTCACCAACCGCACTAAAGTGAGCCTCAAAGCCAGAGTAGCGTTCCTCATTGGAAAAGTCTGAACGGAATGCCACACTGAGCACGCTCCCTGGGGACGTGATGACATCAGCAGCGGGGACCTGTTCTGTGTCTGTATTCTCTCTCCCACAAAACACTGCCAGCTCCTCAGTGTCTGAATATACCTGTGTAAACAAACACAACAATTACATTCAATTTATAGGTAAACTACCTAAGTTTTGGGTCAGTAACATTTTTTTAAATAAATTTTACTCAGCAAGGACACATTAAATTGATCAAAAGGGACAGTAAATACATTTATAATGTTACAAACGATTTACATTTCAAATTAACGCTGTTCTTTTGTACTTTCAATTCATCAAAGAATCCTGAAAAAAATTTATCAAGGTTTCAAGTGCATGTAGTTTGTGTAACTCTGCATACACTTAAAGGAATAGATCGCCCACAAATGAAAATTCTTGCATCATTTACTCACTTTCATGTTGGTATGACTTTCTTATTTCTGTCACACACAAAACGATATTATACAGAATGTTCATGCCGCTTTTTTTCCACAACATTTCCACAAACAAAGAAAGTCAAACAGATTTGGAACAACATGAGGGTGAGTAAATGACACAACCAGACACAATCAGACGGCTGAAAACATTCCCATTTCTAAATATACCTGCATGGCCACACAATTCGAACACTCCCAGCTTCTCCTGCTTTTGATGTACCCACACAAATTACACAAAAGAATGCTGCCAAACCCTAAATTTAAGAAATATCTGCACAAACACAAAAACTGGCATCCACATGAACACAATTTCACTCAGCAGACAACCAAACTGTCAATCAAACCAGAGGCATGCATACAAACACTGCAGACCGAGACCACAGCTAAGTCTTCATTGTGCTTGTACACAAATGCATGCACACAAACAGCCCTAAACATGTCTCTTATCTGGCTCCCAGCTTGAGTGTTTACTTTACCAGTGTCAGTGAACGGAGGGTAACCCACGGTTAACAAAGATATGTGTGGGTGTTGGTGTGTGTGAGACATGCTTCTGCCAATGCAAGAATCCTAATTGCACAGCTATTTCACCAGACACACCTCAAGCAAAATGGTTGCACAACAGGTAGGTTAATAACACATATAAAAAGGACAAAAGAGTTCAAGTGCGGGACAAACTGCATTTCGCTGGAATTCAGAATGCATGGAAAACCTATACATTAAATCCCTATATGTGTATGTGTGCAGCAGCCATTATGTGTGTCTATGTTTTCTGTGCCCTTTTTGTCTGGCACCCAGTTTTTGGTCGGTTTCCTTGGCTTGTTACCATAGCAGGTTGCTGTGGGACCCACTGGGGGTATTTGAATATGAATATGCCCCCCTGCAGTGTGGGCAGCACATTTGCTCATGTGAAATTAATGCTGTTAACTCCATCCACCCGGGGTACCAGGGCATCTGCCACAGACCTGTCCATCAAATGCTCTTACAGGCCATTTAAACAAAAAGATCCAGAAACTGGAAATGAGATGCTTATAATCAAAGCTACAAAAGGCCCGTGAGTCCGTCTAGACAGATCGAGCTGCTCTTTAACGTTTGGAAATTTAGAGTTTTTGACATCAAGAAAAGGAGTCATTTAAACTTTTGAAACTCATGGTTGACATAATGCATTTCCCTTTTAGTGGCATATAAATACCATAATAATCATCTAGTACCATGGTTTTACCATCTGATACCCCTGACACGGGACATTCTAAAACGCTTAACGTGAAAAAGGCTTAACGTGGCTTAATGTACTAAGACAGTGATTTTAACAGACCAAACTTACTAAATATCATACTAATAAAGTATACTATGTGCAAAAAATCAGATGAGCCCAAAATATGATCTTAACACGTTTTATAACACGTTAAGCTTTTTTCTCCCATAGAAAACCGTTATAAGAAAAGGCTTAACGTGGCTTAATGTACTAAAACAGTGATTTTAACAGACCAAGCTTAACGTGTTATAAATCGTGTTAAGATCATATTTTGGGCTCATCTGATTTTTTGCACATAGTATACTTTATTAGTATGATNAAAGGAGTAATTTAAACTTTTGAAACTCATGGTTGACATAATGCATTTCCCTTTTAGTGGCATATAAATACCATAATAATCATCTAGTACCATGGTTTTACCATCTGATACCATTGACACAGCATTATTCTACTTGCACCTGCAAACCTGATAAGGGTAAAGGTAGGGTAAGCAATAGGTTTTATAAACACTTTTTGTTATTCAGGTTAAAACTCTCTTCACATCCTGATAGCACAATGTGATCTCATGAGAATACGTGCATTTTTACATAAAGTGCGATTCTACCACACGTACCTTTACTTACATTTTCATACTCACAAAAACGTACAATATTGTCGTATTTATAGCACTAAAATGTAAAATACTTACATAGTGACAGCAATAAAATGTAAATTATTTACGTATCCACGTGTGCATGAATTCCCATGTATTAATATTAAAATCGTGGCATTGTTTTGATTCTATTGTATTCAACTTCACATCAATACTTGATATTTATCCACTTAATATGAAATTTCCGTTCGTGACTTGTGCTGCAAACTCGTTTCGGAGGATTACATAATGTTAAACAAGACTATACTTTAAAACCTTAAAATGAATAACATTTCTGTAATGGTTTAACCATTTTGTAATATTTTGTTTGTATGCGTCACAGAAGGTGTTTTCTCCAATGCAGCGACTGATAATACAACCATAAGATACACCAAAACACAACATAAATTCACAAATCACATCAATTTTATTTGTTCGCTGTACTCCAAATCTTTAGAATCCAAATGTTTGAACAGATGAACAGATCCAAATTAAACCCTTTATCCGGCGATCTTCATTCCCAGCAGCGACCGTCACGGTCAAAGCCCATGCTCGTTATGATTCAAATTTGAAAGTTGCGCCCTCGAGAAGCATTACGACATGGTTTACGGCACTGATATCGAATGCTCATTGGTTCTCACCTGCTTCATCACAGATTGTGACATGCCATTTTCAGTGGATTGAATTTGACATCTAAAATGAGTGTGCGCCTTCACGGACAGAAGCCGTTCATATTTTCATTGATTAATAACTTAAATTTTGCTCTGTAACCCATAAACTATTACCGCCAAAGAGGACTGCGACTGCAACTCATCATCATTTGAACTACTTGCGGTACCACGTTTGACATTTTCGCAATAAATAAATGATTGTGATTACGCTTGTTTGTCTGTTATTCTTTTATTTATAACAGTATGTTTTAAGAAATGGTTATGGGTAGAGGCTCAAAATATCGTTTTAATGCTATATTGTTATTAAAATGGACATTTTCCTACACATTTCTATCCATTATGTTTTATTCTTTTAATATCCTGTATAATCCTGTATGTTTAGGTTTGGGGTGGGATTTAGGGATCTTACATTTATCTATAAAATGATAAAAGGGAAATTATACGTATCTTTATGACATGAAAGATTCGTAAATAACTTTTTTTCGCTGTAAAAACTTAATAATGCTACATTTAAATGCTGCCAATACGTTCATATTGTACATTTCAGCACCAATCCGAACGTACAAAAATGTACGTTTTGTGTTAACCATGAGACCAGGCTGGATAGCAATCAATAATAGAAGTGGTCTTAATATTAAAACATGTACATATATATTCTGTGGAAGTCTCAGGACCAAACATTTTTTGTCCAATCACTGCATTCGTGCAGACGTCACACGTCATCAGCGTAATTTAGCGGAGTCACCGGGCACCGTAAACAAACAGCAGTCATCTTTTACAGTTCCACCTGAACCAAAACAACAAGCTTATGCTGCCTTCACGCCATGTCATAACCGTAAGAGATGGCAACCAGTGACGTTCTACCTGGAGCTGTTCATGTCCTCAGACTCGGATTTATGCGTTTCTATGTCAGTCTGACATAGAAACGCATAAATCCTTGTCAGTATTATCAATGCCAAAATGAATCTGCAGCAATCAGGTGCTACAAGTAAGAGCTCTGTAAGTTGTTCATGTTCATTAATATTGTAATGTTTTGTGCTTTGAGACATGAGGTAATTTAAAGGGTTAGTTCACCCAAAAATGAAAATAATGTAATTAATTACTCACCCTCATGTCGTTCTACACCCGTAAGACCTTCATTCATCTTCGGAACACAAATTAAGATATTTTTGATGAAATCCGATGGCTCAGTGAGGCCTCTATTGAGAGCAATGACATTTCCTCTCTCACGATCCATAAAGGTACTAAAAACATATTTAAAACAGTTCATGTGAGTACAGCAGTCCTACCTTAATATTATAAAGCGACGAGAATATTTTTGTGTGCCAAAAAAAACAAAATAACGACTTTTCAACAATATAGTGACGGGCCGATTTCAAAACACTGCTTCGGAGCTTTGCGAATCGAATCAGTGACTCGGAGCGCCAAAGTCACGTGATTTCAGGAGTTTAGCCGTTTGATAGGAGATCCGAGTCACTGATTCGTTTCTCAAAGCTCAGAAGCTGCAGTGTTTTGAAATCGGCCCATCACAATATTGTTGAAAAGTCGTTATTTAGTTTTTTTGGCGCACAAAAATATTCTCGTCGCTTTATAATATTAAGGTAGAACCAATGTACTCGCATGAACTGTTTTAAATAGTTTTTAGTACCATTATGGATCGTGAGAGAGGAAATGTCATTGCTGTGAATGCAGGTCTCACTGAGCCATCGGATTTAATCAAAAATATCTTAATTTGTGTTCCGAAGATGAATGAAGGTCTTACGGGTGTAGAACGACATGAGGGTGAGTAATAAAATAACATTATTTTTTATCATATATTTTTGGGTGAACTAACCCTTTAATGCTGTTTTGTGACAATTTCCAAACTTTGCTGTGTGTGTGTTGTTTTTCTTCGGAGGCGTGGCTTTGAAGAGCGCTCTGAAGGGAGGGTGGGATCTCATGCTTTCAAAGCTAGCCTCGCTGAAATTACCTACCCTACCTTTAATATTCTTGTGTTAATTTAATTAAACAAGAGGTATTAGAGGTGAGAGGAGATTGAAACATTTGTAAATATTCACTTACCTTCAAGTAGTCGTACTCACATAAGTATGATGGCTCTATGTCGAAGTGCATAAAATAGAGTCGGATTTGATATCCGTCTGGTACACTTATATTCCACTGTAGTTCTGTCTCTTTCGGATAGGATTCAGGAAAGTTTGGAGACTTGATGGTCCCATACATGTCCGTAAGGTGAATTACTTGAGTCCACACAGGCCATACACACTGGGCCAAGATCACAATGACACTGTGTAGATGCATTTTATTTAAACCATAACATCAAAATCATAATTTGAAATATTAAACATCAAGATCTGACCTTATTCACAGCAGCACCGTATTTTGATTTTTAACGGCAAAGAAAGCGTGGCTGTGAGTGATAGGCTACAGTACATCTCTTCTTTGGTTGTGAGGCCTACTATTATTTAATGTGTTTTTGGCTGACTAAACTAAACTAAACTCTGACTAAACACTGCAAAGTATCTTCTTTTTTTTTTAATTTCAGTATACATAAAACACACGACAATATGAGCAGTGGAAAATTAGCCTATAAGTGATCTTTATACAGCTTTTTACAGCGAATGACATTGAAAACACGGTAAGTCTATCCCTCACAGCCTCGCTTTAATAACTGTCATGGCGCTGCTCTGAATAAGGTCTATAAATAGTATGTAAAATTATTTTATTATGAGTTTAATTGCTTGGAATTAATCCCTATAAGCAAACATAAAACAGAGAAACAAGAACAAATCACACCTCATTAAATCTGCAAATTATGGGGGTTTCGGGAGGAGTGGAATAATTATGGTTCAGCAACGAAATGCTTAGATTCAGAGCGCGCTAAATCGAACAGAAGATGCGTTCATTTGAAGTAGTAACCATAGCAACAGTGCAGCTTTCAGTTAGATTCCCTATAGGACGGACGGTACACAGAAAAGTAGGCTAAAATCATTATTTACCACTTCATTATTTATCACATTTTTATGTCGCATTATAGCCTAAGACAAAACGTTTTGTTTATAAGTGTTGACAGCAAAAACAATTCAGTTCCGCGAGACTACGCCGCGAAAGTTATTCTGAAGTGTCGACCGCCCTGAAAGGAATAATTCCCACGCGGACTAAATAAATCATGGATAAGAATTCATTTCAGTCAGGTTATAATCAGCCATTGTTGAAGATGATCATAACAGATCGATATTGTTTTGATAGCCTACGTCTGTCTTTTGTTCAGACCACTGAAATAGGCTATATTTTACTGAAGAAGAAAAGTTGAAGAAGCGAAAGAAAGTTCTCACCGTGCAAGCTCCATGACTTAATTTATTTCTCTGTCAGTTGGAAAGGTGCTGCATTCCTGTCTGAACTCTAGTTTTCCTACACACGTCCCATTGCAACTGTTTACAATATGAGTGCTCTCCCCCACGGACTGTGTGTGTGTCGGGACTCGGGGCGGGGTGGAAGTTTGTGTTTTCTCACGCAGCTTGTAACTTGCACAAAAGAGACGTTACATTTCAATATAAACAACAACAACAACATGTGGATGGTGTTGTAACAATGCAAGTAACGATTTGCATTAAGAGAAAGTCATTAGGGCAGGATATATATTATGAATTTCATTAAATCTTTCTTAATAGCTGATTTTGTGTTGTTGACAAAAAAATATGAATGTGAACAGAAAGATTTTAGGTCTTCAAAATATCAGTCTGTCTGCCTGCCTATCTATGACAATGTTGCTGCTTCAATCTTCATCCTTGTCATGCTTTGCATCTTCCAATAACTTTCTAACTAAGACCAAAGCTGGAGTACAGACTGTGGTGGTGGGGCCAGTACTTTAGATTGCCAGGGGCCTTTAGAACCTCAAACCAAAGACCCGTGACGACGATGGTCCTTGTGGGACCATAATCTGGCTCTGCCTAAAACCCAGGTTCTGAGCTCCTTTTCTGTCTACTCAACAGACCATGATGTGATTTGTCCACAGTGTTTATTTGGGTCTTCACTAAACTTTTAAATCATAGTGATCCCAGTTTGACAATCTTAGATGACATTATAATCATATTTCATAAAATTTCAAGATATTTCACGAGTTTACCACACGTACGTATATATTTAGAGTAAAGGTTATGCGTATTTGGCGTGCTGTCTTGGGGGAGGGCTCCGAGCTCGGAATTTGGCCCGAACCCAGAGTATTCTCCCTGGTTGTGATAAGAATAGTTAGGACTAGAAGTGAGGAGATGGGGTGGAGGAGGGATGCTGATAAACTGTCAACGAACAGAGGTAAGTGTGCTGTATATACCTCTTATCGTTAATTGAGTTGATTAACTGCGCTCCTCTCGTGTTAGGTTAATTATCTGAACGTGCTTAAGTCATAAAACATTATTTCACAAGTTCACACTTACATATAATTAGATTAGATATATTAGAGTAAAGGTTACACCATTTCGCAACAGCTAAAAGCTGTTTACACTGGACGCAACAAAGCGCTCGTTGCAAAACATTTGTCCTTCATGTCAGTATGTCATAAATAGAATGAGGCTTCAGTTTACCGTTGAAGATTTGTCGCTCGTGTCGCGCTGCATCCAGTGTAGACAACATCGCTAGGTGCATTTACATGGAGCATTGTAATCGGTTTAAAAGTCCAATCCGAATTAAAATGCTCCATATAAGCACCTCAATCGGAATAAAAATGCCCAAACCAAATGGAATTGTAATCGGTTTGAGAAGGGTGGGATAAACCTTTCTATAAACCGAACAAAATAAAAATTCTTCCATGTAAACGCGTTAAACCGATTACTTTGCGTCTACGTCATCACGTCAAGAGGTTGGGGGTCGTCAGAATGCAAAATAGCGGCGGCAAAATCAAACTAGATTAAAACTCTTTTAATCGAAATGACAAAAAACTGTACATGTAAACGTGGCTAGTGATTATAATGGGTTCTAATGTCTTTTGTCGCGTCGCATCGCACCGCTCGCGTCCGGTGTGAACCTGGTGTTATACATATTTGCCGTGCTGTCTGGGGGGAGGGCTCCGAGCTCCAAAGGACAGCAGCCAGAATAAAGTGTGCTCCGAGATTTGGCGGGCTGGCGTTTCGAGAAGAAGCCTGGCCGTTTGACCGGCTACCAACGCGGATTTACATGATTTGGGATGCCCGGTCTGGAGGGCTCACGCCGCTTCTTGACAGGAGCAGCTCACGGCGTTGGACGGGTGAGCCCTACCGACCGATGAACGAGCAGCAGCGTGATTTGAGCCGGGCGACTGGGGGTTGCCCGTCCAACTGGGGGTTGCCTGTCTGATTGGGGGTCTCCCGTTGGATGCTGCGAGAGATCTCCTGGCTGGGCGTTTCAAATTTCTTTCACCCTGCCTTCGGCTGATAGGACCCACTTGCCTGATGCACAGTGCCGGGCGGATGGGCCCCACCGGCCGATGAAAGGGAGAGCCGCATGATTTGGAACGCTCAACGCACGGCATCAGATGGGTAAGCCTCGCCGTTGGAGAAAGAGAAGACATGGGCGCTTGACCGGGAGAGCTCTCGCAGCAGTTCAATACTCACAGCATCAGATGGGTAAGCCTTGCCGGACGGAGAATTAGAAAACATGGGTTTTTTATATATATATATAAAACCGATGAGGGTTTGGTTGTCTTTTTTGATGTGGAACCGGTTGGTCTTGATGTACCTTTGGTTTGAAGACCATCTTACGAGAGCTTGGATCTGCTGCTGGGAGAGGCCTTTTTGGGCTGCTGAGGTTGCTGCTCCAATGCAGAATAAGTGACTGGAGAATTCCCCCCAACTTGGTGTGCGGGGACCCATTTGTTTGGGCTGGCAACCCCGAGATAACACCGGGGGATCGACGGCGGTGTTAAGCGGAGGAGAATCACTCATTAGGCTAGAGGATTGCGGCAAAGATTCCTCGAGGACGAAATATTCTTCATTGGATGGGAAGAGCTCGATTTCAGACATGTTGGGAACTTAGGGTGGGTCCAATGCTGATAAACTGTCAACGAACAGAGGTAAGTCTGCTGTATATATACCTCTTATTGTTAATTGAGTTCATTAACTGAATACGCTCCTCTCGTGTTAATTAGGTAACGTGCTCCTCCCGAACTTTGTTAATAAAACATCCATTTATGCTTGTCAGTCAAAATTATAAAAGGAATAACAGCAACAAGAACATATATAAACTATACATGTCAATGATTTATTAGCTCTCAAATCACATTAATTAAAATGTAAGTGATTTCACTTTGTGTGTGTGTGTGTGTGTGTGTTTGATGGCCACTAGCTAACGCCAGCCTGTCCTTGTTTGAGGTCACCTCTGTGTATGTGTGTGTCTACTGCAGATTTTTGATGGGTTATCACTGTGGGTGATGGGAGCTGATTAATGTATTTGAAACCAGAAGTTCTTTAATTCCAGAAAGATCCATATCCCACTGTTTTCTCTCTCAGTATGAGATAGCAAGAGAGATAATTGAACTGTTAGAACAACAGTGTTATAGTCGACAGGTGGGTAATGAGCTGTGTGTTAGAAAGCCAATAAGAGTGTGTGAGAGACACAGGAATTATAAATAAATAAGAGCAATGTCCATTATGAAAGAAGACACTGTATAGCAACCACCTTTGTAGATGTGAACTTTGTAAAATTTGACCACTGGGTTATCTGTTGCCTAATCATTAATGGGTGAAGGTCCAGTCCCAGGTCATGGTAACTGAGCTCAAAATACAGCATTGTGCCCGTTAAGTAAGGTACTTAACCCCAGGTGCTTTAGGAGGACAGAATTACTGTACTATCACTCCGGTTAAAGAATGTCCTCTACAAATGGCAGCTGCCACTGTAAGAAGCTACCTTGGGTAATTGCAGTGGATGGGTGACAGAGTCAATAGAATTGAGTGGCGTGCTATTAGCAATTTGACCTCTAGAGGGGGGTGTTGACCACCTCTGCAGAGCTTCTGCAAGCTCGTGGTTGCTTTTTCCCAGATGGTGACGAACTCCTTTTCGTGCCTACTATGCTGACTGCTTGCCTCATGAATTTTAATAAGTTTATGTGACTGGGCGCTCCAGAAAAGTTATCAAGTAACGTCAGCACTGAGAAATTAATATTCATGAGCTAACCACCAGTCAGATAACTTTCTCATAAATGTTTATAAGAAAAGTGTACAATGGTTAAAAAAGAAAAAGAAAAGGAAACATGTCAAGGTAAGAAGAGTGAAAAATAAAAGTTGGTCAATAAGGTAGGCCTATCCTTACAAAACTAACAAAGCATAGCATATATCCTATTGTCCAGTACTTAAAGTTTTAATTAAATGCAATTTGTCAAAAAATAAACACAATCTTACTCACATTTTAAATCAATTTCTGCACCCCTATTCCCTAAACACTGCCATTGTACAGGTAAATTTGTAGCCCGCCTCAAACTCATGTGACACATGGGCCGTTTCTCAATATGCGTACTTGTCTGTACTGGTGTTCTTGTGAAACGTCATCAGTCGCTGCCCAAGTACTGTTCCAATTCAAAGTTCATCTAGCCAAGTACAGTTCAAATCCCCGGATGTGTTCTTGATCCGCCCCTTTTATCGAGGATGCATCGAGAGGCGACTTGTGCAGACTTGAGACACCCAGGTATCCCAGAATGCATCTCGCACTAACCAGCAAGCGTCAATAGTAAAGAAGAAAATCCGCATAATTTAAACAAATTAATGTTATTATGTCATGATATGTAGTTTTAAGAGTTTTTCAGGCGAGAATTTGCTGGTTTAAAGCTCAAATTTGTGCTTTATTGATAAAGATAGCGCCTTTCTGAAAATTTAATCTGACGTTGTCGGAGTTGTGAGATCCAGGCGATCACCGGACGCTCAGCGCTCATGTACCCAGCCGAGAGCAGCCTTACCTCGGCTAATCCTTCTGACGTTTGCCGCTGGCTCCGTTTTGGCTGAGAGCAAAGTGACGTTTCATAACTTTATATATTTAGGCTATACTTTACCGTTGTATCCTAAAGTGCTGATTTTGTACGCTTGACTTAATTGTTTGCTTCTTACTGTGTATTCTTATACCTTTTATAATGGCTATTATTGATCTTTAAAACTGACATTTAACAAAAAGAGACAGGGTTGTGTTTTATGTTATAGCCTATTTCATTTCATTACAGTGAAGATAATCAGAGTTTGCACAAATAGTATTACATTTAATATTTTTGAAATATATACGAAAAGAGGCATGGTTGTTTCATATTTCTTTTTGTGATAAATATATGCAGACATTGCAGATAATCAATCACTTTTGCCCGAGGCTATTAATATGTTTTTGTTTGTTTTTTAAATAAAACGAAAAGAGGCAGAGTGGTGTTTTATAACAAATTTCGTTTTATTCTTGGCTGAAATATACATACAGAGATAACCGGAGAAGCCGAGCGATCTGTGCCATTTGCAGAATCACCGGACTTGTGTTCTCCCGTCCACCAGAGTTCGTTCTCCTGAGTCGAACTTGCCAAGTCTTGGTTTTGAGAAACGCCTTTGGAAAGTTGAGTGTCACATCAAGCCCTCTGATTGGCTAACACGTGCCGGCCGATGTAAGAGCCTGTGACAGAGGCAAGTGTGATTTCTTAGGCCCCTTTTAGATATAAATCAGGAGGGATATTTGATATTATGCATGATATTATTTACATCTGCTTTAGACTATTTTGATTTTCCAGTAGTAGCAACTACTTATACTTACCATGTTAATTTTTAAGGGCAGAGTAGCAGATTAGTAACAGGTTCAATTTAGCTAGTACCTGAATGCTGTGCCTGAATTCCTGTATTTTAATATTGTTTGCTGGTTGCACACTCAATAACCTCAGCAGATTCAGTAGGTATTTAGGGTATTGTTCACCTACTGTATAATGTGAATAATCTTACTCATTTGACGTGCTGTTTACTAGTTGGCAAGCATGCATTGACAGACACTGGGACTGTCTATTTAATATAATAGCCTCCAATATTTTAAATATACACTCTTAATGAGCATTTGTTTTTTATTTCCAAAGCTGTGCAAAATTATGCAGCTCTCTTTAATTTTGTTTTCTTTATCTCTTCCGTGTACCACCTGGGGCACTTTTAGAAAACTTTATTTCCAAACTCCATTGAAAGCTAATTATTCTTATTACATTGCTAAAGTTTATTTACATTTAATGAGCTGTGTGTGTGCAGGTCTGGAGGTCTTTAATCTATCTTACCACACATTAAGCTGACCATGTTTGCCTCCGAAGCTTAATACTTTAATCAATAAATATCCAAGATAAATGATTCCACAGCAGGCAAACACACACACACGGTAAACAGTTCTGCTCAATATTCTTCTCATTTTGAGTCATGGCTGACTTTATGAAATTAATCACACGTTAGTCACATATTTAGGTCTGTCAAACACTATCAGCCAGATGATCATTCAGCACAATCTGTGTGTGTGTGTGTGTGTGTGTGCGTCAGCGGCTGTGAAAGTACAGGTAAAGTGTTTTCTCATCAGCAGCCACAAGCAACTTTATTATTGTGAAAGATGATGGTTTTGTCCATGGCCATGATGAGAACGCTGGGTTTTTCAATATCTGTTTTCAGGCATTCATTACTGCAGCTTCAGCGACTAAAGGCGATAAAAACCGTGATTGGCATACAGTACTCAGACAAACAAATCCACACCAGTTCTGGAAGCAATATTGATAATGTATGAAACATGAAGATATGAAATGTGATTTGTTTGTAAGTGCATATGCTTTTTAGAGTTGGCATGTGTGCATATGCATGCTCTATGTTTATGTATGTTTTGATTACGTGTGTGTGTGTGTGTGTGTGTGTGTGGGAGGCTTCAGGGTTAAAGAGGCATTCTATCAGCAGGCTCCTGCAGCAGTGGCTGCATTGTCTGGTTGAATGCCTGAATTAAAGGACTTTGTCTCCATTGTGAGGGTAATGGCCTCCTTCACACAGACAGCACAACAATGGGGAGCGAACAGAGGAACCCCATTCCTCACCCTTCATCCCCTCCCATCTCTTCCATCATTTATCTTTCACACCTCTCCACGTCTGCCTCTTTTTCACCCTTCAGGAGAACATGACATCATCCAACACTTGTTTATGTCTCTCTTTTTCTGTCTGTCCTCTTCTGTCTTTATTTGTGCAAGCCTTGTGTTATGTTCAAATTCTGTGAATGGTTATTATGGTGTGCGTCAAACTGACTCTAATTGGATTCTGTTCACCAAAAATCACACCCATGAACAACAACAAAATCAAGTAAAAACAGTAAAGCTTTAACATTAATAGATTTTATACATTACAAAAGTAAATAAACAAACATGACAACATATGATTTTTAAAAAAAGAATGCAAGATCTGTTTTTATCTGTCTACGGTGCTCAGCGTAAATAAGTACACCCCCTTTGAAAAGTAACATTTTAAACAATATCTCAATGAACACAAAAACAATTTCCAAAATGTTGACTAAGTTTTATATAACATCTGTTTAACTTATAACATGAAAGTAATGTTAATAATATAACTTAGAGAACAAAATTTTCAGTTTTACTCAAATTAGGGTGATGCAAAAATGAGTACACCCCACTGAAAGTTTCTGGAGCAAAGCTACATTTTAGACTACAAATGTCTAATTTAACAAGAATTCAATCACAGGTGAGTCTAATTATTTTGTAATATCATTAATTGATGTTAATTTATTTATTAATTCATTTAGTCAGTCATTTGTTTGTTCATTCAGTCAGTTGTTCAAAATTAATTGTTTTCATATTTTCTTTTTCCAAAGCAGAATTTTTTTTTTACACCAAGTTGGCTCTCAGTTCATTAATTCATTTGTCCATTTCATTTATTGACTTTTGTTTGTTTGTTTGTTTGTTTGTTAATTAACTCCTCCATTGGTTCATTTTAGATTTCCTGTCTTTCAAAAGTTGTATGTCAACATGTTTTCTCTCGTTTTCATCTGTGTGGTTGGTTTATAAAAGTCTCAGTGTGTCCCAGTGAAGATGTTCACCTCTATTACCCTCTTCAGCCTTTTTGCTGGATCCCATAATCCTGTCGAGGTCAAGCACAGCAGCGCCTCACACCACTTTTCGAGCAAAGAGGAAGATAATGATGATAAGTATGAGGAGGATATCTGATGATCTCATTCTTGTGCCCCGTTAGATAAAGTCATGAGGAATGTTTTGCCTGATCTCTATCTGCTCCCATAATGCTTTTCACCATCAACCCCGACCCTCTCATCACTGTTGCGATCAGACACAATCATCTTCAGACAGATCCAGGATAAGCCTCTTGTTGGTCTTTGATTGGCTTTATATACTGAGATCAAATAAGTGTGTGTGTTGAACAATGTGCATTTGATGTCAGGTATTCAGTTCAGGTATTCCACAACAGTGATATAAAATGCTGAAACATATATATTTTGAGATCACATCAATTGTGTGTTCAAGATTTAGCATGTTAAATTGCGTGTATGTTAATGTATACTGTATTGTGTCAGAGAAGGGTTCCACTGGCTACATCAATAATTATTTCCAAGAGAGGATATTACTGCAAATAGAGAAGTCATTATTTCAGTGAAACCCACAAAATCATTTCAATTTTTATCGGTTAAGCACACCAAAAGCCATTCCTCTTCTCTCTTTATCAGTTAAACACATACTGTGTGGAAATGAGGACCTCCAGCCTGGCGCTGCTGCTGTCTATTACCCACAATGCTTTTCAAGTCAGCTGTGATAATGGATATGCAAATGACATGTAAATACAGCTAATGGACATGTTTCATTTGAACCGAGCCTTGATGTGCTAAGGAAATACCATAGATGGACAGGCCAGAGATGCTGGAGAGAGCAGATATGAAAAAAAAAACAATTTATGTGTCATTATAATAGCATCAATCACAATGCTTATATATCAGATATTACTGAGTTATGATGATATTCAGTGTCACAGAAGCCTATTTAAACCATCTTCCCTGCAATACTTTTCAGTAGCAGGGAATCTTCGGTGCTACGGCCAAACAAATCCAATGTGAGTTTGCAGGATGTTTGGAATAGGCTATAATGCCAAGAGGCATCTTTCTAAAGCTGCCCTCACAGGCTGCCCACTGAAACAAATATAGGCTGCAACTTGGCCCAATTCAGGAACAAATACAAAATCCTGTCATAAAACTCTAGATGGCGCAGGCTGATAGGTCATATCATTCTCTACAGGGCACAGCTGATTGGTTCCTGCTATATGAGTAGCCATTGAGGTCGCTGCTCAACCTTCAAATACTTGGTCAGCATTTGCTGTAGCAGTTGCAGCGCGCTTTCATAAACCCTCCACCTTCCCCAGCTCCACCTGTATAGATCTGCTACAGGTAATCCATGCATGCTATATTGTACAGCAGCAGCATGTCTCACTTGCTCACAGCAGTGTGTTGTGTATGTTTTGACAAGTCCTGTATTTGCTCTGCAGCAGCAGTAATAACCATCAGCAGCAGTGTAGCAGATCTATTCCGCCAAGATCAAACATATCAACATTGTCATATCCATTACCATACCAAACACTCAGAGAGTTCTCATGACAGAGCTTTTATAAGCCAGTTTTTTTTAGTGAATCAAAAGCACACAGTGCGACCAGTGTAGTCTGAAACCCAAACGAATCACTGATCCAGGTGTGTGTGTTCACTACGCACTGCTTCTAATGTGTGTGCACTAACTTGAATGGGTTAAATGCAGAGTTACCATACTTGGCCTACACATAATGTCCCTTAATGAGGCGATACTATTAGTGAATCATAACCCACAGTGCAACCAGTTTAGCCTTATGAGCTGGTTCTTTTTAGTGAATCAAATATATACAGTGGGTACGGAAAATATTCAGACCCCCTTAAATTTTTCACTCTTTGTTATATTGCAGCCATTTGCTAAAATCATTTAAGTTCATTTTTTTTCCTCATTAATGTACACACAGCACCCCATATTGACAGAAAAACACAGAATTGTTGACATTTTTGCAGATTTATTAAAAAAGAAAAACTGAAATATCACATGGTCCT
>RJVU01042602.1:1467537-1493245 GCA_003731715.1 Anabarilius grahami | reverse complement strand
GTTAAATTTCGAGAAAAAAGTCTAGATAAAATGTTGAGAATAAAGTGATAAAATGTTGAGAATAAAGTTATTAAATTACGAGAATAAAGTCATTAAATTACGAGAATAAAGTCATTAAATTACGAGAATAAAGTCATTAAATTATGAGAATGAACTCATTAAATTACGAGAAAAATGTCGTTAAATTACAAGATTTAATGACTTTATTCTCGTAATTTAATGACTTTATTCTCAACATTTTATCTCGACTTTTTTCTCGAAATTTAACGAGTTTGTTCTCGTAATTTAACAACTTTTTTCTCGTAATTTAATACGTTTATTCTCAACATTTTATCTCGACTTTTTTCTCGAAATTTAAGGATTTTTGTCTCGTAATTTAACGAGTTTATTCTCAACATTTTATCTCGACTTTTTTCTCGTAATTTAATGAGTTTTTTCTCGAAATTTAACAACTTTAATCTCGAGATGGTTTTATTTTTTTATTATTGCATGGCCCTAATCCTCTTCCGTAAAAAACAAACAAGCAATTCAAGAACAAACTAATTTTGTCATCTTTCTTATTTCGACATACTAACTTTTTTTTGCTGTGAAATGAACAGTGATTTCGTTAAAGATTAGTAAGTGAAGTGTCACAAAGATTATTTAGAAGTACTGATTTCTGTGGAGATTATGATTGTATAAATATTAAAGGTGACATTTCTTATTTGGCAGCAGCAATAGATGCTATATAGTGCAAATAGCGATAGATGCTATTTACACCATGTAAAAGTATCAGTTCTTTGCCATAAGAGTAATTAGATGCTATACTTTAATGTTGGCAGATACTATTTGCACCTCAGTATTTTTGTACATTAACAGGATGCAATAATATCAAAGAGTGTAAATGATTATATTTATGGATGCTGCCTTATTGCCTTATTGTGAGAATAAAACCCTCCCTATTCACCTTATTCCGCCACGCCCATTTTTAATTCTCCGCTCTTCCGCATTTTGTCATCCGACTTCCGCTAAACTGACACGGCACATCCGGTAACTAGATCAGTAGTTAAAAGATTGTTTATAGCGAGCTATAACTTTAGAGAAATGACAAATAACGTTAATGCAGTAAATGTTTTAAATTGGGAGCACGGAGAAAACTTTATACAACGATCAGATGGTCTCATATCGTCATTGTTAACGGCCGTAACTGGTAGACGATATGAAGAAGTGGCCAGAAGAAAACCTATGACTGTCAGGAGTTGATGGAGCAGCATGTAGAGGGTGTAGGTGAAGAAAACTGGAATTATTTTAAATCAGTTTTGTTAAACAAGATAACTTTGATTTGTATTTTAGAAAATGTATAATTTAATAAGTTGTGATAAAATCAGTTATAAGAGTTGTTATCAGGAAGCTAGACACCTTTTACTGACCTTCATGTAGAGATAATGTTTCACCATTTAATTTTCATATGCAATAAACCAAGATTAAAAGACAAAACCAATTAATTTGCAAACTTGACATGACTTATTCAATTAAAATCAGAAGACTTGATTCCTTTAAATTGTAAGAGCTCACATTATATGGTTTTATAAAAAAAAATACTGACAGCTAACATCTGGCCACATTGTAAAGATTGAAAAAAACATCACATCTGGTCATATTGTAAAGGTTTATAAAAATATCTACATACACTATTTACACTGATTAAAGCAAAACCACAGCACAGACAAACATACCTACAAATCGTCTCGGTTACGACTGTAACCTTAGTTCCCTGAAGAGGGAACGAGACGTTGCGTCGAGAATGACGCTGTGNAATTATGTTGCTTAGAAGGTTAAACTGGGCAAATTCTCTAAATGATCAATTTTAGGGGTGAGGTTAATTGGAACTGTTGTAAGAAAGGATTTTGAAGGTTTTCAGTCATATGACCCGCTCAACATGGACGCGTACATTGGCGATGCGCCTGGTGTTGGTGGTGTCTTCTTTGGAGAGTTGCATGCCTCTCTTGGTGAATGCTGGAATGACAGGTTTCACCCTCCTTTGATATTCAACAGTGTTTTGATCTGCCTGCATTGACAACATTGTCGAGTCAAGTCACCTTTATTTATGTAGCGCTTTTTACAATGCAGATTGTGTCAAAGCAGCTTTACATTGATAACTGGTACATAGTTTTGGCTGCACAGCAGCTCTTAAAGAATTGTGTCAATGCAGGCAGATCAGAAGCACTGTTGATTAAATGTCAAGAATACTGTTGAATATCAATTTTCAAGTCAAATGTCAAGTGTCCCCAACTAAGCAAGCCAAAGGCGACAGCGGCAAGGAACCCAAACTCCATCAGGTGGCAAACAAGTGGCAAATAGGTGTTAAAATGGAGAAAAAAACCTTGGGAGAAACCAGGCTTAATCAGGGGCCAGTTCTCCTCTGGCGAACAGTGCTTTGTTACGAATCAGGTTGCTATCATAAGTCTGATACGATCGCAACAATCAAAGTGTTTATTTCAGTTCCATCCAGTTGAGGATCGTATTCATCACGCCGGTATGGACGGTTTGTTGAGGAACTGTGCTACTGGCTGTCGTGTCATACATTGTATGCGAACTGAACTTAGCTGGATGATGACATCACTGTTTACTCCAATACTGATATAGATAAATTAACTAAATTAATAACTATTGCTTCTTACATCGCAATGAATTAACACTGAATTTACTTAAGATGGATACTGACACCATTTTCTTTAAGAGTTGCTGTGCAGCCAAAATTATATACCAATTATCACTGTAAAGCTGCTTTGACACAATCTGCATTGATAAAAAGCGCTATATAAATAAAGGTGACTTGACAGAGAGCAGATCAGTAATGGTGAAGCCTCTGTCTGCTGTTACTTCATCACTTGCACGAAGATATTCCAGGAACCCTGAATTTGCAGTTTTGAATTTACCACAAAACCAGGTTTAGAAACATTAAACCTTTCAGCAGTGTTAATTTTGACAGCAAATTTTGATTTAGTTTTAGTCATAGTCTTTTGACTAAAATGCCATTTAGTTTTAGTCATATTTAAGTCATCGGAAATTGTTTTAGTTTTAGTCTAGTTTTAGTCGACTAAATATCATAAGATTTTAGTCGACTAAAATTGTATTTAGTTAAATTGTAATGCATTAAGTAAGCATTTATCTAAGAATACACAGATCCTATACACTGATATACATCTGATATTCTCCAAACTGTTTATGTTCACTTAAGACAACCAACGGTACTTTACTTGCCAAAACGGACATTTTTTGACAAAAAGACATGAAAAGACAATGAAAGAGACCTCAATTCAGTACTTGTCAGGGATTGACACACTTATTATTGAGGTACTATTATAGTTTTTGATAAAAAACATTTTTGATTAGATTAGATTTTTAGTTTTTGCTTTCATTGTAATTTTAGTTAAAAGTTTTTGTAATTTTTTGTGTTTGTGTCTTTTAGATTTTGCTTTTAAATGTCATTATAGTTTTTTATTTCTGTTTTAGTTATTTTAGTACATCGGGTTGAGCTAAAGCTTAGAAACTAGATGAAATAAAATAAGTTTACATTTTTATATTTTTTTATTTCAGTTAACGTTTATTTCAAGTAATGAAGATTTTTTTATGGTTTTAGGTTAACTATAATAACCGTTATACTTTAAAATATATTGAATAATGTGTCAAATAATGTTCTTTGTCTTTCCTTCCTGTGACAGAAGATACAGTAGTTTACTATGAATTAAATAGAAATTAAATTAAGTTAAATACAGCTTGTTGTGTAAACAAAATAACAATAATGACCAAGAAAAAATAATAATTATAAACCACCCCGCATACACCGTGACTCTTATTCTGAAATATCTGCAGCACTGTAGCAGGCTGCTCATTTAAGTTCAGATGAGGGAGAATAAATATGCATTCTTACAACCGTCTAAAACATACTACCGTATAAACATCGTGTAGTAAACATTGTCATAATTCATCAACATTAGCTTGTAAGCAATCGCTTGGCATAAATGTCGCTTTTCATTAATTGCGAAGCAGTCTGAAGTGCTGCTGGATGAGCCTGTAGAGGGCGCAACGGTGCCGAGTTTCCTGCGGTTAGATCAGCACTTTACACTTCAAATGTGCGCATCTTCCACACAGGACAGAATCCTGACTGGATATCTTCCAAAATCGTCCCTCTCTATCATTTTCGTCTAGTTTTTATTCGTTGACGAAAAATAAGAGTGGATTTTAGTCATAGTTTTAGTCATTCAAAACCCATTTTTATTTAGTCATCGTCTCGTTTTCTTCTGTGAAAAAATGTTGTTGACGAAAATTATGACAAAAATTATTCATCAACGAAATTAACATTGCCTTTCAGCAAGATCACCTTGCAATAAATTATGACGCAGCTCCATCAGAGTCGTCAGGAGCTGATCCCAAGTGTGTAGCTGGAAGTTGTTGGAGTATGTATTGGTAAGGTGCTCGGCGACTGAATGAATGGTGGTTGTTTCTCTGCAGAGTTGCGTACAATGGCGCTGCTCAACACATTGTGTTCTCATCATATCAGATGTAGGTGGCTTCAGATTGAGATGTGATTTTGAAGTATAGTTGTGGTCAGAGACGGATGGATCCTCCTATTGTGTTTCTGCATCACAGTTCAGGGGCATGTGGATGTGATCATCCTCACAGTTGTCCACTGCATCACTTACACTCATCAATGCATCTGTGGAAATAATATATAACATAAACCTTTTTACATTAGTAATTATTCATCATGAGAATTAATATAAGATTGCACCCATACTTTAACAAAACAGTGTGAGAGAGAGATGCATTAAAAACGAGACAGTATATACGCAATCTCTAACTCTAGTGTTAATAGTTACGTCAATATCAATATGAGAGATGTAGCTAGCTAGCCTGCTATCATCTGCAATCTCTAATTTACAGGAATAATCTAAGATATTGTTAGACTATAATGTACCATAATCCTATCGTAAATATGTACCATTGTACTATCTTACATATGAAATATATAGGTGGCAACTGTAATAATGCAAGATTCGTTGTATTTTGTGAACTGCTCATTACTGATCTCAAATGTATTCATAGAACAGACTTCACAAATCTAATGTTAGGCTAACATGCACATGGCTAGCTGTTTGCTTACCTGAATCTGACAACCTGTTCAGAACCTGCCGTGACTTCTTTACTGGAACATCGTAGCCGAGCCATTTCTCAGGGTAAAGTATTCGTCAGTCAGCTTCCCGTCCATGAAAAGGTACGAATAAGGGCGCTTGGGTGGGCACTTCAAGTTTAGCGCCTTCTGCAATTGCCTCAGGTGCTCCTCGTCTTAAGGTGGTGGGTGTAAATTGTAAAGTGCACCGCAACACTCCGATCGCTTCACATTGTATTCGTAACATCGTTGATGCAACTGATCTCTCTTCTTAATCCAATTGTTATGACAGCCCCTAACTGAGCATATAATACTCATCTACCATTACAGCTATAGGATTACCGCTAGCGACTACTAGCTTAGGTCCCTCAACCGGAAGTAAGATGACAAAACTAACGTAATGGCGCCACCCTTGTTGTCGCGGAAAATAAGGTGAATATCTTCCCCTAACCCTACCCAATAAACACTTTTAATATTATTAAACACTCGTTAGGCGGTTTATTTTCACTTTTAGAACATTATTTTCATTTTTATTGAAAATAAATGCGAGCTCGGCAATAGGCAGATTTGAACCCGCGTCGATCGCGTAAAAATCACACCTTTCTTGCTACAGCTGTGCCACTGAAGACATTGAATTCCATGCGTCTTTTTTAAAACTTGAGTGGCCCAACCAGACATTGGTGGGCAGAGTTAGTGTAAATAGCATTTGCCAACAAGGGATGCTATTTGCACTTAGTGTAATAGACACTCTGTTCTTATTTTATTTATATGTAATACTGCAGTATTTATTCTAAATGATTTATTAAAATGCATATCATAGTTTTTCGGCACACGGGTAGGACAACCTGTCACTCACATGAGAGTCACTCTACATTTTTTCTTGTTCTAGAAGCTGTTTCACTCAGACATACATCACAATCAGGAAGAAAAGACTATCACAACTTCCATTTCATGCTGACTTTAATGAACGATTATAGAGATTTCAAGGGCTAGTTTACAGAAATGCTTTCACACTCCCTTCACAGAGAAGAAGAGAGATTTAATGAGAGAAAGAGAGATTTAAAGAGAGAAAGTATGCCATTAGGAGTAAGCGCAAGGGGTGCTATGTCATAAGCACATACACCCCGCAGGCCACTGCCCCCCTGAGAGCTGCTAATGATGGAGAAAAACGCAGGCAGACAGACCTGGTCGCATTTGCAAAGACTATGCATGCAAATATGCACACACACGCACATGCTGAGGCTCTGATTGAGTTTTTAGCTCTCTGTAGACATCATTACTAACCCATCATAGATTTAGATTCTCCTGATTGCACTTTGTGTGTGGCGTGTCAGAGAGAAACAATTCCTATCTGTTGGCATTAATAAAGCAAGGAGAAAAACTAGCAAAACACTCCATGTCAAGTACGTATTTCTCTACAAGAACTCGCACACCCAAGGGCTCCTCATTCTCATTTTCTCCGTTTTTTTCTGACTTTTTTTGAGTTCTGAGTTCGGAGGTTTTCCTCTCGGGGTCTTTCATCCACTGGTTGCTCCCCAAAAAAGACTCAAACTTGTGCAGATACCTGCATTATATTTTCACACCTGCATCCAATTACTCTGATACTGCCAGTTTTGGTTCTCAGGAGAGGGATCCAACGGATTTGAATCCCCAAAAGAGACACTGAACTGCTCTGGGATGTGTGCATGTGAGCAGATCTGGAGAATGCTTTTGAGTTGGAGGTGGAACTAAATTAACCTCCCATGTTTCAGGGTACAAACCTCCTATGGGGATAAAAACAGTATTTAATAGATTCAAAATAAGAGTCTATATGTGTTGGCATGCATACGAGAAAAAAGTTGTTTATAAGGTGAGTGTTTTAGAGGATGAAATAATGGCTTTGACAAAGTTTGCTGTTAAAAGGTATTCAGACACCAAAAACGAGACAAAATAAGATATTTTGTAAGCCAATGAGGGTACAAACAACAAAACATTTTATTATTATTATTATTATTTTTTTTTTATTAGAATATCTTTTGTGTTCCACAGAATAACAAAAGTCATGTAGGCCTATGTGAGTTTGGATGCATTGAATCTATATTCTAGCTGAGCCCCCAGCATGATTTTTTTTTTAAGGTGACCATTATTTAACATTATTTTAGAATTAATTCCTTGGTTAATTCCGCATTTATTTCGTTTTTTCCTTTTTTATTCAAAATATTCACAAACTTGTTAACTATATAATTGAATTAGGCTATATGATATATTCCGATTGTCAAATATGTGGAAGTGAATGTGTTTTGTCGTTTAAACATCTTTATAATGATTGTGTTAGCTGATTTAACGCGCGATGAGTTTGCACCGCGATTCAGAAGATCTGTTGGATTTCCATCACCTAAATTCATCAATTTTTCCTGAAATACATAGAAGTATGTCTCCAGTGAACTGGGAGAAGAATAGAGTAAACATTATGATATGATGTGAATAAAACACTTCATCAAATTATAATTGAAAGGATTATTATGGCAGCTTCCATAGACATCAGTAAATGGAATTTGAATTTAACAAACTAATGTCTTTTTGTATACACTGCTCAAAAATATTAAAGGAACACTTTGAAAACACATCAGATCTCAATGGGGGAAAATATCATGCTGGATATCTATACTGAAAATGGACTGGGTAATGTGTTAGGAATGAAAGGATGCCACATCGTTTGATGGAAATGAAAATTATCAATGTACCAATAACTGAATTCAAAGACACCACAAAAATCGAAGTGAAAAAATGAAGCAGCAGGCTAGTCCATTTTGCTGAAATTTCATTGCAGCAATCAAAATGGTACTCAGTAGTTTTTATGGCCCCCACGTGCTTGTATGCATGCCTGACAACGTCGGGGCATGCTCCTAATGAGACGACGGATGGTGTCCTGGGGTATTTCCTCCCAGATCTGGACCAGGGCATCACTGAGCTCCTGGACAGTTTGAGGTGCAACCTGGCGGCGTCGGATGGACCAAAACATAATGTCCCAGAGGTGTTCTATTGGATTTAGATCAGGCGGGCGTGGAGGGCATTCAATGATATTAATTCCTTCGTCCTCCAGTAACTGCCTGCATACTATCGCCACATGAGGCCGGGCATTGTCGTGCACCAGAAGAAACCCAGGACCCACTGCACCAGTGTAGGGTCTGACAATGGGTCCAAAGATTTTATCCCAATACCTAATGACAGTCAGGGTGCCACTGTCCAGCCTGTAGAGGTCTGTGCGTCTCTGACCCACCACCAAATCAGTCATGCTGAACAGACAGCATATCTTTCTCCACCAATTCTCCAGACCCTTTCACATCTGTCACGTGCTCAGGGTGAACCTGCTCTCATCTGTGAAAAGCACAGGGCACAAGTGGCGGACCTCCCAATTCTGGTGTTCAATGGCAAATGCCAATCGGGCTCCACGGTGCCGGGCAGTGAGCACAGGGCCCACTAGAGGACGTCGGGCCCTCAGGCCACCCACCCTTATTTCTGATTGTTTGGTCAGAGACATTCACACCAGTGGCCTGCTGGAGGTCATTTTGTAGGGCTCTGGCAGTGCTCATCCTGTTCCTTCTTGCACAAAGGAGCAGAAACCGGTCCTGCTGATGGGTTATGGTCCTTCTACGGCCCTGTCCAGCTCTCCTAGGGTAACTGCCTGTCTCCTGGAATCTCCTCCATGCTCCTGAGACTCTACTGGGAGACAATGGCACGTATTGATGTGCCATGCTGGAGGAGTTGGACTGCCTGTGCAACCTCTGTAGGGTCCAGGTATCTCCTCATGCTACCAGTAGTGACACTGACCCTAGCCAAATGCAAAACTAGTGAAAAACAGTCAGAAAAGATAAGTAGGGAAAATAAATGTCAGTGGCCTCCTGTAAAACCATTCCTGTTTTGGGGGTCATCTCATTGTTGCCCATCTAATGCACCTGTTGTTAATTTCATTAACACCAAAGGAGCTGAAACTGATTAACAACCCCCTCTGCTACTTAACTGACCAGATCAATATCCCAGGAGTTTAACTGACTTGATGCTATTCTCTGATTAAAAAGTGTTCAGAGTCAGTGACATCAGAAGTGGAAAACATTCGTCAAAAATGTACATTTACACTAGTCTAGGTGCCAGCCCGAACCCCGCCCACAACATTTTTTGGACGGGAAGTTCGGTCTGGACTCGATCCATTGTGGAGTAATTATGCTCGGCTCCCAGAAGGCCGAGCCAATCAAATTGCCAGGGCGGGCTTTAATCGATGATGGACAGGCTATCTGCGGTTACGTAACCACCCACGTCATCAAAGAGCGCTTGGGTTGAATTGGTTTTCACCAACGATGACTGCAGCTGGAGAAGTAAGATGTTTAGATTCCGCTATTGTGTTTCTCTCAAAAATGTTATTCGTGCTTGTAAGTACTCCGCAAATTCTTAAAATTTTTTTACAACAGCGGCAAAGATCGTTTACACTTATTACTTTCCTACTTCTCTGTTGACAACTATGCGTCGCTCAACATACGTCACTTACTGCGTTGCTCTGATTGGTTGTAGGTCTATCCAATTGAGTGCAGAGTTTTTTTTTTTTACTGGTTCGGTTAAGACACGCCCCATAATTCAAGTGCAATGGAGCAGTATCAGACTCACATTCTGCCTAGAATATGAGTATGACGAAGTCAGGCTACATTTACACACAAACTGACCAGCAAGCACAACTTTCAGACGCCATCATTCTCTTTCTACCTCAACTGTCACAGAATAGAAAGCGCAGGATTGTGGGATATCATAGGCAGCGAAGGATACATCTATGCTACCTTCAAAAATCAATTAGATGAAGGTATCTCAGGAGACAGGAAGTGAAGCTAAAACTGGATTCGGATGTGCCTTGATGCCTTCCTACCTTGGAATACATCCTCCAAAGGCAGCATTTTTAAATTTTCAGATGCAGCCTATTAACTACTTTTATTCATTTTAATTAATATCTAATTAAAACACCTACAAATGTATAAAACTGTTCAGAGATCAGGTAAAACCCATAGGCACTTGTTTAATGGTTCACCGCTCAGTGAATCCGCAGGATTCATGGGTTCACAGAGATCATCGCCCCGCAGCGGTGAACCATTGAAATTGCGAAAGGTTGAAACAGTTCTGACATAAGGAAGCCTCGTTTACTGAAATCACGTGACTTTGGCAGTTTGATATGCGATCCGAACCACTGATTCGAAACAAAAATTCGCAAAGTTTTCGAACTTAGAAAACTGGTTAAAATTTATTTTTAACACTGTTCCTGAACATTACAACCCCAATGTTTATCTGTGTTTTGCACATTTTGCGGAGCACAAAAACTTCTCCTGAAAGACAAAGCAGTTCCCACTTTGTCGGGACAATCAGTTGTTTATGGATCACAACCTGTTAAGTATGTTTTATTATTTGTTGTTGTTGTGTTTTCTATCAACAGATCCGATTATAAGTTATATGCTGTTGCTACGAGGTAAACAAAGGCCAAACTGTTTAGCTTCGGGGCTCTCAGAAAATCTTTTTTTCTCAAATCTTCAGTGTTTACACATAACAACAAATATCAATGTTTTATAGCATTCATTTGCAGTTATTGGAAATTATAATCGGCACTTTGCAGAGATTTTGTTTTTATGGCAACTTAATCAAAGTTAAGTAAGCAAAACAAGGAATTGGTTTAGTGTGAGAGAGAGAGTTAGGGAAAACAGTAAATTGGATGAATGAACATGCTAATGTTTTTGTTTACTCAAAATAATCATCGTCATCATCACTCAAGTATGAAATCGTAACACACACATATTACAGACATTACACAGTGCGATTTAAAATCAAAATATAGACAATTATAGCAAAACAAACTGCATAATGAAGACACATTTTTTACACACCAGAAAATTTAAAGCTCTCTGAGAATTGCTTCAACCACTGGGGGCTAATGGACCTGGGGCCATATTACGTCATTAAACGAATATTGACTTTGCTCTTGTTTAATTATATGAAGCTCCAGCAGTGTGAAGTATTTCAGATGTGAATCAGTTACACGTTTTTTTGCAGTCTTGCAATTACTGCATTTGCACAGTATTTTATGAGGTACAAAATGATGTGCTAACAAAACTGTTGTGTTTCACTTCTCTTCTGCATTGTCTCTCTTCTCTTAATCTCACTCTTCTCTTCATCTTCTTCATGGTTTATGCTATCTTTCATTTCTATCTCTCTTCCACCTCATTTCTAAGATGATACCCTGAAACACACATACAAACACACTTTGAAATGACAGCACACATTCACTTACACCAACATCCACCCCCCTCGCTCCTTCCGGAAAGTCAAAGTGTGGTGTCATTAAGCAGAGAGATGAGGCTGGGCTTTTTAAACTCTTTGTCTATTAATGCCACCACAGGAAATATCAAACACGCAGAAAGAACAACCCGACACCACCCGTTGCCCCCGGAAATCCGCGTACCTTTTCAACCAACCCCCTTAAAATGAATTAGCCACTTTAGGACGCAATATTGGCACTTGTAGATTGAATTAAATGCGACAGACTCTTAAGACTTCTTTTAAAGTCTTTAATTAGCTCTAATAAATGGAGATGCTGCCGAGTGTCATATTGAAGTGCATTGAAGGCTTTCTAATCACTTTAAAAGCTCAGAGGCAGATGTCAAGAATGTGTGACGTTTGACATGTGAATGTTAACCGTTTAAAAGGTTTTTCTTTTTTGTCTGTATGAGTTTTTGTATGAGCGGTGTAGGTACTGACGTCTTTTAAAGAAGAGACGTACGTGGGTGGGTGGATATGGACCCCCATAAAAGAATAGGGAGAGTGTTGCTACACAAAATGTTTAAAATAATATAAAAAATAATAAGAAAAAAGGTAATAAAATTGTCTTTTCTATTCATTTCTTTTATAAAAAACATGCCTGAACAATCTTTCTGACAAGTTTATGCAAACATTTATGGGAACATTTCCATATTTCTGCTCAGCTGCGCTTTAAAAATACAGCCATAAATAGGTTTATCCATATTTATAATCTTATTTTATTTCTTATATATATTCAAGTCCACTATCTATCTATCTATAGATAGATAGATATATAGATATTGATATATAGATAGATATAGTGGACTTGAATGAGAACAAATACTCAATTTACTAGGTTTAATTGCAAAATACAGTATTGCAAAAAAATTAACACTGTGCTGCAAAATAACATTACTAAGTTGGCGTACATGCTTTACACTAATATACAAGGGCAAACAAATTCACAAAAGCAAAAGAATGCGCACAAAACTCTAAATATGAGCTTATAGTTTCCTGGTTGTCCTTGTATATACATTTAAAAGAGATGTGTGAAATCAGGGGGACCAGGAGAAGAAGAGACAGTAAAACAACCATACTGAACCGCAACCGCTGTCTTCCTATGTCCTTTTTTTCTGTAAATGTCAGAGATAATGATGTGTTTTAAATGTAACTGCACATACCCAGAATGAGGGCAGTAAGAGCAGAGGCCATATATGTGTCAAATGGAAAAACGCTGAACATGACACATTCATAATATAGAACGGTGGTCCCTGTTTCTGATGGCTGCTCTTCCTGGCTGTCAGTCTCACATTTTGTATTCCACTGCAGCCCAGGCTGCATGGGGAGATAACACACACACACACACACAGACTGTCAACTGGCAGAAATACACACACACATACACACACACACATATACACTTGTATATGTGGTTTACGGGGACTCTCCATAGCCGTAATGTTTTTTAAGCTGTATATTCTATC
Organism: Anabarilius grahami; assembly: GCA_003731715.1. NCBI lineage: Eukaryota > Metazoa > Chordata > Actinopteri > Cypriniformes > Xenocyprididae > Anabarilius > Anabarilius grahami. The sequence continues at coordinate 1,480,303 of RJVU01042602.1, read as the reverse complement.
CCCTTACAGTAACCCTACCCCTAAACTTACCCATCACAGAAAACTATTTGCATTTTTTTGAATTTTAAAAAAAGTGTTTTTAAGTCATTGGGTTTACATTGTAATACCCATGCTATTATACACATTTGTGTCCTCATAAACCATATATACAAGAACACACACACAACCATAATTGTTTGAGAGCTTTCTTAACTGAATCTCTTAATGCTGAAAACCAAATGTTATTAAGAGCCTTTATGATTCACCAGCGGAGAGTCTCTCTCTCCTTTCTCTCCTTCTTCCACAGTCACTTTGGCTCTCTCTGGCTCTTAAATGGCTCTGAAAGATTCCACACAGTGCAGGTCACCAATAAATTATAGTTTATTGATAAGCTGCCAAGCTCACACCTGCCACTACTTTTCATATTTACCATTGCATATCTGTTCAGTGAAATAATTGTGGAGAATTATTGAATACATCTATATAAAACATCTTCTTGGAAAGAGGTCTTCCTTTATTAAGGGTCATATCTTTGGACAGGTTCCCATGCTTTGGCTTTTAAACGTCTATCCTAGATAATGAAGCGCAATGTGGTGTTGTATGGTCTGTGTGTTAAAGTTGATGGGAAAAAGTTGCATTATGCATTGGCTCTGAAACATAGATTTTATTGAAACAAACAATTAAAAATAGTGATATCTGCTAAAGTACAATTAAAAGCAGATTTGCACACATTCGTAAAACATTCTTTCCGATGACACATCAATAGCCTCGAAAAACATAGTCAATGAGAGCTATCGTTTTTAAACGACAAATATAACCGCTTTTATTTTCTTATATACAGTTTTTGATAGGATGAAGCATATTTGAAAGACGGGGAAAAAAGAAATATGAAGGAGTAAAAAAAGAAAAGAAAAAGAATAAGTCAAAAGGAAACGCTTTGCGATGAGAAATTAACACGATGTGAAAGTTTTCCAGAAGAAGTTCTTGCATCCTGCTTTGCGCTCGCGAGGTGCCAGCATGGGACCGGCGGCGCGCTCGAGCTCCAAACGAACTTCATCTTTTTCCACAGCGCGAGACAGATCCTCGGGCTCCAGCACCTCGTTTTCTGCTTGCACGAGGTCTGAGAGCAAATCTGTAAGTGTGTATCTTGCGAGTTCCTGATAATGAAATTAAAAGAGAGAGGAAAAAACAAACTTTAGAGTAGTTACTCACATCACTTGGTGCGTCCGATTAAGCGAAGAGAGAAATATCGAAATGAACGTTTCTAATTGTCCAATAGTTTTAGACATTCATTTAGTTTTATATCATAAAACAATGTTACATAAAACAATGGTTTGAAACTTTTGCTTATTTAACTTCAGTCGGTACGTCTGGCATCTGCCATTCACTGACTATATTTCCGTGTTTTATATGTAGGCTATAATCTTTAACTAATGGTTATTTTATACATATTATATCTTGCATGTATTTATTTATCTCTTGTTTCTGCCATGGGACATTGACATTTGTAGCTTTTTCTGATTGCTAATGTTCTGGACCATGAAAAACATGAGCATCAGTTTAAGTTAGCATGAGATTATATTAATCATAATCAGCGTTATGTAAGTTCAAACGATATAAATCTATATATTCTTTATAAATTGTAGAACTTTGCTACTTAATTTCCAGATGCAGATGCTTCCGTCAATTTCAGCACCACGGACAGTGTTTTTGTTTGTTTGCTGCCGTATCAGAGATAATATGAACATTTAGACTGAATCTAAAGTCATTTTATACGTCTATAAAATTACCCAAATAATTCAAGTAATTTACCTGTTTTCCAGCCGGGTTGAGAAGAGATCTCTGCAGAAGTTGGCGGAGTTTGGCGTCTGATGGTGCTGCTGAGACGCTGCTGACGGCGAGCGCGAGGGACAAGAGCGCCAGTGCGCACTGGATACGCGTGGAGAGCATCTTTGAAAGTACTGATTTAGTGGAAAAGTAAAAGGAGAGAGATGCGTCGGGCAGCGCTGCGATAACTGTAAGTTGCCTCTTCACTTTGCTCCTTCTGTTGCAGATCATTCCTCCAAGGTTGCCTTTTAAACGATCCGACTGACGTCAGGAGGCAAGGGGGGTTTCCTCCGCGTGCGTTTGAGTGATGCTGAGTGACAAAGATGACATCGATTAGGGCTGTGAATCCTAGTGAAGGTGAAGGGGATTAATGATCGATTTAACCTGCGATCGTACTCAACCCAGAACACAAACTATGTCATACTGTATTTCGTCTCTGTAGTTTAACTGTCTACGCACAAGTATAGGAAAACCTGAAATCACTTACAAAACACCTATAATCATAGCCTTCTTAATGAAAATGTAAAGGCGTGTTTAAAAAGTTAAGTGGTAAGAGAAAAAATAATTAGATAAAGTAATTAAAAAGTGTTGAAAATGTTCACACAAATATAGTACATGCCCAAAACTGACTTGTGATGACATTCAAGGCGCTCCTCATTTGAAAGCCTCATTAATCAGCCAAATCATGTTTATGTGAGGGTTAAGTTAAGTGAATGAGAGAGATTATCATATCATAATATATTCTTTGCGTTTTGAAGAAAGAAATGCCATTAGAATTAATATAATTATACAACAGTTAGTTCTACCAGAAAGACTCGGGGAGGTAAGATAATATGACAACGATATTTTATTAACAATCAGCAAGCAAAATATAGTAAGAAAGTTCTTTGGCGTAGGCCCCGTCCGTAGCTAAGATCCTAAAGGGTTGCGGACTCTGCATTTCCTGCCTGAATATGAAGGCAGGGGCGTAGCCGACCCCCTGCGAGGTATGGACAGGGACCATCCTGGTGGTGGTGGTGGGGATGATGGAGGTGAAGGTTGGCGTCAGCATCTGCAGACTCTAACATGTGTCAGCAATCTTTTATACTCCAAGTGTAAGATAATGGTTGGTTAGATCTGAACTAATAGTTGACATAACATTGAGTCTTCCTGGCAGAATTTACGCTAGAGCTTTCATTTCAGGTGTTCGAATTTCGACCCCCTGCCAGATTATTACCCCCCTAGTATTGGTAGGTTTAAGGCTGATTTATACTTCTGCGTCGGACCTACGCCGGAGCCTCTGCGGCGTAGGCTATGCGTCTGTTTTCATTTATACTTCTGCGTCGTTGTCCGCGTCGACGTGCATGCAGACCACTAGGAGGCAGTGTACGCGGTCATGTTGAGGATCAAGGCAAAATCCGAAGAAGAAGCAGATCAGAATGTACGTTGTCAGAGAAGCTTACAAATAGAAGCGACAGAGAAGCGGCAAATAGGTAACTATTTTTGTTGCAGTTTGACTGTATGTGTCCAATGAAACAAGTGTTTTTTCATTCCTATGGAAGTTGAAAATGCTCACTCTTCTCTGATTGCTCCGCGCCAGTTTCTATCTGATTGCGACCAATCAGAGCGCTTGCGGTCCACGTAGAATTGACGCATTGTTCAATTTTTGAAGAGGTGCACGTCAGGCTACGTCGTAGGCTATGCGTGCTACACACTACCCACGCCGTAGCTACGGCGTACACTCGACGCAGAAGTATAAATCAGCCTTTAGGAGTAGGTGTGGGGGAGGGGTTAGGATTAGAGGTCGGGCTAAGATTAGGCAATCAGGTAGCGACTTCAACGAGGGGGTTATAATTTGGCAGGGGGGCGAAATTCCGCACAACACCGGACCTCGAATTTGACAGTGAGTCTTCGCATTGGATTTTTCTGTGACTCTTTTTGCACCTTGCAGTTATGCCAGTAGGTGGCAACAATTGACTCAATGAGCGATTCTATAATCATTATTCTACCGATTCGTTCAAAAGTGCTGATCCATTCAGGGACGAAAAAATTGACTGTGTCCAAAATCGCATACTTCCCTACTATATAGTAGACGAAAAACAGTATGTGACAAAAGAAGGGTCTGAATGCATAGCCTACTCATAAAATAAAAAATACACGGATGACCTATTCCTTCTGACAAAAAATTCTAAAGTGTGCATACAATGGACACTTTACCATCCCATGAGGCCAAGGGAGAGCATTTATGAATGGCAGCGAAGCAAAGCAACTGATGTTGGTAGGTCACATGATAATAACAACATGGCGAATGTAGTATATCCCGATTACACCACACATTTATACTATATAGAACTTTTTTTTTTAGCGCTTGCAAAGTCTACCTACTCAAGAGTATGTGATTTCAGATGCAGCCATATGACTGTGTTCATGAGTGTTTCATTGAATCATTTATTCAACTGATTCATTCAAAAACATTGAATCATGCAGGAATGAAACATCAATATTGTTGAACGATTCTGCGGTGGGTTTGTTTAGAACTAATTTGAAGAAGCAAAACAGAAACATTTACTGTGTCAAAACTGTCTCTATAACTAAACTAGCTAATAATATTACATTTTTATCTATTGAACTTTAAAAGCAATATCACACAATTGTGCTGCCTTATTATACCAATAATTGCGCTTCCATAAATATGTAGCTTTATGTTTGATAAAGTCTATTCATTTGCAAGGAAATTTTATTTATATAGCACATTTCATAAACAATGGTAATTCAAAGAGCTTTGCATAAAAGGGATTTAAAAACAAATATAAAAAGTATCATAAAAGATGCATAGGAAATAAAAATGTAAGAATTAAAAACTGCAGTGATAACAGTCCTAGGTCAGATTCCAGTGCTCGTTTCAAGTTTGTTCTCGTAACCTATTTGCCCAGGTCGCCCAAAAATGAATTGATGGTGGTTTGGTTTAACACTGTCTCATGCGTGTGCGCATTGACGTCAAGGTTTCCGAGAAGAGCCTCGCGCTTTCTCCCGGCCGGTCGGAGAGTGGATATGTTTGCCTCTTCCCTCCATGGGGGTTCTCGGTCTCCTGCGTTCTTCTAATCAAGACACAAGCTCCGATTAAGTGATGGTAATGGCCAGTCATGATCCACGCCGCGCGGGCCTTCTGATTCGTGATGTGTTAAAGAAGAACTCGCAATAATTCCGTTGAACCCATGGGGATGGTGTGATGGTCGCACCCGGACACGGGCTGCGAACCCGGTGACTTGGGACTTATCCGAAGCAGCATTATTCACGTAGTTACTATTTTTCGCACACCAGCACGCTGCGCACGCTGTTAAGTGCAAATGAATCTCAGACTAACACTTACCGACAGTATTTTTCACAGCCTGTATTTTTCAATGCTAATTGCAGTCATGTGTGCTTGGAGCGCACGCAGTAGCCTTTGGCGGTTTGAGACTACAAACATATTTAGACACATGGCTGGTGGCGATGATTTCTATTAGCGCTGTAGAGTTTGGCAGATGCCACCGAACTGCACCGAGATCTTATAAACTTTCATGAGAGTAAAGATTCACAACTTCATAAACATTATTGCAGATACTCAAATAAATCCATGTCATACAAGCAAAAAAGTGGCATTTATGTTAAATAAAGAAATAACTTCACCAAAACAAGTTAGGTTTTCAATGATAAAACAATACAGTTCAAAAGAATATAATTTTGCTATAATGTTAATGTTAATATTAATTAAATGTTCAAATAAGTTTAAGTACTTTAACACTTGCAGATGCAGACCAAACACTATCCACTGGGTTAACAAACCTGAAATGATTTTAAATAAAGCTTCAGTTTATTGAAGTTACAATCTCGTTTTCTCTTTCTCTCTGTTAAATGAATGTTGGCCTTTTCTCATAATAATTAATGTGCTGATTGAAGGTAAAATTGAGTGGCTGAAATCCTACACTGCAGAAAGAAAAGGCCTTTCTGATGAACTATGTAAAACCAAAGAATTTTTAATTTTAAGCTTAATGAAACCAATCTTTAATCAGAATTGGGCTTCAAACAACAGTCAACTGGTATCTCAGTCACTTTTGTTCTATTGTGAATCAGCCTTCAGGTTTGGCAGTTTTAATTATTAACACTTTCTAAGGGTGATTTAGGCAACAGTTGGCATATGTAATGCTTGTTTTTAACCCCATATATAAAAAGGATTAGTCCACTTTTAAATACACTTTTCCTGATAATTTATTCACCCTCATGTCATCCAAGATGTTCATGTCTTTCTTTCGTCAGTCGAAAAGAAATTAAGGTTTTTGATGAAAACATTCCAGGATTATTCTCCTTATAGTGGACTTCAATGGCTTCCAGACGGTTGAAGGTCAAAATTACAGTTTCAGTGCAGCTTCAAAGGGCTTTAAACGATACCAGACGAGGAATAAGGGTCTTATCTAGTGAAATAATCGGTCATTTTCGAAAAAAAATACAACTGTATATGCTATGTAAACACAAAATATCAAAGACATGAGCATATTGGATGACATGGTGAGTAAATTATCAGGAAAAGTTTATTTAAAAGTGGACTAATCCTTTAAGTATGAAACTTAGGATGTATCTTTTCCTAAGACATGAATGATAACACAAATTAAAAGTACTGTTTCTATGTGTTGCAACCTGCACTCTGGCAGGTTAAACAAGGGAGAAAATAAGCTGGAGAAAAACGTGCAAAAAAATAAAAATAAAAATCAAAGAAAATGGACTGTTGTGGAAACATAAAACCCACTAATGTGCCCAAATATAGAGTCCAGAACAGGCGAAAGGAGGATCTGAACCATATCTACTGACCAAAATACATAGAGCGACCAATGAGTTTTTACATAAATATATGTTGACATTTTCATTCATTTCAATTGCATCCAGCCAAGCATCTTTGCTAATGGGCAATCAGGTCCTCAAAAAAAATAAATGCCATAAAAATATGCCATCGTGAATGCCATTTTACTGATCACAATGGAAATGAAGCTCTAGTTCTGCCGGGAAGACTCAAATGTTACGTCACTTATTATTTCAGATCTAACCAATCATTTGGAGTATAAAAGATCAGTACTTACACGTCTGAGTTTGCAGATGCTGACGCCAACCTTCACCTCCATCCTCCCCACCACCACCAGGATGGTCCCTGTCCATACTTCCCAGGGGGTCAGCTACGCCCCTGCCTTCATCCTCAGGCAGGAAACGCAAAGTCCGCAACCCTCAGGATGTGAGCTACGGACGGGGCCTACGCCAAAGAACCTTATCTTGTGATATTTTGCTTGCTGATTGGTAATGAATATCATTGTTTCGTTATCTTGCCTCCGGAGTCTTTTTGGTAGAACTACAGAAAAGCAACATGCTAAAATCTACTCAAAAACAATTCATCTTAGCAACTGCATAGCAACACCCTGGCAACCATTCAAAACACCATTCTACATGGTTGGCCAATTAAATTGCTTGTAGTTTCAATTGGAATTTACAGAGAGAGACTTTAAAGAAACTGGGAATTTTTGAAACATGGAGATGTTTGACTGATGAGGTGCTACAAAGGCTCATCTGTTTTACTGGAAAGGTCATTAACCTGTCAAACACACACACACACACACACACACACACACACACACACACACTAATACAAAATGAGGTCTGGTGCTCAGTGTGACTCCAGGTGGCCATAGCAATCTGGACACATCTGTCCATCATCCCGAAGAGGCAGACAGGCCTGTCCACGATGAACACCTTCCAATTCATTTGTCCAGCAGTGTTTAAATCATATTTTAAAACAAAGTGTCATGTCACCTATGCATACACACACACACAAACACAAACACACACGCACGCACACATGTTTGTTTTTGTGAAATGTGGGGACATTCCATAGGCGTAATGGTTTTTATACTGTACAAACCGTATTTTCTATCCCCTACACTACCCCTACCCCTAAACCTAACCATTACAGGAAACTGTGCACACTTTTACTTTCTCACAAAAACTCATTCTGTATTGTTTATAAGCCTTTTGAAAAGTGGGGACATGGGTAATGTCCTCATAAGTCACCCTCTCCTTGTAATACCTATGTCATACCCATGTCATTATACACATTTGTGTCCTGATATTTCACAAAAACATGCCCACACAGGCATGCACACACACACACACACACACACATACATATATATATATATATACCTAGTATATAAATACCTAATATATATTAGAGGTGATAGAGGTGATGAAGAAGTCTTTGATGGCCATCTGGCTAAGAAAATAGGATGTGTCAAGGTGGATGCGTGGGGTTTGGAGGAGCGGCAGATTGTACGCTCCATTAATTTTAAGTTTAATCACATCTCCTTTCTTCTGTCTTTACCTCCCTCCCTTAACCTTTGTTTTCTTCACTTCCATCCTGTCACTTCCCTTAACTGCTTCTCCACCTTCTCCCTTCCTTCCATAAATAGATTTACTCCAGTGTATCATTCATCTTTTTAATTTATTCATGAACCAGGAATTGAAGTAAATGAAAGATTGAGCGAGAGAAATATAAAACAATAAATGATATATTTCATTTATTATATTCTTTATTTTAATAGATAGATAGATAGATAGATAGATAGATACATAGATAGATAGACAAACAGATAGACAGAAAATGTATAATTTTATTTAAAAATATATTTTTTATTTGTTTTTAAAAATATTTTATCATTTATATATTAAAACAGATAAAGAAAGGGAGAGAGATACAGAGAAAGAAAGATGGCGATAAAAGAGAGAGATGCCGACACAGATGCAGATCAGATAAATAAACGCTTTGATTTGAATTGCATGCTCTTAAATTCATCTGTCAGGTTTCGGGCTCGTCAGAGACTCAGAGGAATTACTCACCCTGCCCTTCGTCCACCTCGCAGGCTTATCCTCCTCCACTGGCATTTTGTCTTTCCTCACTTTCACACACACATATAAAGTGTGGAAATTTGTGTATGAAAGTGTGAAATGACTTGCAGCCACACACACACACACACACACAAGCACACGGAAGCATACGTGAACAGAGAACCTGTTATTCTCCCAGCAAACACATGGAGATTCAACACAAACACACATAAATGAATTTCATTCACCCCTGCAATTAGACCAACACCACAAAAGACATTTTTCTATTCTGAATAAATTGTGAATGATGTTTTTCTGTGCAAAACTCAGCTAAAGAATCTATGCTAAAATACCTATAATATCTTGGTCTTTGTGACTCGGTTCCCTTTTTTCAATACCTGTGGGATGTTTTTACTGTTTAATCACCCAAGAGGCAAAAATTTAGTGTTTATCCAAGTATGTGCATTATAGAATCACATCCATAAGCTGAAATAAAAGTCCTTTATACATAACACCAAACATATAAGCTTCTGGTCTTGGAGGGAAATTAGGGCCAGACTGTTCCACTGCATTGGTGTGTTCTTTTGGCACTTGTTCTTGGTTGATGAAATTATAAAATCATTTTCGTTAGACTTCTTATGATACTTCTATGATCCATTCTTATTATCTCTGTCACCATCAAAAGATTTTTAATAAGCTGCCGTCTAATTTCAAGAAATTACACAAAGATGAGCAAAGTTTAAATGAATTAGGCATGAGAAATGTGTGTGGCTCATACATTTTTCAAACTGGAAACAACCACATAAGTCTTTTAATTACGTTAAAGGTCAAATTGCTGTTTTAGGCCTTCATCTTATTCTCTCCTATCTCTCGTAGTTATTTGTGCATATACTGTATTAACACATTTTTGTAAGTTAAAACAAACCATGTAATGTAAAATTCATACATAATGACAGCCTCTTCAACCATTTTATGTAAATACATACAAAATCTTTTTGAATCCTTGGATAACTTGAACCTTTGCAAAGGGTATTGTCACGGGTGAGTTCAATAATTAGATGCCCAATAGCGGGACACTCATTTATCAGTAAATGATGGAAAATCTTTATCTAAGAATGACCTTTTTAATGGTAGTTTTATTAATAAATGAAATCCAGACTAACATAAGTAAAATCATTTGCACTCTTTGTTTAGATTAATTTAATTATCATCAAAGCTCATTAAGTATGAAATATGAGTAAACAAACGTTGATGTTATGGTAGACTAATTTGTGTGTGGTTGTGTGTGTGTCCTTAGATGGCAATATCTGAAATCCTTGTCCTTGTGGGGAAATTTTTTTGGTCAACATAAGAAAAACAGCCTATAATTCATCCTGATGTTTTTTGAAAATGTAAAAATGCAGAAAGTTCCCTTTCAAGGGAACTCGCGTTGCGTCGTAGACACTGTGGGAATGCTTCTGCGTGATTGCGTCATGAAATCAGTCCAAAGCACACCCAAACCAAACAGCGCTAGCTTCTGTGTTTTTAGCAAGCGCTCTCTGTTGAAATCGTCTGTTTTATTTGGTGTTGTCTGTTCTATATATTGAATATTGATATTAGACAGTATTATGGCGAGCAAACAGCAGTTTAAGCAGTGTATTCCTCCCTGCCCTCACTACATCATGGGTGGGGATACACACAAGCTTTGTGTTTTTTGTCTGGGAGCATGCTCAGGCAGCCCTCAAGGGGGCTGGTTGTGAGCATTGAGAGCAGGTACCGTTGAGAACACTCCACTCCCACAAGGCGCTCTTCGAGGAGGGTGCCTCAGCTTGCATTCCCTGTGGCTCGGGTCCCACAACTGCTGAGGCACAGCTAAGGCTCTTGTTCGCAGATGGATCTTGCAGAGGGGTTTGAGATGGCCACTGCCCTTTCTCTGGCCTCACCTGCTGGGTCCAGTGCTTCATCACAGGGGTTGGAAGCACGCTCTGCAGTTTCTTCCTCCCTGGTGGAGCACCAGTACTGCAACTATCCAGCTCCGAGGAGTTGTTAGTTAACTTCGGTGATGTTGAGGACTCACCACCTAACACAATACGCTTATGAGGAGCTTTTGGAGGTTGTGACTCATGCCGTAGCCAGATTAAACATCGATTGGCCAGCCGAGAAACAGGAGGTTCTCCAGCAAAGCCTATTAGATGAATGCTTCCTGACGTCTAGATCACAGCCTCCTCACCAGGGCTTACCGTTTTTTCCCGACCTCCACACGGAGGTGTCAAGGTTGTGGAAGAAACCGGTTTCCTATCATGTGTTCAGTCCCCAGACATCTAATTACTCTATCATCGCAGGACTGAAACTGTATGGTTATGAGGCAACGCTCAGGGTAGCAAGCTATCTTTCCCACAAGTCAGCATCGTCCCTTAAAGCCCTGAAGTTACCCACCAAGCCTATTAGGACCACATCTGCACTGGTGGGTAAAGCGTACTCTGCGGCAGGTCAGGCAGCTGCATGTTTACACACTATGTCGATCCTACAACCATATCAAGCCAACCTGCTTAGGGATTTAGATCATCAACTATCTGATATTCCGATTCCCAAATATGTGTAAGTAAGTGTGTTTTGTCATTTAAAAACCTTTATAAATGATCTTTATCTTTATATATAACATCTTACTTGCCCCGCAGTTCACAGAGTCCTGTCAGTTGGATTTACAGCAGGTGAATTCATCAGTTTCTCCTGAAATATATGCAAGTAAGTGGCTGGTGAACTGGAAGAATAATAGAGTAAACTTTATAGTTACTTAGCCCCATTATGTGAGTCTGATATGAATAAATGTTGTCAAATTATATTTGAAATGGATTATTATTGCTGCTTCCACTGATGTTTGACATCAGTGTGTATTTTATAAACTCTAAATGTATTGTTTTACTGGTGCTTATNTGAAACCAAAAAAAAAAAAAAAAAAACATTATGTGGCTGAAAACACTGCACTGTTGTGATTTATGACAAGCGCTTAGCACGTCCGTCTCGCAGCCAAAGCGCGAAAGCACAGTTTGAATCTGGCAGTTATGTGACATCACTGAACGTTATAAATCCCATATGTGGGACCGTACGCCCAGGGGCACAGAAATAAAAATCCCATATGTGGGATTATACCGCTCAAAGGGTTAATCTTTCCAACATCAAAGGTCGAGACAAAAGGTATCTTCTGGACACCCAGCTCGCTCCTCCCGGCCTCTTCGGCGACGCTGTCACCTCGGTCATCGAGAGGTTTCAGGAGGCGAAGAAGCTAGCGGTGGCATTTCAGAAGTTACTTCCTCACCGGTCTCAAGTCCCTGGGACTGCTGGGCAGGAGCAGTCCCTGCCGAGTACGAGCTCCTCATACAGAGCACAGCAGAAGGTGAGCGTCGCTACCCGAGCTCCCCCGCAGAAAGTTTGGGGATCAGGGTGGCTCTCACAGCCGAAGCCTTCGAAGGATAAAACAGATCTGAGGACCATTATTATCTCTAAGAAGGCTTCAGCGAAGAAGTCTTGATGCCAGTGGCGTTCGGCTTCTGAGGGCAGTCTCCTCCAGGGTGAGATGGATTACATCTCATTATCAGAATCAGAATCAGAAAGAGCTTTATTGCCAGGTATGTTGTTTACACATACTAGGAATTTGTTTTAGTGACAGAAGCTCCACAGTGCAACAGAGTGACAGCGACAAGACAAGACACATAATAAAAAGAATAAAATAATAATATACAAATTTACAAGATAGACAAAGTGCAAAAAAAAAGCAAAAAACAATATATAATATAGACAATTGTATGTACAGTTATGTGTGCAAATTTGAAGTATAAGTAAGTGTTTTAAGTAAATAATGTGTAATAGTGTTGTGTGTTCCATGTTTGTCAAGTGTTCATGAGATGGATTGCCTGAGGGAAGAAACTGTTCCTGTGTCTGGTCGTTCTGGTGCTCAGGGCTCTGTAGCGTCAACCAGATGGCAACAGTTCAAAGAGGGAGTTTGCTGAATGTGAGGGGTCCAGAGTGATCTTCTTTGCCCTTTTTCTCACTCTGGATAAGTACAGTTCTTGGAGAGTGGGGAGGGTTGTGCCAATGATTC
>RJVU01042602.1:1436702-1460378 GCA_003731715.1 Anabarilius grahami | reverse complement strand
TTTTCTTCTATAGATGAATTTTAGATGAGTTTTTGTTTCTTTAGCGCCCTCCGGCTGCAGTATGAATTGAAAACACCATTCATGGAATAGCCTCTTCTTCTTTAGATGAATTTGTGGACTAAAAATGCACAGAGAGCGCCCTCCGACTGCAAGTATGAATTGAAAACACCAGCTCTCATAGTAATGACATTGAATATTAAATAAATATAACTCCTCTGTATAGAAAATTGGCATAAACATATGAGAATACAATATTTCTCCAAATGTGCATGCTTTTAAACTAAAAGCCTATATTCAGACTCTTTGCATCACAGAAATACATTATATTTTAAAGTATAATATAAAACCATTACTTTATATTGTAATAATATTTTTCTGTATGTTTCATATACCATGATGAGCTTGAGACATCACAGAAGGTTTTTTTCACAGCCTACCTGACTGAAATGCCTCATTAATATGCAAGTCATTTCAGCTCATTACTATGCAATTCTTTTGTCTTCTCAGGTGAGAATGACCCATTATTCATGCTGATTCACGCCTCCATGCATACGGTGTTTCTTGGCAAAAAGTGTCTTACAAAAACTAAATCAATATATTGTTATAAATGAAAGAGTAGTCAGCATAATTTTTACATAATTTTGAAGCAAAAACTCTAGTCTACAACCTCCAATACCCTAAAGTATTGTAAACACAGATTTACTATACTTTTTTGGCCTTATTTCAGTGACTTAAGTTTTTTGTTTTTTCAATAACCACGCATAAATGTTATTCCTTCAAAAACACAAACATGTACATACATGTTCCTCACATATTATGGTAGCCTAGTTTGTGCTGAATACAGTGTAATGACACTTGTGTCATTAATATGTTTATGAACAACTGAAAAAAGCACAAATGTCAGGCATGTCAAAACTTCTCCAGGCCCCAAATCAGCCTCAGACTCCATAATGTCATTTATAATAATGTGCTCTAAAGCAAGGCACCTAACCCCCAATCGCTCCCCGGGTGCCACAGCAATGGCTGCCCACTTCTCTGGGTGTGTGTGTCTGCGGTTTGCAGTGTGTGTGTGTGTTCACTACTCACTGCTCCTAATGTGTGTGCACTAACTTGGATGGGTAAAAGGCAGTGGACAAATTCCGAGTATGGGTTGCCATACTTGGCCCTCACATCAAATCGCTTTAATAAAAAAAGAAATCAACCTATGAATTCCATTTGTAAACATATAGCCTCTTGTAGGGAACACACCCTAGGAAGTAAAATGAGCTCAAATGAAATAATTAATTTATAGGGAATTATAAAGAGTTGTTTAGTTTACGATCGAGCAACTGAGTCGTCCAGCGTTCATTTGCTCGAGCCGTAATAAGCTCTGTAGCGGATATGAATATCCAACAATCGTGAAAACACTTATTAGAGCACGGTAACTTTAAGATCGACAGTTTAAGACATTAAATTTTAGAAGCACATAATACAAGACACTTTCTTTTAAAAATCTACAAGAGACTTCATTTATTCTAACACAAACTAATCTAACACAAACACACACACACACATACATACACACATTCATTCATACATACGCGTTGCAGTAAGTGTCTGTTCTTCTTGTTACTCCATGGTTACGCGTTGTTCTGCTTACTCTGGTCACGGCTGACCGGTTCTTTCTTCTGTTTTTCTTGTCTTGATTAGTCTAGTTCACTATCTTGCGATATGACTATTTAAACTTGTGTTTGTCACACCTCTGAAAGGAGTTTTTGGCCAATCAGATATCGTCCTGTTTTAAAAGGGCTTTTCTCTGCCCCGAATCATGAATAGGTGTTACTTCCCATCTCTGCTTTAGCAGAGAGTACCATTTTAACCACAAATTCTATTAAATGGAATATGATACATTTTAAACAGATTTCATTCAAGCCAGGATTTAGGAAAGAGGAAAAGAATTAAATCAAGTCCAAATAAGGCATACTTTCAGTCAGTCATTCAAGAGTTATCACATTTACATGAATTGTGAGTGTTCTAAAGCAAAACTGGTTACATGTATTATTTGTGGACACATGATGTAAAATGTATGCAGTTAAAAGATGTTTGATAAGTCCATTTAAAATTGTTTGGAACAATTTTGATGCAGTTTTAGAATGGTCTTCGTTGGTTTTTCTGTGAAGTTAGGAAACAAAAGGTCTGCATTGTCTCTGTCCCTTTTGATCTGGTGATCAAAGACTCTTTATCTTCTAGGTGACCATTTGGTGTCACAAATGTCTGAGTTCATCACTTCTCCTTCTGTCAGGAAACATGGATGTCGTAAAAAGTAATCAGCATTGGTTTTCTCTGCAGACGAGCTGGAGCCGAAACCTCGATTCTGAATTAGAATTATGTTTTGAAAGAATCATCTGAATGATTCATTTGTCTGGTACGTCCACGGTTCCTACACTCTACATAATCTATGTAAAAAGGTTTTCATTTTAGAAGCTCCATACACTGATTTTATACGTTTCAGTGTCTTAAGCATAAAAATGTGTGTGCTAGAACCACATATTATGTGCATGAGTCTTCAGTTGGGGAAACTTTTCTGTCTCATTGAATGATTTTAAAGAAAAAATTGCTTTAAAAAAAGAGAGCAGTTTATAGTAACTTCTTTAGTTTTTAAATTGCTGTTGAGTGTTGAAAGGTTACATTTGTTCCCCCAGCCAAATTTTAAAACTTTCCCTTAATAGTAAATAAATAAAATATGCTAATTTAATTTGTTAAAAGTTAAATGCTAGTAAATTTGGGTCAATTAAAAATTTTTCACTACTGAGATCACATTGCATACTCATGCATATATGCACATCTTTTTTGCTCTCTCTGATTCATAAAGTTAATGTTTCCTGTACCGTCTCAGCATCCAGTATGTGAAGAGCATGATTCAACATTTTAGCAGTTCTATGCATTGAAACCATATGCTTCAGGCACCTGCCCTATGATATAACATTACTCATTGTATTTCTCACACAGTCTCAAACAAATGGTACTTCTGTAAGCGTTACACCCCAAATGTGTAATAGCAGAATCAATGGTATTTAGTGGTGGAGCAGTCAGGCAGAGACGAGAGAAAAGAGCACCTGGCAGCGGAATCATTCAGCATTGATATTTAAACATAGCC
Source organism: Anabarilius grahami (assembly GCA_003731715.1). Classification (NCBI taxonomy): domain Eukaryota; kingdom Metazoa; phylum Chordata; class Actinopteri; order Cypriniformes; family Xenocyprididae; genus Anabarilius; species Anabarilius grahami. The sequence goes on along the minus strand of RJVU01042602.1, from coordinate 1,457,242 downwards.
CCACCGAACCCTGTCTACCCACCATCACACTGCTAATCAGCTCTTCAACTCAGACAGAGAGAACATACTTTCTCTCAAGTGTGTGTGCGCATGAATGTCTTTGAGCAGGTCAAAATGATCTCCTTACTCTCGAAATAAATTGCTTTCAAAACTTTTCATCTCCGTTTTTGCAACAAAGAATCGTCTGCAATTTAACCGCTGTGATTCTTTTATGCAGCTTGAATAAAATCAAATCTCTTTTTCCTGTGTCAGGAATATAAAAACGTAACCAGTTTCTGTTCATGCATATAATTCATACTAATCAGCCGACAGCTCCAAAACTAGTTTGCTTGTTTAAAAATTATGCAATTATCAGTTTTTCATCACATGCATTTCTTAATTGCTTAATTTATTTTATTCCTTTTGAAGCTGTCACCACAATCAGACACAGTTTGCCATGATGTCACTTCCTACTGTCACCTTTTTGATTTACATATTAATTGAATGTGATTCATACTTATTTATATATTCAGTTCTCAAGGTTTTAGAACAAGGATATGGGGGAGAGAAGGAGGAATACTACTTCACCTCATCAATTTGATTTTCTCTTCCGAACTACTTTTTCCTTCTGTAGTTTCTCCTCTGCGCTCTACTCCTTGAAGGAGGAGGAGCACGAGTGGCCACGTTCTCCCTCCAGTCATCAGACTGTGATTGGCAAGGACCCTCAGTTTTTTTTGTTTTTTTTACTACAGTGCTAACTATAGTATTGAACATGGGTCATACTAGAGCATCTACTAAGCAACCTATTCACAGGGGAGCATAATTCTACTGTAGACTCTAAGATAGGGGACAATATAGCTCAACCCTGGAAAGCAATACTTTCAGTATATGGAGGCAGCCATTATGTTACTTTAGCAGACAAAGGGCCTAAACCACGAGGGGAGCTCGCTCACAGTGCTCATTTTATTGGCAAGATGGAAAGATAGCTCCTGAGCAGCTCTTCAACTGGTGCATCCTTGCATTTTGCTAAACTCCATTACTCGATACCTCAATGTGGAAATCTAGGAGGAATAAGGCTCATACACTTATATTTGGGGCAGCAGAGGAAGCAGATTATTATTATTACTATTATAACACCTGCATCAACTCTTTCTGCCTCTAATCCCTCAGAATTAGACACATTCAACATTATCAAACGACTCTAGACTCTTATCCCTCGAGAGAGAGTCCAGCCAGGGTGGAGCTTCTCACAGTGAATGCATCACAATTAATAGATTCAGCTCCCTCGAGAGCTGAACGAACTCCGTACATACTGTAGTCTCATATATTGTTTAGAAAGAATCAAGCAATAGCAGAGTTTCCTACTGTGAATGCAGCACTATAAGTGCATCTTATATAGTCCTTCAAGCCGAATGTGCTGCATGCAAATGCTATATTCCATGACAGTCCATGACACCAATAACATTGTCATGTTTGCACACGTGCTTCAGACACCGGTCACGCTGATGATGTTCCCCATAGCGTCAATCCAAGACGCAGTGTTGAGTTCCACTTCAAAATGGAACAGCATGACCGCCAAAGGGACAGGGATTTGATTTTATGTCTTGATACCCTCACATCTTAGCCTTTCTCTGGCTCTCAGTGAGCCACCTACTGACCGAACCTGTGTGTTCTGTCTGCCTGTAGTATACATGTCTGACCTTTATGGAAATGAGAGATGTGACACTTCAAACTGTATTTACAATGGTTTGAAGGCGTATCACAGAAAATACAGTATCTTCTCTCAATGAAGGTCAGGTGGTCTCTCTTCCTTGCTCTTTCTATATCTCCTTTTCCAAAATAGTCAAACTAGCTTTCCCATAGGACAGTATGATAGGTTTCACAACAGAATATTTTAACATGGATGTAGTCATCAAGTCTGCTTCAAGCATCTGTGATTTAATGAGTTTAATCTGTTGTTGTGAAGATGAAAATAACCCACTTTATTCCACAGCCTCAGAGAACCAAAATAAAAACATAAAAAATATGTAAAATATAATAGCCTTCATTAAGTAATTCAAAATTGTAATGATGCACAACAATGCAGCATTAAATATGGAAAATTATATTTAAAATGTTCCAATTTGATGTATCAAAAAAATATGTTTCAATCATTAAAAATGTGATTCATCATTAAGGAGGACTGGTCAATCAAAAACAAAGCATTCAATGATAATATTAAACTTCATGTATACTTGCACCAGCATGCTAATGTTTATGAAAAATGTGTCAGAGAAGTATCAAGATCAATGTGTGAGAAAACAACAGTTGTCATCATTTAAATGTGAGCTCATCACTTGGCAACACAACAGCAGCAAAGTATCTGAGAAAGACATCTGAAATATGAAATAATATTCAATATAATATGAAATACTGTTTAATGTTGTACTACTGAATATTATTATATCTGGTTAATTTCTTTACTTTCCTTTTTTATATTTGAATATTTAATATCTATATATTTAGGCTACTCTGTAGGCTCTGTTTTGGATTATGGGTTGAATTATCATGTCATGACTGAAGCACAGGGCCAAATAATCTTACTGACCCTCAACGACCCCATTTTTCTAAACAGAAACATTGCAAAACAATAGAGGAGTTCCTCCAAAGTGTTTTAGGTAAATATATTGCAGTTTTTCAGCTGAAGCACTTGACTGTACAGTCTGGCTTCGGTTTGTCCTACAGTAATTTTCTATATGAGTCACAGAGGAGGTAGAACTAGCCGTGTGATCACTTTAAGTGAGTTTAAATGGGGATTTGGAGGCAGAAGTGGACATATTTGTGCTGGCTCATTTCTCTAATGTTGTTTCCCTGCTGATGGTGCAGTGTGCTGATAATTAAGTTAATTTAATGTCAGTGTAAAATGACTGGGAGGCGACACTTTTCACTGCCTTGCGCTGAACACTTTCTTAGTAGATACAGGACCTCATTAGAACTTTGCTGCGGTAGAAAACTTTCAAATAAGATGCAGAATTGAAGGTCTCTTATGTAATGCAGATAAAACACACACAACTATTATGATAGAAACCAGGTACCAGTGTTCCTGCTCCGCTCCGCTGTCTGCTGTGGTGCTCTCCTCAGCTGGCCTCCCTGCGTTGTCTTTGGTCGATATTAACATGTCTGAGTGTTTAACATGGTGCTGAAAATTGACCTGCTGCAACTGATGCTGTTGCTAATATGTCGTTACTCTGTCGTAATCACCTCAGGAGTCACGGTCGAGGGGAAGGGAAATCGAAAGGTTGATGGCTTTTTTTTTTATTTGCATGGTTTTTGTTTTTAATTTTAACAAATATTTTTAGTATTTTGTTACAATTATTCATAAAATCATCTCGCGACCCCTCAGGGCCGGGGGGGTCTCAACCCCCACTTTGGGAACCACTGTAATAGAGGCCCGCTATGAGAGTTGTGCAGGTAAACCACTGCGCACTGATGATCGCTAGAGAATGCAGTGTTTAGCGTCATTGTTACTGCACTCGCCTGCCAACAGCGATTGGGCCGGGGTTCGAGACTGACTCGGAGCAGGGTGGTTAGGATTGGAGGATGAGTTTTGGAGGCAGAGCAACGAAGAGAGGGTTGGGTTTGTTTGGGTTGATTTCAAATATCAACAATGTCCAACAGCGTTTTTGAATTATATGGCTTACCCCACCTTTAATTAAATGAAAAACATAAATAGCGACCAGTGTATGTGTGTGTTTGTTTATCATCTATCTATGAAATCTATTACATACATACTTTATCAAATTGATTTTTTTAAAATCAGTTGCCAGTAAATGATGCCATAATTTTTGAACTTTTGAACTAACCCTTTAAATATTTTGACCTGAGAGATTCTCTCTCTCTCTCTCTCTCTCTCTCTCTCTCTCTCTCGGTGAGAGTTTGTGTGTGTATTACATGGTATGATCATGTAATAGACCATTGACAAAGCCACTGTCTGTCATCAGTTCAGTCAGCTTCCATCAGCATCAGAGCATATGAAAACATACACAACACACACACATGCTAGAGAGATCTTTATAGGTGGCCTAGCAGTGGGGAGAAAGTTAAATGGAGTTTATGGGATGAATGGTAGGGAGTGTTTAAGGCCTCAAAGCCTAATGGACCAGCTCAGTGTGCGCAGACGACATGCTGGTTTTCTCAAAGCACACATAAACACTTAAACGCACACACCACTGTGTTTAAGAAGCCGTGCTGTTTCTCTCTGAAATGGATGAGTGATTGTGATTTGTGTTGTTTGCATAATTCTTTGATGATTGCCTACGTTGTTCACAGACTAATGCCCTCATGTAGGCCTACATATTCACACCCACTTATACACTCACATTTATCTTAATATTTATCGAAATAAGTACATACCATAAACTTCTAATGTTTTTAACAGTTATTATTGTTGTTGTTGCTGTTGTTATTTATAAAATAAAATAATTTTATTAATAATAATATACTAATTATTATAAATAAAGCTAATTACAGTTACTATTGTTGTTTGGCAGCAGTAAACAGTTTATTAAGGTTAATGAGATATATTATTTTTTTATTATTATATTATATTTTACTTACATTTTATTTTAGCATAATAAAACAATAAAAATTAATTTAATTCCCAAAGGAGGTTTTGTCAGATTTTAGATTTTCTTTAACTGTCTCACCAAAGCAGATTTAAAATTGCTTTTTACTTTTGCGTCAGCTCAACAGCAGTTTGGCAGCATCACGTTGCTCAACATTTGCAAATATTTGTGCTGAACCTAAACCAAATGAAATATGTCTCCACGAGAAATAACAGTTGGTTGTGGGCAGGCAGGCAGTGAGTAAAGAGGAATTAACCAGCTGACATGATGACTCATCACGTTCAGTGTGACACAACTAATTGGTTTGATTGACAGCTGTAGATACAGTGGCTAGTGTATCTCCATCTGACCAGAATGAAATTAAAGAATAGTTAAGTAACAAAATACCATATATAAGCTGCACTGCAATGAATTGGAATGACTTTGGCTGTGTGCCTACTTCTCATCACTTAATTTTACACGCAGAAGGTCGTGAATGCCAGTAATGAGTCTTTTGTTCGGAGAGCGTGACACGTCACTGGCTTTGCTTGAGCTGTGTGGACAGCGAAGATACACTCAATTCATGCTTTGGGCCTATTGTTTTCCTCACAACAGAAGGATTTTCTGATATTTGTGTTTTGCTTTAGCTGGACGAGGGGCATTATGAGGGAATAACATGGAAAATCTTTGTGTGGGTGCATGTGTGCATGAGAGAGATATTATTGCTAATCTACCTTAATATCCAGAGGAAAATATTATTGCTCTTTTATAGCTCTGGTGACTTTTTCCATAAAAAAAATTACATACTATAACTATTACAATTATAAAATTATATATATAAAATAATTATAAAAATGAACATGTAGTTATGGATATAATATATAAGTTTACACTGCCCTGTTGAAAAAACTGGCATATGCTGGTAAGGTATAGGTTTTGAAGCTGGGATGCTGGTTTATGCTGGTCAAGTGCTGGTCCTGGACCAGCACTTGACCAGCATAAACCAGCTCAAACCAGCAGCTTCAAAACCTATACCTTACCAGCACATCCTGGTTTTTTTCAACAGGTTGGTAGAATCTGATTTGAGTCCATATTGAATTTCAGAAATTTGATTATGGTATCTGAGTACAGTTTGAGACATTATTGGGATTACATCAGGGGTCATTTAGCCTACTCAGGAGAAACATCTAAGAAGCAGGAGACTTTAAAGTCTCATTTGCTTTCCATTTAATCTCATTTCTCACTAGGAGACATTGTAGATATTTTCTACAAAATCTTATGTTTTTGTAGGCCTTCTTATTTTCTACATTGGCTCAAACAAGTAACTATAGAAAGTGTAACATAAACACACTATATACGCACATACCATATGGTTATTCTAACGCAAGCTTGTCAATATCTGTAAGTAAAATGAGCATGACGCATAAACACACACAGACACACACTTGAGAAAATGTGTGTACTCGGTAAACACGGCAGCAGAGAGCCGTTCATAATGCCTGACGAAGTCTCTTCTCAGGCTTGCAAATCAAACAGTCCAGATGTGTCGAAATATTTGCGGTGCTTTCAGGACCATAATTAAATAACAATTACAACTGCCTAACAGCTTTTTCCACCCTGTCTGCGCGTTCGTGCGCGAGCCTCAAGGGATGGAGCTCGAGTCATGGAGCAGTGTCTGTTTTCACAGACAATAACACGCTAATGAAGAACACATCAAACTGGAGAGTGTGCGCGAGAGAAACTCGCCTGCAAATGATGCGCGAGTTATTTGTTCTCTTCAAATATGTTCCATCAGTCATTCGTGCAAGATGAGGACACGTGGCTTTTACTGACGGAAAGGTGGACCCCAGCTAACAAATGTATGTTCTAAAAACGTCGTAGGAATAGTAATTTGCAATATTTAACGTTAACGTGTCTAGTTTTCTTGTCGTGGTTAGAAAAGATAATGTTAGTATTTTCCTAACATTATATTTTAATCACAATATACAATTCTTTGAACGTTTATTTGTAATAGTCCAAGAAGTTAAACATTAGCATTCATCAATAACACCATAAGGATGTTCCGAGAATGTTTCTTGTTCCCCCTCTTTTGTCATTCTTAATCATATTGGTGTGTCGTGCCTGTCACCATGATAAACAGAAATGATCGAAATAATCCCTAATGCCTGTTAATTACCACTAATCACCTCACCACCGTGACATCACACACACACACACACACACACACACACACACACACAAAAAAAACATTAAAGCTAATGTTCCCTGCACAAATAGTTCAAAGAAAAGACAGCATACTAAATGTATACCTCATCACCATATTAACATAATCCACCACAAAAAAGCCCTTTTATTTTTATTCTTTATTTCATAGTTTATTAACTTCACATCAGTCGATTGGCGGACAGAACCAATTAGGCTAACTGGTGGTTTGACCACAGTGGTTAGGTTAGCAAGAGATTTGAGAGGGTGTTAATTGGCAACTTCAAGTGAGGGCCTCAGCAAGAAGTGAAGCCCTTCCAGTAGAAGTTTTTGCATCCCGCTTTACGTTCCCGAGCGGGAATGTGGTTCGAGCTCTCTGCGGAACGCTCTAGCTCCACACGTAGGTCCTCGTTTTCATCCACCGTTGAAATATCATTCTCGCGCATCTCCATTTCAGGCATGGAGAGCAGGGAGAGAAGTTCTTCAATGTCTTTCTTGGTCCAGTCCTGAGAAAAGAAATGATGGGATTAACATTTCAATTCATTTCCCCCTTACTTTCCCTTTTATTTGGATAATAAACACTGTCTGGTAAAGCTAATGGGGTGCATTCATTTAGATTAAGGTATGTGGTGACTAAGGCTAAAAGAGAAAAGCCATTTTGTATTTATAGTGGAATGTGTGTTTTGATTAGAGCTAAATGTATCCCATTAGAGTTCCTGTATAGTAAAAGATAATGCATTTACTTGCCAAGATGTGAATGAGAAAAACAGAGGGTCATTTAGAAACATTGTGGGAGTTAAAAGGAAAAGGAGAGAGAGGTATGGGATGGGATGGGAAGTAATGATGTCTTCCTATAGAATTAGAAGGGGTTTGTAGTAATTTCCCATTTAAATATCTATTAAAAGTAGAATGAACTAGAGCATTAAATAAACTGAACATTTCAACAAACTGAAACTTAAATAGTCCTCCTGTTTTGATGCAAAGGGATAGTTCAAAAATTGAACTATGAAATTGTCATTATTTACTGTTAAATATATAATTTATTTCTTCTGCAGAACACAAAAGAAGATATTTTAAAAACGACCTTATTGTTTTTTTGTCCATACAAAGTCTATGGGGTCTAATGTTGTTTTGAACCCCATTGACTTGCATTATGGAAATGTATTTAGTATTCCGCAGTAGAAAGCCAGTCATTACAGGTTTGTAATGACATGAGGTTGAGTAAATTATGTTTTTTAGGGGGTAAACTCTTTATTTATGTGTACTCACAACAACAGCTACACAAGTTTAATGTTGGTTAGTTAAATTTGAGTGTGGGATGGTAGCATTGAACATGCAGATAATGGAACACTTTAAACAGCTAGCTGGTAAATCTAGGCCATCCCGGCTAACAAAAATGTTCTAGGAACATTTTGTTCCCATAATGTTCCCATTAAGTTATGAAAACATTATTTCTGAATGTTCTCAGATCGTTCAAATGTCCAGTTTTTAAAAAAAAAATGTATGTCTTGGTTATGTGAACAAGAAAACATTAAGGAAATGTTTTCTTTATTTTTGATTATTTTGCAAGTATTGCGAGAACGTTACTTTTGAATGTTCTCTGCACCATCTGAAAAAAGTAGCAAGTAATATCATTTAAAAAAAAAAAACAGACTAATGTCCAATTTAAATGTTTAAAAAAAAAAACATTCCATGAATGATGTATAAATAGCTTTTTTTTTGCTAATGTTTTGATTTTATCAAAGACCAGATAACTGGTCAGAATGCTTGTTCATAATTTTGAGAGAACCTTGCCAGAAAGTTCTGAGAACGTTTCCTGTTAGCAGATGTGTCAATGTGCGTTTGAGACTCACCTGTGTAGCCTGTCCAATCGCTCGTGCTCTCTGCAGAAGTCTGCGATGGCGGAAGTCCAGGTCCGGTTCTAGCTGTGAGTTTGCACTGCGACCACACAGCACAAGAGACAGACCCAACAGGGCCAAATAACACTGCAACTCACACAGTCTCATCTCAAACCTCTGTTTTCCGTTCACGGAGTGTCTCTTCGGAGCTGTGATTCTGGTTCTGGACCCTTGGAAATCCCAAGAGCTCTTTTTAAACTCTCCCTTCACTCGTATTATTGACTGACAGCTGCCCAGGTTGCTGGGCAATGGTGGATTGTGATGTCATAAAGCATTAAGATTCTTCTGGTCCCACACTAATAGGAGACACTCTCATTAAGATAAGGCAAATGAACGAATTGCGACTTGACAATGAGAGCTACAATAAAAGCATTAGACTGAATGGATTCGGGTTTGTTCAGCTAATCTAAAACAAATACAACAGAGAAATGCCTGGGTTTGCGTCTCCCTCGCTCTGAAGCACACGCCACGGCAGAAGAGAAGGATAAAAGGTTTTATAAACTTAATTGACTCTGAGTGAAGAGTTTAATGTGTCTTTTCTGGAAGTGTTAACACAAGAAGTGCGTGCGTTTGTGCTGTTGGTGACATCTTCCATTCCCATTGAAAAGATCAAAGAATGAATTTAATTATTTGTGAATTCTGAATTAAGATTCAAAGCACTGTTAAAAGATGTAGTGACAGATGTGATATATAAATATCAAAGCCCAAATGTAATAAATATTTACAATAGAAGACATATTACTGTATTACACAAAGACAAGCATCACTTTTGTTTATATGAATCTTTAACCCCTCAAGCCATTTCTTGAGACCAGAATATCATTTTTGAATTTGGGATTAGGCTCTTTTAATATGTGCAAGTTCAACCATTTAGAAGCCACCCAGAACAACATGGTGATGAGTTGTTCCTTTTCTGTTCTTTTCTCCTACAGATTGCCTTCAAAAATATGAATTTATTTGGATTTTTGACCATTTTAAGTTCCACATTGTAGCATTTAGATAAGGTGGCACTGGTGCTTTTTGAGTGCGAGGTCACGTTTCCAGTAATTTCACATTCAATTTGAGCTTTAAATGATTTCATTAAAAGAACACCACCTACTACAAAAATGAGTGAATTTTGATAACAAATGTTTAAAGACTTTTCAAAGCCTAACTCAAAAGCAGTGAAAAGTAACAAAAAACATTTGCATTAGGCATTCAAAAAGAGATTCTGCCCTGACATCTTGTGGTCAGCCTTAAGTAGTCATGACTTAGAAAAGGCAAACAAATCTCAAAACCAGGTTACATAAAACTTAGATTAAAAGTGGTTTAGATAGATAGATAGACAGACAGACAGACAGACAGACACATCTTCATCCAAAAGATTATTTATTCAGTTAGTGCAATGTTACTACATGTCCAAACAATCATTTTTTTGAATTATGGGGACAAAAAAGTATCATAAGGCCAATTAAATCTAAGAACTGAGATCCTGTACACATACATTTTCTACAGAAATATTCAATATATACACATTGTTTTGGACCAAAAAACATGACACCATTTTCAATTATACAGTTCTCGAGCTATTAAACACTGCAGTTAAAAAAGAGACCAGTAACTTCAAAAATAAATGTGTGCAATCATGTTTTTAGTTGCAATTATGAAACCGCAAAACACAGATACATATAGACACACAAATCACACTTTCAGCCAATTCTGCTTACTATCGCTCAGGGGAAAAAAGAAAAAGAAAAAAAGTAATACCTGACTGAGTGGAACAGACCTGTAACAAAGCAGATTATACAATGAAGGCAAGTTTCATATTTTCTGTATGTTTCTGTAAGTGTTTTTAAGACTACACTCATTGATAAGCTTTTACATGTCATAATTAATTACAATTCCTGTTTAAATTGAATACGAGTCATCAGGAAATCTCCTTAATGCAATGCTATGATGAGCGTCTCATGAATTCACATAATGACTACACATAATACATAATAAATGTCTCTCTCAACATTTAATTCATCTAACTATTAGCACCATTAACTCAGAGTCACTCAGAGTTAAATATGAACAAGCATAAATATGTTTTGCAAAACCTCAGCACCAAAAGCAATTTCAAATAAGCTTTGCACAAACTAATGTGAATTCAACAATTTTGTACACTAAGAAACAGACTTTGATTCTTTCTTGAATAAAGTTCCAAAGGGAAAGCAGGTAGATACTAAAATCATAGTCAAATTATAAGCATGCCTTGCATACACTGACAATTGCACACAATGCTTCAGACATATCCAAAATACTTAAGCAGAGATCTACTGAATTTCAATTCAAGATATTTAGGCAATTCCTTAAAGGATGTATATTATAAAACAAATTTGGAACTTGGAAGACTGACAATTAATTGCTGTAACTACTATTTACTATTTGTTTATTAAATTAGTAACACATTAAGATAATATTTTTTAATATAGAGTGTTAGTCGGGAAGAGATTAATGTGTATTAGTTAACATTTAAAATTAAAGTATTTAAACTTTAATTACTAAACTATTTCTCAGTAGCATTGCTAAAGTGTAGATTAACTTTTCTGTTTCTATTCATTTTAAATACTGAATTAAATATACAGTTTTTGCTCAATATGAGCAACCTGAGCTCAAACTATTATTCACTGAGTGCATGTTTTTCAATGCATGCTTGAATCTTGCCAAAAAAAAAAAGGGTTCCCTTTCGATACGGTTCACTCGCATTGCATCAGTTTTGGTGACACTTATGGGGAAAACTCCTGTTTTCTCTGAATCCTGAAGCCTGATTGGTTCACATCTGTGCAGCTGCACAGACAAATGGTATTTCAGGCCGCCAAAAAGGGCAGGGTTGACTGCCTATATAAGTCATACAGAAACGCTGTCAGTCAGAATCTTTCTCCTTCAGCAGAACAATGACACTTCAGCAAAAGAAGAAGCTCAGCCACCAGCCTGAGCAGCGAGGCAGCAGTGCGCTTATGTTGGCCCAGCGCCCGTGTGCCTCACTCTCCCCTCAGCGCGCCGAGTCTCCTGTGCTCTTCACCCGCAAAGATCAGCACCCCTCATCTGCTGCGAGTGGCATGATCACATTTGGCGGCTCTAACGACGAATTAGATTCGATGTCTCTGGCCACTTCTGAGTCAAGTGAGTGGGTGAACTCCGGTGATGACTCTGCCCCTCCGCCGCTTAAAGCGACAGATGATGTGCGGCCCCGTGTGGACTCAAAGCTCATGCGAGTCCTCACTAAAGCTGTTCAAGAGCACGGCTTGGACTGGTCGGCCCCAGAAGAGCCCACCCGCAGCCGACTTGACGAGTGGTTCCTGCAGCGGGACCTCAACAGCGGTGCCCCGCTAGCATCCAGCCTCGTTCTTCCCGGAAGTACACCAAGAGCTCACTAAGATGTGGCGCGTGTCCACTCTTTGTCTGCTCTGTCCATGGTAGACGGTGCCACAAAAAAAGGCTATGTGAAGGTCTCCCCACTGGAAGAGGCTGTCGCCGTGCATCTCTGCCCACCCACGGCAACTGGCTGGAAAATGAAGGCCATTCACCCTTCAAAGCCATGCAGCACTCAGCACTCGCATCCAGAGCGTTCGCTGCTGATGGCCAGGCTGTCTCAGTGCTACATACAATGGCGGTACTTCAAGTGTATCAGGCCAAACTCCTCCATGTTGTGGAGCCTGGTGTGGTGCTGGAGTGGAACAGAAGTCATCACAGGCTATGCGCCACTTCCTGCCAAAGAGAACCAGCTCATCCACTGCCTCCAGTCGTACCAAGACGGCCCTGCCGACTCAGCAGCAACCCAGGGCATCCTCAGTACCCGTCCATCCCCAGCTGAAAGCGGAGCCTGAAGTCTAGCTATGTCTCCACCTGGCCAAACACTAAACGTTTCCAAAACGGCAAGGGCCTCACCCCAAGTTAGAACTGGACCCAGTGCAGCTGAAGTAGTCCTGATGCCTCAGGAAGGAGAAGGAAAGGGTGAAGTCCCGCCGAGGCCGCAACACCCTCAAAGCTCGCCCATCTCCTAGTCCCCTCTTCAGGTCAGGGTCCTGGAGACGATGTGTTTGCTTCCGGTTCTGGGCCCGCCCTGTCAGTGTGCGCACTCAAACCTTATCACTGTGATAGCTAATCAAACTAAATTTTTACATTCTCATGAAAAGAGCATTCCTCCTCCTCTCAATGCTGTAACATTCGCTTCAGCGTGAGATGCAGCCACTTGACTCCGGGCATGGCAGGCTATCCCCGGAGTGTTGAGCTGGACTTTGGGGATAATAGAACGAGGTTACTCGCTCCAATTCGCTCGCAGACCACCATGCTTCATTAGTGTGATTCACTCTTCGGTCTTAGAAGACAGTTCTCATGTCCTCCAAGCCAAAGTTCAGTCTTTGATAGAAAAAGGTGGCATGGAGAGAGTTCCCACGGAATGCAGCGAGTCATGCTTTTACAGACACTACTTCCTCATCCTCAAGAAAGATGGCGGCCTCAGGCCCATTCTCAATCTGAGATATCTGAATCGCACCCTCATGAGACGGCCATTCAGAATGTTAACTATGAAACAAATCCTTGAACAGATTTGCCCCGGGGATTGTTTTATATCAGTGGATCTGAAAGATGCTTACTTTCATATCCAGATAGCCACCATCACAGACCGTTCTTGAGATTTGCATTCGAGGGGGTGGCATATCAGTATACAGTTCTTCCATTCGGACTCTCTCTAGCTCCGTGTACTTTTACTAAGTGCATAGACGTGGCTCTTTCCCCTCTGAGGCAGACTGGAATCCACATACCTCAACGATTGGCTCCTTTTAGCCCAGTCGAGGCAGGAGCTATGCACCCACAGATCCCTGCTCCTCTGTCATCTGGAGAATCTGGGAAGTCAACTTTGGAAAGACCTCACTGCTCCCCAGACAATGAATTTCGTTCTTGGGGGCAGTCTTCAATTCAGCTCTAATGTTGTTGAGTTTCTCAGAGGGTATAGAAGTTTGAATCCTCCCCTCCCTTGCTCGGTACCATCATGGACCTCTCCACGGTACTTAGGGCTCTTCGAGGCCCTCCTTTTGAGCTGCTCGAGACAGCTGACTTTCGGCCCCTCTCGCTTAAGACTGCCCTCCTGCTGGCTTTAGTGTCAGTCAAGCGAGTTGGAGATCTATCTGTGGAACCCCTCCTGCCTTAAGTTCGGTCATTAAGACAGTAAAGAGGTCCTTAGGCTGAGGAAAGTTTATGTGCCAAAATTGCTTTCTACCTCGTTCAGAACGCAAGTGATAGTGCTTCTAGCTCTTCTGCTCACGGAAGACGAACAGGCACTTCATCCAACCTGTCCCATAAGGGCCCTCAAAGTGTATACTAAGCATTCTGGCCTGTTTTGGCAATCAGAGCAGCTGTTTGTCAGCTTCGGAGGCCGCACTAAAGGGCTCCCGGTTTCTAAGCAAAGACTTTTCAGGTGGATCGTGGATGCGATAGCACTGGCTTACAAGTCTGTGGACTTGTTGTGCCCCTTAGGAGTGAGGGCCCACTCCACTAGAGGAATGGTCTCCTCTTGGGCATGGTCCAGCAGAGTCTCTATCGCACATATCTGTGCGGTGGCCGGCTGGTCCTCGCTGTCCACTTTCATCAGATTTTACAACCTATACATCCCTGCTTATCAAGCACGAGTGTTGTCAGTCGGAAATAGTTATGTATTATATAGCAGGCTCTGACTGCGGTCGGAGTCTCTCTTTATACAGCTGATTGAGGGGCCCTCGAATCGAGCACTTTCAAGTTGTCGGCTTGCAGAGCGACTTCTGTTCAGTGCTTGTAGCAAGGCTTTTGGATTAGATTGAATTAAGTAAGATTATGACTGACACAGTTTCTGTATGATTTATACAGATGGTAGTCAACCAGAATGCCTATTACTGCGAGTTACCCACCGCAGCAAAAATAAACCAGTTGCATTTCAAAGTCATTTGCGAAACGACCACCATTTTGCAAAACAGCTGCAATTGTTGCATTTTGAAATGTAAGTAGAGCTGAAGTCATAAATCAACAATAATAAAAACGCAACATTTATTTTATATAAGGAGGAAAAAATCGAGCGCAGCGTTAGTTCAGTCAGGCCACGTAGGCATATTGCTGCGACCAGCTGATGCGGTCAGCAGTCAAATCGCTCCAATCACTACCATTCTCCTATTAGACACTGGACATATATACGTGGCATTACTGCTTGGTAAGCATGCTCAAACTGCTCGCAACCCTCCCTCCCTCCCCATTATAAGCATGAGCATATTACTGTGCACCTTCTGGTTGTCGTCTTCTTTTGTTTCAGATTACTAAGGCTTTCAAGTCCCGGCTGGCATGGACTTTGCTGCTGAGAGACACTCATCCTTATAACCAAGCTACAGTATAGACGTCCCACTGCCATATCTACACGATTACCATGTTCGCTTTTAAAGACATTAGTAAGTGTCTTAATTGTCTATGTATATCCAAGCTGATGGTTCCGGGGGGTTAATGTTAAAGCTTTTGTATGTTCAATTAATTTTGGAGCAAGAACCCCCATAAGGAACCATACCGCTAAGATAAATTGTGTTCAATAAACTCAAGTAACTTGCCAAAGTGGTCCTGTCTGAAATATGGTTAATGTTTTTTAGACAAACGATCTATACAAATTCACCAGTTCACATAATATTATTTGTACGAAGAGTGAACTGTTATATAATCAAACCAAGGAGGCACATGTCCTCTCAGATTTATAAGGCAAATCAAATTTAAATGCACTGCAGCTTACAAAAGACAAATATTAATAATATATATATATCCAAAGTCAAACCAAAATTTATTCAGACACCTTGAACATTTAATTTATTAATACAGTTTATTCACTATAGTTTAAAAAAAAAAATGGTAATATGACAAGATCTCAGAGTTAAACTGTGTCAGAAAAAAAATAATCTTAATTATGTCAGATAACACTTGGTCAGCAAAACATAGTCAGGTCAAAGTGTCTGAATAATTTTTGGTTCCAAACTTTTATCAATTTTACTGGTAGTCCACTGTATGAATAACTTTTGGGTATAATATGTCACAGTTTACTTTATTTTTCTATTCTCACTTACATAAATGAACTATAGTGTCCTGCACCCACTAGTAAATGTATAAAAAATATCAAAAATGTGAATAAAAAAAAATTGCACTGAACCAAAGACTGACACGCGCTCATTTATCATTTATCTCAAACAAAGATCACAACTGTTCAGTGTTTACAGTCATATAAGGTTTATTATGTTTCTGATTTTTAAATACACAATGTAGGCCTACTAGCAAATAAATAAATAAATAAACTTGTTTGAGCAATTCCAGTGTTATGGACGTGACATTTGCAATCTGAACTTGAAATATTAATTCTCATATGTATTCATTACCAATATATTGAATCATCTGTTTATATTTTTCAAAACACATGAAAATACAGTCCAGACATCAGAAAAAAATATCAGTCTTTATATTTTAGATGAGGGAAATACACATGCATTACGGGCTGAACTTACTTTCTGGACTTTCTGTGAATTACAATGCGCAAACCAGAAGCAATATCTGGTGAATGGAGAAGGGTTGACTATTCACAGAACATAAAATATCTGTTTTATTTCAATTTTCGTTTTCACATTTCGGATCAAAAATAAGTTATGGACGTGACTGACTATGGAAACGCATAAAAACTTTGAAAACTTTAACAGAGACCTCTAGTGGGTATTTAATATGGCTGCCCCTGTTCATTTCAAGGGGTGATGACATGAGAAACCAAATTTTCCTTAATCTTTTAGCATATAAAAGGTCTTTGTACCATTAAAACTTCCTGCAAGTTTCAAAGCTGAAGACGTCCTCCCCATTATAAACGAAGCATTTATTTAATCATGCTCCAAATATGGCTCGTGTGGATCCTATTTCTGACTAGGGGGCGTTAATAATTAATGCATAGGCACTGATGTTAGCCAATTATAACAGTGGGTGGTTACACTGAACTCTTAAAGGGGAAAACCCCCTAAAACCAACTGTTTGAGTCAGAGGAAGAGAAACAGGGTGGAAAAGTTTTTCGTCCAAAAACTATAGTAATATTATAATTGCACCTAAGGGAACATAATAAAACAAACAAAAAAAACCATGTCATGACCCCTTTAAGCCATTAGTCGACTAATCGCACATTTATAGCCTATAGTTGAGTTGGAACGCACTCCAGTTCACAGAGACAGAAAGCGCACCCATTTGTTTTCTTTATTTTACAAAAGCACAACATTTTGTTGTTATTGTGAGTTTAAATAAATAAGAAATAAGAAAAATTATTTATAGTTTCGAATGATCTATTACTCTTAATTATATAACCAAAAATGTATTATTGTAAATGTAAGTTATTTCGTTATGAGGAAAAAATGCAAGTGATGGTGCCGGCGCCTCCATATCATGCAGTATTATTACTTTCCAATCTCCACATTAAAAAAATAAATAAATATGTGCCAATGTTATAGTGTTGGATCCGTAAATAAATATACGCCAGTCTACATCAGAGACAGATGCCTTTATAATCTATAAATTGATGGCTATTTGATGTTTTAAAATGATCTAACCAACACCGCTCCTATTCGTAGTTGATCATTTGATCAACATCATTTAAACATATGGCGCTGTCATAATAAAAAACTTGTTTTAATGACTCGTTTATTCATTAAATAATTAAGCTATAAAGATACAAACACAGGTTAAGTAAAATATGCTGAATATACAGTAATATCGTACAAATATTAATAAAAAAATTTTATAAATAGGCTATAGACTGCGAATATAGAATTGCATAACAACAAAATGAATTAATTTTATGATACGATTAGAAATTTCAATGATACAAAATAAATCAAAATGTATAATGAAGAAAAATTTAAAAAGGGAATGAATGATGTGTAACAACACTTGCACATTGCAGTAGTTGCATGCAGCCGTTATCATGAGGAACACACTGATTATTTTTACTATTGCAGAATGAGACAAATGAAGGGCACTTCTCTCCTCTGTGCGGACACACTGAGTAGTCCTACTGCCTTTATTCTGGCTGACTACCAACTGTATAGGCAGTCAACCCCGCCCTTTGTGGCAGGCTGAAACACCAGACTTGAACCAAACAGGTTTCAAGATTCAGAGAAACAGGAGTTTTCCTCAAAAGCGTCAGCAAAACTGACACAATGCTCATTCTCGTTATCTTAGGGTTCCCATTTTCTTAGGATTTTTTCTAATGGCTCACAACTGCTATTCCCACACACAAAAGTCATTCATACTTAACTACAAACGAAAAATTGTTACACTTTAGAGCATGAAAGCTGTTTAGTAATGAGAAGTAGCTGAACTGAAGTCCCCCCAAATCCTAAATTGGACCTCGCAATTATAAGTTAGAGTAAATTTGAGAGAAAAACACATGGATAAGTGCTGGCCAGGACACAGAGAAAGCAGAAATCAATGACAAACACTGGGCTTGTACCTTGGGTTTAGGATAAAGCAAATTTAAAACAAAGAACTTCCATAAAAAGGGAATCCATTATTTTGTTTGGTTTTTGTTCCTAAAAACTTTGAATAAACTAAAGGCTTGAATACACTACACGACTTTTGAGCAAACCTGGATGTCATACATTAAATAGCTGAGGATCACTACCAGACTTTCAAGTCATCTGAACAACAAACTCACACAGAAACATGTGCCTTGTTGCTAGAAGATGCATGAGAGTTAAAACAAACATTGACATGCAGGAGTTGACCACAGCAGTTGTTGTAGCAAGAAAAAAAATGAAACTAGCACATTTGGATGTGGTCTTGGGTGGGTAGACGTGGCCAGTATGGACTGATTACTGATGGACAGATTACAACAGGAGTTAGAGGTGAGCCCCGCAGTCAGTTGTTTTATCGGTGGTGATAAGTCAAATATTGAGGCTAATTTGTTACGTATGTTCTGTTATTATATTTGTATTGTATTTTATCGCAACAATGGTAGATAGAGTATAGCTACGATATGTGTTCTTAAATCGGCTCAAAATATGATTCCTCCAACTGGATGGAATCATAGTCTGAAGCTTAAAAATCAGAGTCTGTGCCCATCATACACTATACAATTTTCGGTGAAATTTCGATCAACTCCGACGCCCAAAATCTGCAGACTGGAGAATTTTCGGCAACTATTGTCAACTCATCTAAACTGCAAATCTGAGCAAAAGTTGTGTAATGTATTACAGCCTTAAACTTGTCCAAAGGTTCTGATTGGCTGAAAAGTGTTTAAAATTGAACAGTTGCTCCACCCATAACTGTATCATTCAACTCATTAACTGAATCACATAATGACAACTCATATCCAGTTGTTTCCGGGTTAAACACCAGAGGGCTGACTTCACGGATCCTACCTACATTACACAAGTCATGGAAAACTGACAAGTGCAAGTTTATAGTTCAAGTCTCACACCAAGGTCACCTCTGACTTTAAGACAACTGCTTCATACAGACCTGACAGCGGCTGATAATCTCTTGCTGTCTTGCTGTCTTGGGGACTGGCATACTGAGGAACGAGAAAAGGTTAAAGGTTCATTCGTGATGTTGTTTACTTAAAGGATTAGTTAACTTTAATATAAAAAATTACCCCATGATTTACTCACCCTCAAGCCATCCTAGGAGTATATGACTTTCTTCTTTCAGACGAATATAATAATAATCACCCTGATGCTCCTAAGCTTTATAATGGCAGTGCACGGAAACCACCTGTTTGAAACTCAAAAAAGTGCATCCATCCATCATAAGCGTACTCCACACGGCTCCGGGGGTTAATAACGGCCTTCTGAAATGAAGCGATGCGCTTGTGTAAGAACAATATCCATATTTAACATGTTATAATGTGAAATAACTAGCATCCGCCAGACCGCCTTCTGTATTCAATGTATAAAGAAAGTGTAACGCCTCTCGTACTTCAAAATGTTTACGCTACATCCTACACCTTCCATATTCAACTTACGAAACAAAGTAAGTAAACTTTTCCCTAAGTTGAATACGTAAGGCGGTGTGGTGGAAGCTAGTTATTTTACTTTATAACGTGTTAAATATGGATATTTTTCTTACACAAATGCATTGCTTCACTTCAGAAGGCCTTTATTACAGGTGGTTTCCATGCACTGCCATTATAAAGTTTATGAGCATCAGGGTGATTATTAATATAACTTCGATTGTATTCGTCTGAAAGAAGAAAGTCATATACACCTAGGATGGCTTGAGGCTGAGTAAATCATGGGGTAATTTTCATTTCAAAGTGAACTAATCCTTTAATATAACAGTATTTTAAAAACTATTTCAGTCATGATTCAAGCAGTGAATCGTGAAGATTGACTTTGCACAGTCAAATCTAATTTGTGAAAATTTGATTTCCCCTCCCCCATTTAAGAATCACCCATGTAATCTAAAGCAGATTCAATAAAAATTTTAAGTTTCTAAACTCTTGTACCTGAACATTGTGCTAGGGTCAAGTGATGCAAGCCAGTAGCTGAAGGAATCAGGATAGAAGTTACAGGTGCCACGACCATGACACTCTATGAATGGAATCTTCCGGAATTCTTGCAGACAGGATCCAGGTGAGACCAGCGGCTGTCCGGAACCTTCTGCACCTGCTCCCGTTTGCTAGGAAAAATAAACCAGAACAAGCACAGAGAGAGGGAGAGAGAAGTAGCAGATTTTTTCATGTTTTTTATTTTTTAAAATGGTATTTAATGTTTAGAAGGTTTTTTAATGTTTTTAAAAGGCCATATTTATATGTTTATTTATAAACTGTTTATTATATATTTATATACTGTAAAAACAGTAATGTTGTGACATTTAAATGTTTTCTAAT
>RJVU01042602.1:1420590-1435723 GCA_003731715.1 Anabarilius grahami | reverse complement strand
GAAGAGGAAGATGCGATATGCCAGACCCAACAATGCAGAAGAGTTGAAGGCCACTATCAGAGCAACCTGGGCTCTCATAACACCTGAGCAGTGCCACAGACTTATCAACTCCATGCCATGCCGCATTGCTGCAGTAATTCAGGCAAAAGGAGCCCCAACTAAGTATTCATGTTCATACTTTTCAGTTGGCCAAGATTTCTAAAAATCCTTTCTTTGTATTGGTCTTAAGTAATATTCTAATTTTCTGAGATACTGATTTTGGGATTTTCCTTAGTTGTCAGTTATAATCATCAAAATTAAAAGAAATAAACATTTGAAATATATCAGTCTGTGTGTAATGAATGAATATAATATACAAGTTTCACTTTTGAATGGAATTAGTGAAATAAATCAACTTTTTGATGATATTCTAATTGTATGACCAGCACCTGTATATGTATAAATTGTATTTATTCCTGTGATATTCCATCTCAGTATCTATTAAACTGACCTAGGAGTTTTACATTACTTGGAGTATAAGTTTTCACTTTCATTTTAATTAAGAATTCTAGATGTTAATTGTTTATTTTGTCAACTTTTAGAAGTACACTAATATAAATTACCTCTAAGCTAACAAACATGGATTAAATCTTTGATTCTGATCTTATGATGTCTTTATTGCCATACTTTGTAAATAATGGCTGCCACTTACCATTACAAAGGAGTAACCTTGCCATAGTGGAAGCCATCCTGAAGGACATTTTGGAATATTAATGGTCTGGCTGTGAATTGCTATTACATTAGCTGGTGCCTCACACACAGTACACCTTTGAGGAAGAGAAAGAGAGAGAGAGAGTTGATCTCTGTTTTTATTTATATTACTATCATATTATCAATCCACAGATGTCTTTCAGTTTAATACAAACTGACTTGCGTTACCTCCAACTGAGGGAACACAGGCTTTGTGTTTACCTGCTGATATACTGTGCCAGTGAATCACCAGAAATTAATGCCTCATCGGCGGGCATCGGCGTATCTGTAGATAGCCAATAGGAGTAATCATTTCGAGAGGCATAGCGACAAGTGTCGTTATGATTACAGACCAGGAAAGGCATGGTGGAGAACATTGGCAAACAGCTTCCCAGAGTTCCTACAAACACACAAGCACACGAATTGTGAAAATCTGAATTGCTGTGCTCAGAATTGTTGTGTGTGTAAATGTGTCCATTTGCATTATGTGCATTTGTACACGTGTTTTCATATAAATGTTCTGTCTGTGTTTCATGCCTAGGTCTTGTCCATGCCCGCGGTTATTGCCGTTGATGAAGAGAAGCGAATATCCAAAGTACAATTGTTTTGACCCACTAGGACAGACTGGTAGATCCATTGTCTGGCTATGCTTGGTAAAAAAGAATCCATCTTTTGGCCCATTTTTCAGTTGCCCAGGTGGACCCTGTGAGCCCTTGGCACCCACTTCGCCTGACAAACCACGAGGACCTTCGGGGGCAAAGAAAGTTTGTTTTTACATCACGGCATTTTACTTTTTCACTGGGAATTTTGGATGGATATCACCTAAATTGAACTTCAAATTTTAATAGAAACTTAAACTGATCGCAATAAAAATATTAGTTCACTTTTAAATACACTTTTCCTGATAAATTTACTCACCACCATGTCATCCAAGATGTTCATGTCTTTCTTTCGTCAGTCGAAAAGAAATGAAGGTTTTTCAGGAAAACATTCCAGGATTTTTCTCCTTATAGTGCATTTCAATGGCTACCAACAGATTGAAGGTCCAAACTGCAGTTTCAGTGCAGCTTCAAGAGCTTTAAACGATACCAGATGAGTAATAAGGGTCTTATCTAGCGAATCGATCGGTCATCTTCGAAAAAAATACAACCGTTTATGATTTATAAACAAAATATCGCCTTGAACGTACTTTCCGCTTCCGCATTCTTCATAACGCTTACGCTGAATGTTCTACGCCTTCCCTATTCTACTTACGAAACGAACGCGGCGCCAGTTTCGTTTTTTTCCATCAGTTGAATAGGGAAGGCGTAGGACGTTCAGCGTAAGCGTTATGAAGAAAGTACGTTCAAGGCGATATTTTGTTTATAAATCATAAACGGTTGTGTTTTTTTCGAAAATGACCGATCGATTCGCTAGATAAGACCCTTATTTCTCATCTGGTATCGTTTAAAGCCATTGAAGCTGCACTGAAACTGCAGTTTGGACCTTCAATCTGTTGGTAGCCATTGAAATGCACTATATGGAGAAAAATCCTGGAATGTTTTCCTCAAAAACCTTCATTTCTTTTCGACTGACGAAAGAAAGACATGAACATCTTGGATGACATGGGGGTGAGTAAATTTATCAGGAAAAGTGTATTTAAAAGTGAACTAATCCTTTAACAGTTATCGCAAGACATTTATAATGCAACAAAAAAACTCTATTGCAAATAAATGCTGTTTTTGAACTTTCTATTCATCAAAGAATTCAGCTTATAAAATACATTTTAGAAAACAGTTATCTGTAATGGCAATAATATTTAACAATATTACTAAATAAATACTGTAAACCCAGCATTGATGAGCATAAGAGACTTCTTTCAAAAACATACAAAATCTTACCAACCAAATAATTTTGTATGGTAGTTTACAATTAGCTATCGTTTAAATAGAAATGTCCAAACTTCTAGGTGTACCATTTTTAAGACTTACCTTGTTGTCCTTGTGGGCCAGTGTTGCCCCTCGGTCCTAGGCTCCCATTTGGTCCAACACCTCCATCTGCACCTGTACCTCCCTTCTGACCTTGTTCTCCTAAAAGGTAGGGAATTATGCAAATATAAGATGAATTCAATAAACATCAGAGAAAATTAGAGCATGTTGTTTGTGGCGTTGTACCTTTTGGACCTCGTAATCCTTTAGGTCCTAATTCTCCTGGTTCTCCTTTCTCCCCAACTTTTCCAGGCAAACCAGGGTCACCGGGGACAGGGATGACCTCACGCACAGCATCATCACCTTTTGGCCCTAAATAATCACAAAGAGGGGGAAAAAGTTCAGGTTTGCCTGTAAAATAATATATATATGACACAACAAAATGCAATGGCTTCATTTTTAATATGTTAGTATGCCAGTATATGAAAGATCACCTTTACATCCGGGAAATCCTTTACAGCCTTTTAATCCAGGAAGCCCAATTGGACCACAATGTCCTTTTTGGCCTATAATAAAAGTATAGAAAAACTATTTAAAAATATTTATCAACCAGTCAATCTGTGTAGTTAATTGAAGATTTCATTACATTTCATTAAATTCCAATTTAATTAGGATTTCTTACCAACTGGTCCAACACAACCCTCTGGCCCCATATTTCCTTTCAGACCCTTGAAACCAGGATATCCATCTCTCCCCTGAAAGCATTACAGTTTATCCCATGTCTTGATCTAACAAACAAACTCCATAATTTCAAAATTGCCTTGGCAACTAACTGAAACAAATGATAAAAATATAAAAATAAAAGCCAATTCAAAGTATTACTAACAAAATACTATAATAGTATATAAATTAAAATAACACTGATTCACATTTTCAAATCTTAAAGGATTACACTTTTTGTTCGTAAGATGAATACGGAAGGCTAAATTCATCTGGTGGAAGCTAGATATTTTTCTTTATAACTTGTTAAATATGGACATTTTTCTTACACAAACGGCATCGCTCCGCTTCAGAAGGCCTATATTAACCCCCTTTATTAACCCCACAGAGCCGTGTGGAGTACGTTTACGATGGATGGATGCACTTTCTTGAGCTTCAAACTCGTTGGTCCTGTTCACTGCCATTATAAAGCTTGGATATTTATTAATATAACTCCGATTGTGTTCATCAGAATGAAGAAAGTCATATACAACTAGGATGGCTTGAGGGTGAGTAAAGCTTGGGGTAATTTTCATTTTAAAGTGAACTAATCCTTTAATAGTAACTATAAATGCTTTTGAAAATAGTGGTTCTTCAGCAAATTATTATGGAATATTTCTTCCTGGTTCTGCAGACTTAAATCTAAAAATCTAAAAATAAACAACTTCATAAAAGCCTACAGTACATCAATAAATTGATCTAGTTGACCACAGTGCGCATTTATCTCCTTTTAAGTCCACTTACTGGTTCACCAGAAAAACCCCGATCACCAGCACAACCAGGCGGCCCCACAAGCCCCTGGGGCCCGATGCTGCCTTTATCTCCCTTTAGGCCTGGACCTGGGTCGCCAGGAGGCCCACGTGGCCCTCTGAGACCTTTATTTAAAGGTTCACACAAAAACAACAGAAGACATGTTATCAGAAATTAATAGCAGGTTGAGAGTAAACAATAGCAGATTGCTAAGCACTATAGATGTTGGCAGAACCATAAATATGACCTCTTTACGGTGTACATTTTAGGACTTCCTCACACCTCAGTCATACAACGAAAAGGCTAAAAGAATAATTAGATTCTTATATCTTATATTTTATATTGATCTAGATTCTTAAGCTCTACTATTAGTGTTATCTGTATGCACCGGGGGTCTGAGAGTAACGCAATTTCGATTCTCTGTATGTATGTACTGTACATGTGGTAGAATTGACAATAAAGCAGACTTTGACTTTTTGACTTTGACTCATGCCTCAGACTAAAAGGCTTCAGTCATCCGACAAAACGGCATCGCGCATCAGACTGAAAGGCTTCAGGTCTCAGGAAAAACGACTTCAGGTGTCAGGTCTTGTACAATTAGGCATCGAACGAAACAGCCTCAGACCAAAAGGCATCAGACGAAATGGCATCGGATGAAACTGACTCAGACAAAAAGGCATCGGACTAAAAGGCATCAGGTTTTTTTTTTTTGTATAGCCTAACTTTCTATTGGCTTTTATCACATCATAATGCCATCCTTCAGTTGTCTTTTTCTTTCTCCCCTTTCTATATATTTCACTGTTACTATTCCCAAATTAATGTAAGGTGTGTGTGTGTGAGCTTTAATTAAATATTACACTGGTTAGGTTCTATACAGAAAAGAACATGCCGATTTTCACATTGGTCTGCAGAAAAACAGCAACAGGCTGAATGAAAATGTAAAATGTGACTTCCATCCAGATAGTGGTATTCTGTTTTTATTGTTATTTTATTTTTTATGCATTCCATTTTTGTTCTTATGTATTTGTTTCCTTTTTATGTAAAGCACTTTGAACTACCATTGTGTATGAAATGTGCTAAATAAATAAAATTGCCTTGCCTTGCCTAATCGACTAGAGTCTGACAGAGAGCTCTGACAGTAGGTGGCGCTGGAACAGCAGAAATAAAGCCATTTCTCTGGTAACCTCTGTACACAAAGCAGCTGTGCTTATAACAACGCAGTCAAATAGATCGAAAGATTTTTTACCTCTCTTATAAAAATTAACCATGGTTTTACCACAAATAAAACAAAATTGTAACCATTGTAACAAATAGTAGTCTATCAATCCGACAAAAAAATAAAAAAAAATAAAACACTTTTAACCATGGTTAATTTTCGTATGTGTTCACGATAGTTTGCAATGCAAGCTAGTTGCAATGTGTTATTTAGCTAACTTGTATTTACTCGTGTGTACTGCACATTCATTTTTTGTGCTTCCTTGTCGTTCGTTCATCAACTGCGCTTTATTTTTCGTAAAGCATTTTGTTGCATGTCAGCAGTGATAAACAGACACACACTCGATTTGGAGGCGGAGCAATGAAGAGAGGGGTGGGTTTGTTTGGGTAGATTTCAAATATCAACAATGTCCAACAGCGTAGGTAAAAAAATGGATACCCCACCTTTAATATTCAACAATATTACTGATCTGCCTGCATCGACATTGTATGCGATCTGAACTGAGCTGGACGATGACATCACTGTTTTCTCCAGAGCTGAGATAAATGAACTAAATTAATAACTAATGATTTTTACAATGGAAATGAATCAATACTGAACTTACTTAAGCTGGACAATGACACTATTTTCTTCTAGAGCTGCTATACAGCCAACTTTATGTTTCCTGCTATCATTGTAAAGCTGCTTTGAAACAATCTGCATTGTAAAAAGTGCTAAATAAATAAAGGTCGCTATTTACATGCATTGTCAGGACACATTCCCAATTAGATTAAAGTGCCCCTTTTATGGATTTTTGAAAATTACCTTTCATGTAGTGTGTAACATAGCTAAGTGAATGAAAACATTCTGCAAAGTTTTAAATCTGAAAGTGCACCATATATTAAGTTATTAAGTTATTGTCTCTCAAAAGTAAGAGTCGGCTCTGAATCAATTAAACGAGTCGTTTGTAAAATGAATCTTAAAGGGGGGGTATAATGCTATTTCATGTATTCTGACTTGTTTACACTGTTAAAGAGTTGGATTCTCATGCTAAGCATGGCCAAAGTTTCAAAACATGAGTTGGATGTATAACGTATTTCTGTTCCAAAAATTATCTTCCAAATCGTCACAGGTTTCGGGTTTTTTTTTTCGAGTATCGGCCTGAGTGACATCAACGGGGGCGGAATTCCTTGTACGGGCACTTCTCCTGGAAGAGCACGTGCGCACACGTCGACCAGAGCGAGAGAGCAAAAGCACGCCCATCAACACGTGTTCGGCTTTACGGAAGTCGTCGGCAGCGCTGCACAAGTCACAGGACTGCTCAAAATCAACAATGTCACCAAAGAAGTGTGTTTTTGGTTGTGAGGGAAAGATAACCTTGCTTCCCAAAGAACCCAGTGGAGCTGAGAGATTTGTTCTCACGCATTACATTGATGCGCTCTTGATATTTGTTATTAAAGACCCCCTGTGGTGAAAATCAAGTTTTTAATGTTGTTTATATGTCTGTGTAGTGTTTTTAATATGCTTTAAGACAAACCATGTGCAAATTTATAAGTCAGCACCATTGCTGAGTATTTTATGTTTGAAACTGCAGGAAACCAAAAACCCACGGTTTGAAATCGGTGGTGTTTGTGACGTCACAGACTACCTTGTAACCAATCACAACAACATACCGGCAGGCTTTAGCATATCATTAACGATGACTGCTCTGAAGCAGGAAAGTCTCGAGAGAAGCCAGGTTATCCCGGTAAATTTTCTGTTGTTATGAAAAATTGTGTAGATTTATCAATATAGCGAGTCTATTACGATGTTATGATGAACTATAAGCCTTTGCACTGACGTTTGTAACGGCCACCTAAATTATGTTAAATACTGTTCAAGACATTAATGTTGATGTGTCTTTAAGTCTTCTATGGCGTACGTTGTAGTGTGCACGCTGTTCCCATGTGAGCGCGCACGCACAGAGTTGATAGAGAATGCTCGTGTGACGAGAGAGAGATGAATGCTCTACTGCTGACTGATGTTGCAGTGTAATAATGTTACTTTTCCACTTTGATTCGTAGCGTTTATCAGAGTGCTTTCTTTTTCCTGTTTATCCTCGCTCTTTTGCATGTATGTGAAGAGTGTGCTATATTGTGCGAACCATCTATAAAGACTCGTGGGACTACCAGTTCATTTGCCTCGGGTTTTTCTTCTCGCCTCCTGTTTTCAAATTTTCATCTGGGCAGACTTCAAACCCTCTGGTAGACGTTACAAATTGGCGCCCGAACAACTGGATCCATACCGGTCATCTTTCGCTTTCGACACGGCTGTTCGAATTTGTTTATCTTTTTGGAAGAAGATTTCATTGCTGGAGTTTTTCATTGCGCTGCTGCAATCGGGCCTGGCTGACTATCTTGCTAGCTATGGGGACCATGCGGTCAGTGCATGACTGATTTTCAGGTACTGTTTGAGTGTTTTTTTGACTGATTGCTTATACTATTTTCCTGGATCGTCTGAATATTGAACGCTTCAATTGCATACGTGAACTTTTGGACCGTTTTCGACCGTTTTCGACCGTTTTTGCCTTTTGATCACTTTTTGAACTGAACTGTATTATATTGCATCAGGACAATATGGGAAAAACTGTTGTTTTTTGCGTCACTCTGACTTTTATGCGGCGAGTGTCAATCAGGAACACTAACGTGAACCGTTATTTTTTTCTTTTTCTCTTTCTCTCCCTCGTTTTTGTGGTGTGCATCTGCTCGTTTCTAGCCAGCACGCACAGAATAGATCGCTGATGGCAAGACACTTGATTGGGTAAAATTTTATAGTGTGCAAATCATCAGTGCTTCCACGTTTTTTCTGATACTTTTTGATGTTGGTCACATTGCTGTGTTATACTGTTGGAAAACATATCACAGGGTGCTGTTAACAGGGAAATTGAATGTGCATGTTAATTATCTGCAAACTTTTAAAAGAATTACTGATCTTTTTCCCTGTGGGTGTGCAAAAACAAGTTCTGCTTTTGCTTCCATTATTTGTGGAAATTTACTGTTTTTCAAATTATTGTTTGCACATTGATTAACTATGATTGTGTTTTTGTACATAATGGCTACTCACCCTGACTTTCAGTTTGACCTAACTGACTGGCCCTCAGTCGCAGACTCTCTTCCACAACAGGTGGAATCACAGAATAATGGAGACTTACAGACTCAAGTTCAGCTGTTACATGCAGAGGTGGCAGTGCTGCAGCAGTGCCTTCGTGACTCAATTAACCTACAAAAAGACATGTTGGACCGCTTGGCGGATCAACAGAGTCCTGTACCACAACCAGCTCCGTTGGCCAGCTCAACGCCTTACAGCTACACAGGCTCCGTCAAAGGCCTCAAGGTCAGTGCCAGTCAATGCAACATATAGTACTGCACCCATATTTGCTCAGCCACTCACTGTGGATATGAATACCACAGCAAAAGCGCTTACTTCTGTGCTTCACCAATCACGGCTCGAGCCACCCGTGTTCTCTGCAGATGGTTCCCTGAATCCTGAAGAATGGCTTCAGTCACTTAATGTATACAGAACCTCCTTGGATCTCACGGATGCACAAATTCTTCTTGAGCTCCCACGTTTCCTGTCAAAAGAGCCAAGAAAATGGTTTACTCTCCTTAGCACATATGTGACCACTTGGGCTCAGTTTTTTAGGACTGTCTTTCTGCCTTCAGATAATCAAGAACGTATCCTTAGGGGGATTTTGGACCGCGTACAAATGCCTGACGAGCCGCTGCCAACTTTTGTTGCTCACATGTTGGGTGAGTTTCGTAAGCTAAAGACCCCTCCGCCCCAACAAGAGCAAATAGATTTGATACGGAAGCATGTGTTGGAGAAATACAGAGTTGCTCTTTATGGCACACCAATACCGTCAGTCATGGACCTCCTTTTGCAGGCTCACGAGCTTCATGCAGTCCTTGGTCCAAGTGTTGGGTGTCCGCCTCAGACACAGGCTAGCAGTATGAGTATGAGTTTTAAATGCTCCTTGCCTGGATTCACTACTCGTATATGCCCAAACTGTAGTCCAGGAATAAAGCTGTGTTCACCTCCAACAGAGCCCCCAAGAGTGACTGGTGATACTGTCAATAGACCGCCGGATGCAGGATGGATGGATGGCTCTAACCAGGCCATTGGGGAAGGAAATGTGGCCTCAGACTTTGCCTAGAAGGGAAACTTCAGGGGAGGGAGGACGTTCAAATGGGGCAATCCTCCCTCCAGAAGATAAATGTGCCTCGTTTACCTGATGCTTCCATGAGTGATCAACCTACACTGTGTCATGTAGAGGATGTTACTTCCACATCTTATTGGAACACTCCATTCAGAGTAAAGGTTAATCTTCATGGATGAGCTTTTGATGCCACTCTTGACACTGGTGCTTCTCTTTCTGCGGTGCAATCAGTGGTTATCCAGACTATTCCTGGGGGGGACATAAAAATAAAGCCATGGTCCGCACCTCCTATTCATCTTGCGGATGGAGCACCCTGTTGCCCACTGGGTGTCATTTGGTTGTCTTTGGGTTTTATGGGCCAGCGTTTCTATCATCGCTTTGTCCATAATCTATCTTCTCCTCTTATCTTGGGAATGGACTTTATGTTGAGGTCTTCAGTCACAATCCATGTTCCGTCCAGGACAGTGGTGCTCAGTGATGAGCTGATGCCCCTTGAGGAGTTGGAGGGCACTGACTTAACTATGCCTGTCCCTGATTTGTCGTGCCTGGAGGTCGGTTCCTCTGCCCTGTCTGAAAAGGTTAAAGAAGCATCCCTAAATAACGAACAGAAAAACAAATTGACTGAATTGCTCGAATTCCTAAAAAGGAACTCATTGAATCTCAAATCAAGGAGATGTTGAAGGAAGGAATAATTGAACCCGCTTCTGGTCCTTGGGCTACCCCAGTTGTGATCGTCCCAAAACATTCAGGAGAGCCAAGGTTCTGTGTTGATTATCGCGCACTCAATAAGCTCACAGTCAAAGACTCCTATCCACTCCCCAGGATTGATGAATCTCTCGACTTCCTGGCTAGAGGGACTTTCATTTCCACCATTGACTTGGCCAGAGGCTACTGGCAGGTGGTGGTGGCGGAGAACTCAAAGCTGAAGTCAAGTCAAGTCACCTTTATTTATATAGCGCTTTTACAATGCAGATTGTGTCAAAGCAGCTTTACAGTGATAACTGGTATATAATTTTGGATGCACAGCAGCTCTTAAAGAATAGTGTCAATGCAGGCAGATCAAAAGCACTGTTGAATAAATGTCAAGAATACTGTTGAATATTGAATGTCAAGTCAAATGTCAAGTGTCCCCAACTAAGCAAGCCGAAGACGACTTTCATTTACCACTGTGGGTTATATCAGTTTTGTGTTTTACCTTTTGGATTGTGCACTGCGCCCGCCACATTCCAGAGGCTTATGAACACATTCCTCGCTGGTCTCATCTATAAGTCTTGTGCCGTCTACTTAGACGATATAGTGGTGGCGTCAACTACTTTTGAGCAGCACCTCTCTGACTTAAAATATGTTCTATCCAGACTGGAGTCTGCAGGATTGTCCATTAAGCTTGCAAAGTGCCAGTTCTGCAGGAGTGAACTCACCTTTCTGGGTTATAGTGTCAACTCGAAAGGGATCCTGCCAAATGAGGACAAAGTAAAGGCAGTGACGGATTTCACAACCCTGACTAAAACAAAACAAGTCAGACAGTTTCTGGGAATGACCAGCTATTATAGACGATTTATCCATGATTATGCCCGCCATGCTGAGCCACTCTTTGCGTTGACCAGGATGGATGTTCCTTTTGTGTGGTCGAGTGAGTGTCAGACTGCCATGGATTTTTTCAAAGACAAGCTGACTTCTGCTCCTATTTTGAGATTCCCAGACTTTTCTCTTCCTTTCTTTATCCACACAGATGCGTGTGACAGTGAACTTGGCGCCACACTCATGCAAAGCGACAACAATGGCAGAGATGTGGTCGTGGCCTACGCGAGTCATTCCCTACACAAGTCTGAAAGACCATATTCCACTCCAGAAAAAGAGTGTTTGGCCATCATCTGGGCCCTTGAACACTTCAGGCCGTATATTGAAGGTCTTCATGTGACAATCTTTTCAGACCACAGCAGTTTGAGACGGCTGATATCTTGCCCAAACCTTTCTGGCCGGCTGGCTAGGTGGTCTCTCAGATTGCAGGACTTTGACTTTGACATTGTCCATAAGCCAGGGACAAGTAATAAAGTGCCCGATGCCCTTTCGCTGTTTCTTCCTGCGGTGCACCCTTGGGAATCCTCCCTGATTATGCCATAATTGGGGGCCTTGACCTGCGTACTTTACTGCCTGTAATGTTTCCAGATCGGGAGCACCTTAGGCAGCTGCAGCTCAATGACCCAGTTACGGGGAAACTTCTGCGGATGTTAGAGGGAAAAGATGAGAGTAACACTGAGGAGTTATCTCAGTATGTGATCCAGGATGGCCTCCTGTACTTTGTAGATAACAAAGTGTCTTGTAATCTTCACCCCATGAAGCGCCTTAAACTGTATGCACCTACGGCTGTTAAAAGGAGTTTGATGGAATATTACCATGATCACCCGATGGCTGGACACTTGGGGATGACGAAAACAATAGCAAGACTTAACCCTCAGGGGTCTGAGGATTTTTGGGGCCCTGGAGAAATTTTGACATGCCCTAACATTTGTGCTTTTTTCAGTTGTTCATAAACATATTAATGGAAAAAGTGTCATTAAACTGTATTCAGCACAAACTAGGCTACAATAATATGTGAGGAACATGTTTGTACATGTTTGTATTTTTGAAGGAATAATGTTTATGCGTGGTTATTGAAAAAACAAAAAACTTAAGTCACTGAAATAAAGCCAAAAAATATATATTAAATCTGTGTTCACAAGACTTCTGGGTATTGGAGGTTATAGACTAGAGTTTTTGCTTCAAAATGAGGTAAAAATTATGCTGCCTGCTTGTTCATATAAAACAATAGAGAGATTTAAATTTTCTAAATCATCTTTGGTCAAGAAACACAGTATGCATGGAGGCGTGAATCATCATGAATAATGGGAGATTCTCACCTGAGAAGATAAAAGAATCGCATAAAGAGCTCTAATGACCTGCATAAATAATGAGCTCTTTCAGTCAGGTAGGCTGTGAAAAAACCCTCTGTTGATCATGTCTCAAGCTCATCATGGTGTAAATCAAACATACAGAAAAAACAGCAATACTGTGAAATATTATTACAATTTAAAATAATGGTATTCTATTATATTCTTTAAAATATAATGCATTTCTGTGATGCAAAGTGTCTGAACAATTATGTTACCTCTATGGCATTTCATATAGGCTTTTAGCTTAAAAGCATGCACATTTGGAGAAATATTGATGGATTCTCATATGTTTATGTCAATTTTCTATACAGAGGAGTAATATTTATTCAATATCTATTGTCATCAGTATGAACGCTGGATACTGTTTTCAATTCATACTTGCACCCGGAGGGCGCTCTGTGCACCTTTAGTCCACAAATTCATCTAAAGAAGAACAGGAACCAGGAACTAACGGCATGTCTTCTAGAGGTCGCTAACCATGGCTTTAACATCCAGATAAACACTTTTCAAGACAATAAATACACGATTGAGACCATGAATGCATGCATTGCCTCAGTATTTGCCTCTGAATAGCTCTGGCTCCGTGGGCGTGGCCGCATTAGCGGATAATGAGCTGAATCACAGACTTCTGACATGGCTCTCTTTTCATACAGATTACATAAACATAGAATTTTTGTTTTCGATTTGACTTACATGATTTAAAACCTGACATTTCAAAGTTTTTTTAGACAGAAGTCTTTGAGTCTCTTTCACACTGGTTAGAAAAAAACCGCGGTGGTCACGCCGGCGTAACCGCCGACCCGAGGGAGTTAAACTTCGATTTTACTGGCCGAAAATGTCGTCTGACGCTAAGAAGTACGTCGCCTCCTGTACTGTCTGCCAGTTCACAAAACCTAGCCAGAGGAAACCTGCAGGGTTTATGTTGGGGAAAAATTTAATAGTTCACACTGAAATCAATATCTGCTTCAACTATGCAAAACACCTCTTTCAGCTCTACAGACTCAGTGTCTGTTGAGACCCCGGGGGGCAACGATGGAACACCCAAACTGAGAGCTTTCCCGAACCAAGGGTGTCGGATAATTTAAATCTAAGACAGAAGGATGACCATTGTGTTTCTTGCTTTGTAATTTAAAATAGTTCTAAGACAGGAAAGGAGCCATTTGTGTGTGTGTTTGTTACCTTTATTCTGTATGGAAAAGTACTGAGAAGAGTTGATCAAACATTGGGGGTATAAATGATTGTGGGTTCTTTTGTGCCCTTAGTTCACACTCGGGGCAGACATTGTATGGTTGTGTCGACTGTGGACTCTTTCTTGCAAGAAATAAAATCTTTATAAAGTGAATCTTCCTAAGGTTTGTCTCTTACTAGTGATGTCAGCTGATTAGTTTTTGCCGCAACAGTTTATGATTCCCATCCGCCCACAAAAGCAATGGGAGTATACTGGGGTGGACTTTGTAAGGGCCTTTACCGCGCACACCCAGCGGAAATGCATACATCCTAGTCTTTGTGGACTATTTTTCAAATGGGTGGAAGTAAGTGCAGTGAGAGAAGCAACTTCCCAAGTTGCCGCCAGCAGGTTGCTAAGTGAGGTCTTTGCGCGTCATGGTTCGTTTACTTATCTGATCTCAGACAGAGGGTCCCCATTCATCAGTGAACTCTTCAAGCATGTACTCACCACCCTGTGGTCGGAACACAGACTTACAACTGCATATCACCCCCAAACGAATACAACGGAGAGGGTGAATCGTTCGCTCAAGACCGCCATCCGTGCTTACGTTGGTAACAAACACACTGCTTGGGATCGTTACCTGCCCCAAATTTGCTTTGCCTTGAGAACTGCACCACACGAAAGCACTGGCCATAGCCCATCCATGTTGCTGTACAGACGAGAATTGAATACTCCTCTTGACATTATCACTCAGCCGAACTGTGATGGTACGGATGAGCCTGGTATTCCATACCCAGAAAGCTTGGAGTCATCAATCAGAGAAGCGCATGATCATGCTAGGTCTGTTTTGAGTGAAAGCCATGCCAAAAGGAAGAAGTACTACGACCAGAGACGTCGGTCTGTATCTTACTCTGTGGATAAACTGGTCAGAGTTAAAACTCATCCTCGTTCTGATGCTCTGGCAAACTTCACGGCTAAACTTGCACCTGTATATACGGGCCCTTATCGTATTACACAAAAGCTGTCAGAAGTGAACTACAGACTCGCTGATGTGAATACAGGAGCAGACACAGGTGTATTTCATGTTGCAAATCTGCTGCCTTTTCGTACCTGGGACCCACTTGTTGAAACCAAGACTGTGCCTGCAGACGGTTCGGCTGTAGAAGCAATGACTGACAGTTCTTTGCTGAATGACATGCCTGAGGAAACAAGTAGTGGTGCTACCGCCATGAACTTAACAGACCTGCACATTGAGGATGAATACAGTCGCCCAGTAATGACCAGTGTTCATGATCTGTCAGGAAGTGTTGACAGAATCAGAATCAGAATCAGAATCAGAAAGAGCTTTATTGCCAGGTATGTTGTTTACACATACTAGGAATTTGTTTTAGTGACAGAAGCTCTACAGTGCAACAGAGTGACAGCGACAAGACACGACACATAATAAAAAGAATAAAATAATAATATACAAATTTACAAGATAGACAAAGTGCAAAAAAA
>RJVU01042602.1:1313379-1417339 GCA_003731715.1 Anabarilius grahami | reverse complement strand
GCTTTATTAAAGTCCCCGAGAATGATTAAAACAGAGTCCGGGTGTTGTTGCTCGCTCTCTGTGATCATATCAGTGAGTATCTGTAAAGCCGAGCTCACGTGCGCTTGCGGATGAATGTAGACGCTCACCAGAATGAACGAGCAAAACTCCCGCGGCGAATAGAACGGTTTGCAGTTAATGAAGAGTGTTTCAAGATCGGGACAGCACATCTTCTTTAACACAGTTACATCTGAACAACACCTTTCGTTGATGTAAAAGCACGTCCCGCCGCCGCGTGATTTCCCCGTTGATTATGCGTTGCGATCTGATCTAAACAGCTGAAAGCCCGCCAGACTTAACACGCTGTCCGGAATGGCGTCATTCAGCCAGGTCTCCGTGAAGCACAGAGCAGCCGAGTTCGAAAAATCCTTATTTGTCCGGGAGAGCAGAAGGAGTTCATCCGTTTTGTTGGGCAGAGAGCGGAGATTCGCCAGATGGATGCTGGGGAGCGGTGTTCTTAATCCGCGCTGTCTGAGCTTCACGAGAGCGCCGGCGCGCTTTCCCCGTCTGCGTGCCCTGAAGCGTCTTAACAGCGCTGCCGCTCCGCCGACTACAACATTCAACAAAACGTCTGAATAATCGAAATCCGGTAAAAGATTTTGTGGTGTGTACTGCCGAATGTTCAGCAGTTCATCCCTGGTAAAACTGATGGTGTTTGAAAAACAAAAAACAGGAAAAGCTAACAAAAACAGAACAAACACTGAAGAGCTAAGCACTGAGGCTGCCATGCGCGGCGCCATCTTTGCCTATTCCAACAGTGTTGGTTGATTTCCTGACCTACAAGTTGACTCTGGAACTCAGAACAATGACTTGACTGTTGATTATAATGATTTTGACAGACACCACTATGACTTAAGACCTCGACGTGCACCAAGAATCACCTCAGACTGGTCGACTAACAGGTGGACGAATGTGTACCACACTGACAAACTTGATCTTAAATAGTGTTAATGTAAATGTGGGTTCATATGTTTTGTTTGACACCGTGAAGTGCAAAAGGTTTACCGCCTTCTGTGAAAAAGAAAAGGGAATTAGCGTAAATGATCAGTCTGTTGACACGTTATATGTTATAGTGTTGGAAAAAATAAAAGAATGTCCCATATTTTGTCTATGGTTGGTTATGAGCTGTTTTCATTTGTTTGAAATATGCTGCTGCAGACTATGTATTTTGGTCCATCGGTACTGTCATGTATGCCAGTGTATGCCTTAATACGTACTCCTGTATGGTTCTGTAATTTTGACAACTTTTCATGTGTGGGGTTGTTCAAAGTGATGTTGTACTCAGTTGTGCACGGCTGAGGCCAGCCTTTACCTTCCCGGGGGGGATCTGTAACGGCCACCTAAATTATGTTAAATACTGTTCAAGACATTAATGTTAATGTGCCTTTAAGATAAAAAATAAAAATCTTCTAGACAAATATGCGATTAGTAAGAATTAAAATCAAGTGCCTAACATCCACACGGTTCTGAGTTTCAGTTCAATGGCCTAAGTAGAGTAACGTTACTGGACTGAAACCTTTATACGGTTCAGTCCGAACATGTCAGTGATGTCTACGCATCCAAATTCTGATCTAGAATCACCACATTCTGCATAGCTGCACAAATATGTATTTAGTTGTGTGTGTGTGTGTTGTGTACGCTCCGTGCAGCTTGTAGGTCTCCGGCTAACCAGCTAACAGCAATATGTGTTTGCTCACAATTGTCTAGAAGTGTGTCAAATGTTTGTTGTTGTAATTACTTGGAGTTATGATAAAGAATAGAGCAATATGTTGGTGTACAACTGCAGTGCTTTATCAATACGTTTCTGCGTTGGGCTAACGCATATCGATGGGTTTCAAAGACGTCACTTCCGCTATGCCCGCCGCCATATTTGTGTCCGAGATGGCAACTAACACAGCAGCGCTTCATTGTATTGATGATCATCTTTAGCTTCAGCGCGAGTGTTCAAACAGCAACACAAAACATTATCTACGATTGTGGCTGTCATATTAATAACATTTTAATTGTCTACACTATTGTATTAAAATATTGGGAATTCTAGTTGCTGTGTTTCGGCGTGTTGTTACAGGAAGAACACATATACAACAGGAGCTATTCTTACTAGTTCAAGTTCATGCGCGCATGATTTTGTGCAAATATAAGTTGTAATTTTATGTTTATTTTGTATAAATATCAATGAATTACCATATATAGGATGTGTTCCGTTGAGTTAATTTAACCTAGCAAAGCGCTTCAGTTTACGGGTGTTCATTCAGCGCGTGTAACGTTAGCTCAATCAGTAATGTTATTATCAAAATGAGATGATTTGAGAAAAAATCTGTTATTGTTCGTAATCCTTATTATTAACCAAACCATGTGTTTATGAAAATAATACGAGAACAACATAAGTGCTAGTTATTAAAAAATAATGCATTCATTTTTTAAAACATGAAAGTTTTAATATTACAGTAGTAAACATTGCTGTTTGGCTGCCAGTGGTGTGGTCCCTTCTGATTGAAGCCAACAATTCCACCGATCTAACTCCTTTGGGATCTAATAAAATTGTAGTTCGGGGTTTCTCTGACGACTGTTAAAACGGCTAATAACACAACATATCCCAGATATATTGTAAACTTGTTGCGAACCTTTGAGAGTGTTTTTTTGGCCTTCCTCAGGTAGTTGTAGCTGCTGTCACCATAGACTTAAACAGGGCGCGCAGCTGTGACCGGACACAAATATGGCGGCGATAACATACAGTGACGTCACATGAAACCCAGACTGTTTGGCTGTTTACCACCGAGCTGTGGGCTAGGTTCGCTAGCATAAACACAAAACATCTTACTTCCTCTCTGAATCTTTATTTTTTAGAACATAGCAAAGCACCATCATTATTATAATACAATGTAAGTGATGCAAGCACTATATACTGTACTCCGTGTTAAGCAGCAGAAGTCATCTGACCAATCACTCCAGATTAGCATCACGCAAACAAGGGGTTCGGTAAAATGAATCGTTGAGCGAATTGTTGAGCAAATAAGGTAAAAATAAATGCATATTATAAGACAATGCTTTTTGGCCTTGCATGCTTTTAAACCTGTTGCTGGGGACTTCCAAAACAAAAATAGGAACCTTCAAATGCCATAATAGGGGCACTTTAATATGAAACCTAAAGGCCCAGTTTTACAGACAGGGCTCAGCCTAAGCCAGGATTAGGCCTTAGTTCAATTAGGGTATTTAAGTAGCTTTTATAAACGTACCCTAGAAAAACACATTACTGGTGTGCATCTTGAGACAAAACAATGGCTGTGACATATTTTAAGATATGTCAGTGCAAGTTACTTTCAGTTAAACTAAACTATACCTGTTCTATCTTCATGCAACTTATATTCTCTGGCTCTGTAGGCATTTTACAACAGTTCCCACATGAGCGATTTATAGATTATCATGACAGAATATGCTAATCGATGACTTTAAGATATACCACATCAGCTACATAAATTAAGCAACTAACCATTCAGAAACGTCCTGTTGCATTCTACATATTGTCACTTCTTCTTGAGTCTCTTCTTCATTGTCCGACTTCGGTTTGAACATAAAAGGCTGAACAGTTTCTGACATTTTCAGTCAGTCTTCGTGAGGTAGTCGGCACTGCTAACACTTTGTGCTAACACAAGCTCTTGAAACCCCGCCCTCTGCTTAGGAGCAGCAACTCATATGCAATTAAAGGGACACACACAAAAACTGAGCGTTTTTGCTCACCCTCAAAAAGTGACATTTAACATGCTTTAGAAAATCATCTGTGGGGTATTTTGAGCTAAAACTTCACATACACACTCTGGGGTCATCAGAGACTTATTTTACATTTTATAAAAATGGCATTTTACCACCCCTTTAAAACAGCTCAAACATGCATTTTAGCCTAGCTTAAAGGGGGGGTATCACACACAGTTTCTGCCAATCTCATGTTAACCTTGAGTACCTATAGAGTAGTAGTGTATTCGTCATATCTCTAAAAAGTCTTTAGTTTTATCATATTTATAAAAGATACATATGGTGTTCCGAGTCTTTCCGAAAACAGCCGAGCTCCTGAAGGCGTGCCGTGTGAGCGAAGCTAAAGAGTGACGAGCACGCGCAGCTTTTGCATAGCGATCGTCTGCAAGCTATCAATGGTCAGCTAAACAAATGTATTTAAACACACACAATACACCATCGCATTATCCCTGGACAACTTTTGAATCACTATAATGAATATAGTGTATAGTGAATGATGAATAATGAATTTATGAAATCACTACGTTCGTGTTGTTTACATTATAAGGACTTAGGCGGCTATTGCCAACAAAACAGACATTTGAAACAGTTTTAATCACCACCTGCGGTTCCGACTCATGACCGGGATAATTACCGCTGTGACCGCTCCATCTTTCAGTTTCAAACAATCTGTAAATCCAGCATAGAACTGGGCCTTGTTTCTAAAACCATCATAAACACTGATCCTGAGGGCTCGAGCAGCCACGGAAAAACACGAGATAGTCTCCATTCATTTTAACCAATAAAAAACTGATTGCAACTATCAGTTTCTATGGTTATTTTAATAACAAATATTGAGAGCGCATCAATGTAATGCGTGAGCACAAAACTCTCAGCTCCACTTAACGATGGGTTCTTTGTGAAGCAAGATTATCTTTCCCTCACAACCAAAAACACACTATCATTCACTAGGTAAAAATCAGGGTAAGTCTCCACCAGGTAAGTCTCACCACTTAGAAAAGCAATAGCACACCACTCCTCAACAAGCTTCACATTGTGAGGTATCATTCATGTCCGTAGCAAGTATAATGGGGAAAATAATTTTTAAAAATGTTGACCCTAAGTATTATCAATAGTAATTAGCAAGCACCACTAATA
This sequence comes from Anabarilius grahami, assembly GCA_003731715.1. NCBI lineage: Eukaryota > Metazoa > Chordata > Actinopteri > Cypriniformes > Xenocyprididae > Anabarilius > Anabarilius grahami. The sequence goes on along the minus strand of RJVU01042602.1, from coordinate 1,412,413 downwards.
ATCAAAGACGACTAATCACCTGGTGGGCCAGGTAGTCCATTAGGTCCTTGCTCCCCTTTTGGGCCATTGATACAGACACCAGGTGGACCTGGGCACCCCTGTGGCCCCATTTCTCCGGGTTTGCCGGGGGGACCAATATCTCCAGGTGGACCGCAGGGACCTGGTGGCCCGCATTGCCCTGGGGGTCCAGAACAGCCTTTAGTACCTGAAATTAAACATGCACATAAAGTGTAAGCATGGATAACTGATTAAGATCCGCATGTTAGAAGGGTAGGCTTTCCAAGCATGGACTTACCTTTCCCACCGTTGACACCAGGTGGGCCAGGATCCCCATTTGTAGTGTCTAAAACAACAAAATCAAGAATGATTAAAAAGAATATTCCTTCATGTGAACGTATGTGTTTGTATGTGACATCTTACACCCTCTATCTCCTTTATCTCCAGCTGATCCTGGAATGCCATCTCTGCCTATTTCTCCCCGATGTCCTTGTGGACCGGGAGCTCCAGCAGAACCAGGAACACCTTAATAAACATAGAGATACAATAAACCAGTGGTGTGAATTCTTCATGTTTTACAGAATATGTATTCTTGGTGTTGGTTACATGTAAGTTACATTTTACATTACAAGTCAAGATACAATACATGTAACAGAAGGGGATCATTTAATGCTAGAATAGGATCATACCTGGTGGACCACAGGGCCCTTCACATCCAGGTGGACCTGAAAACCCATCTAAACCCTCATCACCAGGAGCTCCTGGAGGTCCTGACAATGTGACATTGGATAACAGGATAATGTGATGGGATGAAAATACTTTTTTTTTTTGGAAATTACATAATTAAAAATATTTCTGTGAGTTTTGAATTAAAAGGATTTAATTTTATAAATGAATACCTGGACCTCCTGGTACTCCAGTTTCGCCAATTTCCCCAGGAAACCCTGAAAAACCTGGGAGCCCATTTGTCCCACATATACCCTTGTTACCCTTTTCCCCTCTAACCCCTGGACAGCCTGGCTCACCCTGACAGAATAAGAAAAAGAAAGCATGAGAGTGGGTAGTTGGTTACAGCTGCCTTAGAAGGCAAGTGCTACTTTTTTCAACGATGAGAACTGAATTATAGAAATTGATACCTTCTCACCAGGTAGTCCTGGAAGTCCTGGCCCAGGAGGGCTGGGTTCACCTCTGATCCCTTTTGGTCCATTTGGCCCTGGGTCACCAGGAGCCCCAGTCTCCCCACGAAAACCAGGTAAACCTTTGAGGCCTTTCACTCCTGTGACAGAAACACATTTGCAAATGTGAAATGGCTTATGGAAAGACGTCTGAAGCATCATGGTGTTAAAAAAAAAAGGTTAGATTGATGAATGTGTATGAACTTGCCTGGAAACCCCATAACTCCTGGATCCCCAAAGTTTCCATCAAGACCCCGATTTCCTGGAAGACCATTCTGGCCAGGGTCACCAGGAGGGCCTGACAAAAAAGAAGGTTTGTACATATGGACTATGTTCTAATGTGGACAGCAAGGTTTTGGATTTTAGCATCTATACCTGGTGGACCAGGACATCCTGGAACTCCATTCTTCCCACTTTCTCCATAATTGCCTGGGAATCCTAATTCCCCTTTAGAGCCAGGGAAACCAAGAAGACCTAAAACACATACAGGATGTTAAATATAATGAGAAGTGTTGCAGTTCCATCAACAGGGTTTAGGTTACAGAAAACGTATTGAGGAACAGGTAAACTGAATGTATAGATATAATAGCTTGCATATTTAACAGAAGTGGAAACCAGATGTTGAAAGGGTCACCTGGTAGGCCAGGGTCACCGGGATCCCCTAGACACATAACATTTGATGGCAGTCCCTTTGGACCACAGGTCCCAGGGTCTCCTGGTTCCCCGGGTTTCCCTGTGTCACCAGGCACTCCATTCCTACCCATTAAACCTAATGAGAGTCCATAACCATCATTATAATATGATCAGTTTCACCAACATAAAAGAAAAAGCGCCTTAAAATCATTGCTAGATTTGTGTGTGTGTGTGTGTATGTTTGAACCTTTTGGTCCCTGGAGCCCTGGTGGTCCAGGATTTCCATCTACTCCAGGTGGACCAAACATTCCAGGACTCCCCTGATCGCCCCGTGTACCTGAAACAAAACAAAGCAGTTAGAAAAAAAAAAGCTTAAACTGGTTGCTGTGTTTTGGTAAATAGTATCTGATCATTAATTGTTTGACCAGTCTCCAAGTTCCAAAAACTTGGATGTTGAGTACCTGGAAAGCCTGGAGGACCATCCCGACCTTGGAAACCTTTTGGTCCCTGGATACCAACCAAACCAGTCTGTCCAATTTTCCCAGGTATCCCAACCACACCTGCTATACCAGGTAAACCCTGTCCACATGGTCCAATTTCACCTAGTGGCCCCTTCAGCCCTTGCAGCCCTAAAGACAATACAGTGGACACCATTGTGGTGATTTGAACAAATTGGTATCTCGATAGTGACTTTTGCCATCAAATGTGGGTTTTTCTTACCAGTGGGTCCATCTAGTCCTCTGATGCCTGAGGGTCCTTCGTCACCTTTAGCTCCTGGTGAACAGCATCCTGGATCACCAGCCTCTCCTGTCAAACCATCAAGACCCCATGCACCTGTGTGAACAGTCTGCACGTGAGAGATGGAGAGAGCAAGGAATAGACATAGAAAAGACTGTATCTATATATAATTTTGTGTGTGTGTGTGTATATATATTATATATTCTTTAGGGAATAATGGTGCTTGTGTAATTAAGTGCATTGGCATGGAATCCACCAACCACAGTCTCCTGGTGGTCCATCCCTTCCCCTTTGACCTGGACATCCTGATAATCCAGGGGGGCCACAGATTCCTGGTAGCCCAAGTCTCCCTTCATCTCCTGGCAGGCCTTGCCGACCCTTGGGCCCTGGGGAGCCAAATGTTATTTCACCCTGTGGATGGAATTAAAATGTATTCTCATTCAATAAAACCCAACTGTACTCATGTCATCTCAATTAAATGAGTTTTTGCTAATTTCACTGCTGAATGATGGAAACTTTATGTCAAACACTTTGATGCAAAGTTCTGTCATCATTTAATCCAAACCTGTCTTTCCTTCTTCTGTGCCTCAAAAAAATAAGTAATTTTTAAGACTGTTATTTACTTTTTAGTACAACAAAAGCATATAGTGACCAGGACTGTCAAGCTCCAAAAATAACAAAAACACACTATAAAACATGATTAAACTGGTCCATACAATTGGGCACTATATAAGTCTCTGACCTTTAGCCCTGGCATTCCCGGTGGTCCTGGAGGGCCAGGGCAGCCTACACTTCCAGAACCAGGTGGACCTGGCTTTCCTTTCACACCCTTATCACCTGCAACAATGAGAAGAAATTGAGATCAGAGAGGAGTGCCACCATTTGAAGACACCCATCCACAACATTAAACAGCCAAGGAAAAACCGGATGCAAAACCATAATTTTGAATCTTATTTTGAAACTAATGAATGGAGTTTGTAGGGTTAGCAGAAACAAACTTTGCTGTTATGTTGGCTTATTTTATTTGTTTAAGTTTCTCACCCACCTTTGGGACCAGTAAGTCCAGGAACTCCTGGCATTGAAAGTCCTTTCTCTCCTTTTAACCCGCACAATCCCGGGAATCCTTGAACCCCAGCACAACCTTCATTACCTAAAACATACAGTACATTAATGCATGGTTATCCATTCTACATCCTGCTCTCAGTCTATTTGTTCAAGTCTTTTATCCCCTCTGCTTACCTGGAGGTCCTGGTAGACCAGGAGGACCAGGCAATCCAGGCTCACCCGGGTCTCCAGGTGTCATTTGTACTGGTCCTGGAGATCCTTTCTCACCTGTGGGATGCAACTGTAATATTTAAGCCTGTAATTTCTCCTCCATACCACTAGTGGTCACCCGCTACTGGGTTTTACTGCTGTTTAAAGGCCTGTGTCTGCTTTGTATTTTTTATATACTAGCTAGAGTTAGATGAAGCTTGCTGTGAGCTTTAGGCTACTCAACACCCTCTGCATAGTTCCTGAGGTTAAACCATTCAGTAACATCCCATATTTAAACATACATTACATCAGTTCATACCTGGTTCTCCAGGATTTCCTTGCCGGCCCACAACTCCCAAACATCCTTTCTCTCCAGGTGCCCCTACTTGTCCGACACCCATTGACCCTTGGCTGCCCATTGGACCTATGCAGCCAGGTTCCCCACAAATCCCTGGATCTCCTTGATTGCCCTTAGGCCCTAGAGGACTCTGGAAAAAGTTTAAGTTCTGTCAACATCCAAACTTGTGGCTTTAAAGGTGCCAGTCGGGATCATTAATATGTACGCCCCCAATATTTGCATATGCCAGCTCATGTTCAAGGCATTAGACAACAGCAGGCAGTATTAACGTCTGGATCTGTGCACAGCTGAATCATCAGACTAGGTAAGCAAGCAAGAACAGTAGCGAAAAATGGCAGATGGAGCAATAATAACTGACATGATCCATGATAACAATATTTTTAGTGATATTTGTAAATTGTCTTTCTAAATGTTTCGTTAGCATGTTGCTAATGTACTGTTCAAGTTACCATCGTTTCTTACTGTATTCACGGAGACAAGAGCCGTCACTATTTTCATTTTTAAACACTTGCAGTCTGTATAATTCATAAACACAACTTCATTATTTATAAATCTCTCCAACAGTGTGTAATGTTAGCTTTAGCCACGGAGCACAGCCTCAAACTCATTCAGAATCAAATGTAAACATCCAAATAAATACTATACTCACATGATCCGATGCATACATGCAGCATGCATGACGAACATTTTGTAAAGATCCATTTTGAGGGTTATATTAGCTGTGTGAACTTTGTTTATGCTGTTTAAGGGAGTCGCGAGCTCAGGGGCGGGGAGCGCAAGGATTTAAAGGGGCAGCAGCCTGAATCGGCGCATATTTAATTATGCCCCAAAATAGGCAGTTAAAAAAATTAATTACAAAAAAATCTATGGGGTATTTTGAGCTGAAACTTCACAGACACATTCACAGGACACCTTAGACTTATATTACATCTTGTGAAAAACGTGTTCTATGGCACCTTTAAAATTGGCTACACAAATTTAGACCAAGGTTATAGCAGTTATCTAAGAGTTTATGGTTACAACAAGTTCAAAGTACTAACTGAGTTTCCTTTTGCTCCTGATGGTCCTTTGAAGCCAGGGGTGCCCGGCATACCATCTTGGCCATTTATCCCCAATGGTCCTACTGCACCTGTGTTTCCTTTATCTCCTTTCTCCCCAATCTCAGATCTCATCCCTACGTCTCCTTTGGGCCCTGGAGGCCCTGGAAATCCCGGAAGACCAAAGGAACCCTGTGAAAACATTATAATTCATCATAGGAAACTGTTCTTGAGAATATGAAACCTTTATTTGCAATACCAACTGAATAATTGGAGTGGACAAATAATAGTTTTTGCTGAGTTATTGTATCAGGATGATTGGGTTTAGTGGCAGTATGCAGCGAAACTGACCGGAGGACCTGGTGGACCCTCTGGACCTTTGAAGCCTCGGATTCCTTTATTGCCTTGAACTCCACCAAGACCTGCACAAATAATTTGAATTTAAGGTCTGTTATTGAAACCAACCCAAATCACTGAAACAAAAAGTGCTTTAAAGCGGAGATCCACCAATATGGATGCACCATAGTAGGGTTCCTATCTATGAAGCTCATTCTTGGTGATTGCTAGGGTGTTATAGAAGTTGTTAAGGTGTTTTGGGCAAATGAAAAGGCACTGTTATGTGATTGCTAGGGTGTTCAGGCCAACATAATGATGACATCACCTGGCTCTCCGGGTTCGCCTGGAACTCCAGGTGGTCCTGGAGGTCCAGGGTCAGCAGCAGAAGCAGCACACAGTCTGCAAAGTTCTCCTTGCTCTCCTGTATTAAAATGACGGAAAACAGCATAATGTGATTAGCACGTTTATTGATTGTACTGTATGCATTCATGTAACCACTTTATTTAAAGGAATGTTTTAGGTCCAGCTATATGAACAACATTTGTGGCATGCTTACCTTAAAATAAGTCCTCTAGGAAAGAGATTGCAAATGATCTAAATTATTTTCAGTGGTAATAAATAAAGCTTAACTTGAGCTTAATTTAACCATTGAACCTGAAATATTCCTTTAACATACAGTACACCATGAAAAGAGTTAATCTCACCTGGTTTTCCAGGATCTCCACGCAGACCCTGAGGGCCTGTTAGGCCTTTGTCACCCTTGAGCCCTTTTAGTCCCAAGCGACCTTTGATTTCTGGGGATGCAGGAGAGGAGCACAAACAGTCATGTTAAACAAACAGTGTCTTGTCAAATGGTCATGTACAACAGTCAAGCTCGATTAATAAAATAAATTTAAGATGGCAGTCTTTGACAAAAAAACGTTACGTGGAGTTCCTGGAGGTCCAGGGTCACCAGGGGGCCCTCGTTCCCCTGGTGGGCCATCACGTCCTGTGAGTCCTGTGATGTCAGGTGCAGGTTCACCTTTTTCCCCTTTCACACCTCTAAATCCTGGGGAACCTCGTTCTCCTTTAGGTCCTGGCATGGCGATCCCTGACATATTTGAACAAAGAGGAATTTAGCGTTTGTGTATGTGAGTGTGTGCAAAAAAGAGAGAGAGATACATCAATTTTACCTGGAGGACCAGGAGATCCAGGAAAACCACTGAAACCTTTAAAGTGATATCAAAGATAACATTTGGTTATATACTTTGGCTTAGTAAAATTAGAATAATTATTATTAGTTATTATTTATTATTACATATACTGCCATTCGAAAGTTTAGGGTGGATTTAGTTTTTTTTTTTTTTTCAAAAACATAAATTATGCTCAACAAGGCTGCATTTGTTTGATTGAAAATACAGTAAAACAGTAATATTGTGAAATATTCTTATAATTTAAATACCATTTTTTTATTCTAATATATTTAAAAATTTAATTTATTCTTGTGATAGTTAAGCTGAAATTTCAGCATCATTGCTTCAGTCTTCAGTGTCACAATCATTCTGGTTTGCTGATTTGCTGTTCAAGAAACATTTCTTATTACTATCAAGGTTGAAAATAGTCTTTACTGCCACTTTTGATCAATGTAATGCATCCTTGCTGAATAAAAGCATTATTTCCTTCTTTTTCTTAAAAAAACAACAACAACAAAAAAGCAAAAACAAACTTTTGAACAGTAAAGTACATTATTACTTTAACTAAGCCATGTTTTGTGTTTGAATATTGCATTTACACTCAAAAGTTTTGAGCCTATTAACAAAAGAAATAAAACCATTTCATGGCATATTTAGCTGGTTTTGTTGGTGGTTCTTTTTTGCATGAAAGTAGTTTTAATTAATTTGGTTACTAACCTTCACTACCTTGTAGACCAGGAGGTCCTGGTGGCCCGGGATTACCTTTTTGACCTTTGATCATCTCATTTATTATATTGAACTAAAATACAAATCATATTTAAAGAACACTTCATAAATAAGTTCTTATTAAAAAACGTATTAAACATAAAGAGACAGATATTATTATTACTTCATCAGCTAATGAAGTAGAATAAACAGTTTCATTGTCACAGGCAAAGTGAGATTTTACATCTGGAGATTGCCATGAGTGAAAGTATCACTACCTCTCCAGGAACACCAGGGGCACCGGGGTCACCCTTCGGTCCCTGAAGACACACACAAAGAAACAGATGGATGAATTCAAGTAAAAGAGAATTGAAAGAAAGATTTAATAATAATACAAATATTTTTTATTTACAAACAGACAGATAGATACCATTTCCCCTTCTATCCCAATAGCTCCTGGATATCCAACATCTCCAGGCTCTCCCTAGGTGGTCAAAACAAAACTCTTGGTCATAATAAACATCTATTATCGATCTATCAAAATATTTTATTGAATTTAAAGAGGTCATGAAAAAAGAAAAAAAATGTTCCTTGATCTTTTGACCTTTGTACCATTAAAACATCCTGTCAGTTTCAAAGCTTAAAACTTACTCCTTATAATAATCAAAGCATTTATATAACCAAGCTCCAAAAATGGTTTGATTGAATATTGTGGGATCTGTGAAATCACACGGAGAAATATGAAGAAGTTCATTTTAGCGTCAATTTAAATGTCTCGGACGGTGTACATACGGTGGTACTTGCTGTGAAAATAAATAACTAAATAAGAAAAAAGGTTCTGCATATTTGTTTTTTGTACTAACAGTACAAGTGAAACTCAAGGAATATATTAAGATAACAAAAAATCCATGGCACTACCCCTTTAAAGAACATTATAATATTGATAACCAAAAACTTCCTTGCATTTCTCTGGCGGGGCCACTGTAAAAGATTTTATGCTTACCTTAGGGCCAAACTCTCCTTGCAGCCCCTCCTTTCCAGGTTTCCCCTGAAAATCAATACATCATTACAAATTGTTTATGTGTGTGTGTGGGTAAAAATAAATGTTACTAGTCGCAAAATAAAAAAGGAGTGTGAAAGGAGTGAGATTGCAGTGTGATATTTTAAAAAGATATTTTTTAAGTCTTGTTTGATGCCAAACATTTAAACTTGATGAGAATAAGTTTAAGGACAAATTGGGAGAGAATGAGTCTCCATTGTCTCTCTCTCTCCCTCTCTCTCTCTCTCTCTCTCTCTCTTTATTTAGTTATTTACCGGAGCCCCAGGCTCTCCCCTTTCCCCTTTCTTCCCCTTAGGACCAGGAGGACCACAAGGACCCTGCAGAATAGAGCAGTTGGGCTTTAAGATTGATGAAGTAACTTAAAGCAATCCCAATTAAACAAACGATTTAAACAATAGCAAAAAATAAATAAAAATAAAAAAGCAGTCTTGTTTACTCACAGTCTGCCCAGGGCATCCAGTGTCTCCACAATCCCCAGTGTCACCCTGAAACCAGAAAGAGAGTGATTTTTCACAAAACCCCAAATCATTAATTTGTATTACAGTCTAAAAAATAAGATAAAATAAAACCCACAATGAATGGCTTTTAAGGGAAATGTTACCTTAGGCTCCTTTGGTCCTGATACAAATAACTTTACACCCTTCTGTCCTGGTATACCAGGTGGTCCCCTCTCCCCCTACAAAAGAGCCCCACAATGCATTTCAAAGTTCATAAAATCAGCTTATAGAGACCATTATTAAATTTAAATCAAATTATTCATCTGGTTTACCCTGCACATTCACATACTGTAGTTGACAGACATACTTGTTTTGTAAAAGTAAGCTAATTTAAAAGTAAAGATGAAAATTCTGACCTTTTGACCAATGGGTCCACGTCTTCCCACGCTTCGACCCTCTAGACCCTATATGTAACACAAAAATGCTAGATTCACACATAAATACATACTAAAGCCCAAAGTAAAATTCAGCTATCCACATTCCACTGTGTGACATAATTTTCATCCTCAGGAGGGTCTGTGGACAGTGCACGTACAACAGCGCATGTGCGAGTGACTTGAGTGCTTGAAAACAAAGTCCACTAGACAGTGGACACGCTCACAGCCAAAGAAGTATCCTTCGAAAGGCTTGAGCACTCAATTGTGTGAAAGACGGAGTGGAACGCGGAAAATGAAATATATCTGGGCCTTAAAGGCACACTTCGTAGTTTTCGCCTCTAGAGGTCGCTTATTCAAAACAAAGGCGTAGCTTGATGACGCCTTGATTTCCTGGAATCATGGGAGGTGTTGTCTTCATGTCTACAGCCGGTGGAAAAAAATCCGCCAAGACTCGGGCAGAAATCATATTCATGGATGAGCTAATGCATTAAAGATTTAATAACATTACTGTAGTATGAAGCAAGGTGGGATGAGGTTTTAATTAATTTTTGAATACAAAAATCTTACATATTGTGCCTTTAATACTGGACTGACATGTTATCATTAGCTAATCAGAACTAACCTTCTCTCCTTGTAATCCAGGATTGCCATCTATTCCCTAAAAAAAATTATTAAACAGTTAAATAAATATGACAATAATGTTATCATGATGCTAATCATAATGAGATATAAAAACACTGAACAACTTACTGGTGCACCTCTAGGCCCTTCTAGTCCAACTGGTCCTGGTAACCCTGGAAACCCTGGTTGACCCTGTAGATCCACAACCAAAAGAGAAATCTCAGTCAACAAACTCACACAGAATACAACAAAATGGAGAATAAGAATAACGTTACATTAAGTAATTAGTAATTTTAAAAAAGTGCTTGTCCAAATGCGCAATCTGAATTTTTCACTTTGCTCTTATATGAAGTACGTTATTCTTATGAATTATCTTACTTTATCTCCAACTCTGCCTGGAAGACCACAAAGTCCTTTCACTTGTTCAGAAGGTGGGAAGACATAGCATTCTCCCTAAAATTAACAATAATTTATGGTCATCATAATATTATAATTTATGTGTGTGCATTTTATTTTAAATGAGCAATTAAGCTTGTTAACACTTCTTAAAGTACTGAAGTTAATCGAATAAACCACACCTTAGATCCTTGGATTCCTGGTCTCCCCTAAAGACAACAACAACAAAAAAGTTTGTGGTTTAAATTAGCAGCCTAAATCAGAATAAGGCCCAAATACAGACTTACACACTGCAACAAGTACCAAAGAAAAACAAGAGCATTTAGTTTTTTCATTTCCCAAAGCACCCACATTTTAATCTTTAATGAATGAAAATATGAATGTACAAAACATTTATAGCATGTCAGTATTCATTCCGTGGCCTTTTACGAGAGGTTCATACTTAGGTGGAGGTTTCAGAATTTTCAAAATTCTTCTTGATAATTATCTTTTTAATATGTTGTGCGTTACATGTTGTGCATTAAACATTTTCATTAAAGGTGCAATATGCAATATTTTCTGTCCGCTAGAGGTCGCTAGAGGCCTATTCAAAACAAAGGCGTAGCTTGATGACGCCAAGTTTGAGCGCGGAATCTTGGGAGATGTGGTCTCCACCTCACAGCCGGTGGAAAAGAATTGGGATAGGACTTGGGAAGAAATCATGTTCATGGATGCGATTATTAACATTATTTTAGTATGAAGCAGAGCAGGACCGAGTGTTGTAGGAACTGAACGAGACACGCCGTGAGCAGCAGAACTTTTATTATGACACAGTCGCTGGCGCTGCTTCCGCTTTTCCGGTCATGAGTATGAGGTAACGCAGCTCTGTTTATCATATTAGATACATTTCAGTGTGTTGAAAATGATGTTATAACGTTACTCTGTTAATTCGCTCGGCGGCTGCTGTGAGACACTGTTACACACTGCAGTAAGATAGATCGATTTTAGAATATCATATTAAATGCTGGATGGCTTGTGTTGATAAATGGCATGAAATTAATTTGAAAACGCATTGTATCATGGAGAAAATGCTGTATTACTGTTACTAAAAATAAAGCTGCATCTGATTATGCTATGTTAGCTACTTCACAAAGTAGTGTTTTTCTCTAAGGCATGGTAAAGCATGGTACTCGCAAAAAATCAAGAAAAATAGATTTAAACAATAAGACTAAACGTGTTGAGCTATATAACAATAATTAATTTTCTGTCTATAAATATATCAAAACAGTTGTTCCCTTGCCTATTAAAACATGTAAATATTAATGCGTCTTTGGTGTTTCCATGGTTTCTACAAAATAAAACCCAATTGACAGGCGACTCCTCACACGTCACGGAGTCTTGGTTAAAATTACAATTTTCTCATGATTTACAAATAGTTGCAAACATTTGGGATATTGTAAGTACTCAAGTGAACAAAATATATAACACTGGCCTAGTGGTTTTTGGATATTTTACTGCAAAATTCTTACATGTTGCACCTTTAAAAGATAAATATATAAAGAAAATGTACATATATTGCATATAGTGCATCATATTTTCATGTTGATTACACTCTGATTACTATTTGTTGCAACTTAGCATTTCCTGTTAAATTACTTTTATTATGAAATTGCCCTTTTTCCTGTTTCTGTTTCCTGCATATGCAAATGTATTCTTTTATTTAATACAAAATAAATGTATTGCTTTTTTTACTACTCCTGCTATAATAATAATATTATTACAAATTATTACTTATAAAATGGTAAAAATACTAATTGAGCCTTAGTACACCTGTTGCTTTTTTAGTTTATGCCATAAGGTTTAGTTATTTATTAGGTCTTATGCTGCGTTCAAAATAGAATACTTATCCTACTATATAGTATGCAAAAAACAGTACACCAAGAGTAGTATGTCTGAATACATATTTGACAAACAGCAGGCGAAAAGTACCCAGATGACCCATCACTTCAGCCGAGATTCAGAAGTGTACAGTCGATGGACATTTTACTTTCCAATGAGGTCACGGGAGAGGATTTACAGTATTAACGGAAGTGAAGCGACACAACTGACACTGGTAGGTCACGTTAACAACATGGCGTATGTAGTACATTTGCTGTCATGAGAAATCGAGTCCCCCCAGGAATCAGGTCACCTGATCAAAAGTTGTTATCATGATATCTTGACTAATTATAACCTATTTCACTATTGCATTTTGTTTATTACATTAAGTGCACAAACAACATGCTTGAAATATAAAATAAATGCCTATGTATTGCATAATAAAACAAACTGGACACTTGCATGCCTAAAAATGTATTTTTTTTTTAATAAGGATAAGTATTGTTTCAACATAGTTCCGTAAAAGTTATTTAATATTAATTGTAATATCAATATGGTATAGTATATTAATATACTATTAATACTATTATATTAATTGTCATGCTAAGTCATGCACAAACATCATTATTTTGAAACATGTAATTGGAAACTATATGGGAAGCAAAAAACATATCTAATACAATATAAGCTAAGCTAGCATAAGCAAACAAAAACTGGGATTTGTCCTGGGATGGTTTGATTTTGGTTAATTTACACTGCCAGTGATATTCTGGAATCTGTGCATGCATTCACACAAATCCCAAAAAGACACATGGCATCAGGATGTGACGTGTAATGTCTCCGCAGCGTCTTAAGTTTGCCTATGATCTTCAATTTCTCTCTAGAGAAACCACACTTGTGCAATTTTTCTGATTCGATCATAAACTAGCACATCAGGTAACATTCCACCAAGCTGCCGAACGATCTCAGCTTCACTATGACACACTCCTTACGGCATCGGTCCTGCTGTTTGTTCACACAGGGCGCGTTCCAGGGCTGATCCCGGCAATGTTACTAGGTCCCCATCCCAGAATCGATCCCGGGAAGTGTTTGCATTCACACAGAAGGCACTCTAGCAATTTTATGGCAATTTTCTGGGATCAAGGGGCTTATGTGATTTCGGATGCAGCGATATTAATTTAAGTCGGTCATTGATGAGTTTTGTATCCTTGTTCCAACCTCAAATAACTTTTTTGTTTTGTTTTTTATTTCCCAAAATAAAGCACTGCAACTGGGTTCACTTTGTTACCTCAGCCAAACATTATATAATTATTATCTGCAACATTTGCTTACTCGTTTTCAGAACTCACCTGAAATCCAGGACGTCCCAGCTTCCCTATAAAGCCTGGGGGACCATGCTCACCCTGGAAGAAAAACACAAGTCAATAATGACAGTGACCTTTAGTACAGTGACAGTTGGTAGGCTTTAGTACAGTTAAAGGAATTATTACAATTAATTCACAAATAATGACATTTATCCTTTACCATACTTCTGCATTACCTTTGTTCCATTGCATCCTGGGAGACCAGGAAAACCCCTCGGCCCCTCTTTCCCAGGGATCCCCTGAAAGAAGAAAAAGTGATATTCACAAAATTACATTCTCTTTTAATGTTAGTCAAAGCAGCAATGATGGTGTCATAAAAAGTAGCTTTTGACATATAAGTAGCATCTGTCTTCCTCTTTTAAGCATTTTGGCCAGAAATGGATACTGGATACATTCCAATGCATTTTGAGCAAAAAGCTCCCAAAACTATTCTAAAAACGTACCGGTAGTCCCGGTGAGCCAAAGAATCCGGGGCTCCCTGAAGTTCCCTTATTGAGAGAACGAGAACGAGAGAGAGATTGGCAAGTGTTCAATTATACTGCAAGTGTCACAGGAAATATATTAACACACTCACACACTCCATACCCTAGAACCTTTTGGTCCATGGATGCCTTTCCTTCCCATATTTCCCTGTGTAATAAAAAAAAATATATATATATATATATATATTGTATACATTTCATTTTTATCAACATTAATCAATGCTCAAATACAGAGTCTATACAACAATCAATTTGTTTATATGTGGTTGAATGTCAAAAAAACAAAAAACAAATAAAGGTCAGTGCAAATATTTTGTACATTAGCATGAACGAAAAGATACTCTCAATCTCAATATAAGAATATGGCAACATATTATAATGAATAGTCAAGTTAATTTTAGTTATATAGCAAATTTCACAATGGACTTACAAAGAAAGTATTGCAATAATAATGTCTCAAGTTCTGGTCCTCATTTAGCAGTTCAGGTAAAATAAAATTATGTCTTAATATTTTGTCTGTAGGCGACTGGCAAAGAATGAAAAACTCTATAAGCAGTGGAGAGGAAATACAGGGGAAATTCTATATTGTTCCTCTAAAAGCTTGTGTAAGATTTAGTATTATATTTTGTACATTTGATATATTTTGAAACTGTGTGCTTGTAAAGCAGCCATATGTAACATACATTTGGACCAGGATATCCAGAAGGGCCTTCCTTTCCTTGATGCCCCTGATTTCCAGTTACACCATCCATACCACGTGACCCGCTCTCACCCTGAGAGGAAGACAGAATCATTGAGAGAGATTGTGAGATTGTGAGGCGTTCTCTTCAGTGTCATACTCCTATGCTGTTCACATCCAGCGCTTCAAGGTTCCACGTCAGAACAGCGGCTCAGTATAGGTTGTTTGCACATGACGTCACAGCAGCAGCGCGAATGAGTCTGGAGGGCAGGGACTGATTTTTCTAAATAGGAATCCTATCAAAATCTAAAAATTCGTATGTTTTGCGTCGTTTATGGTTGCTCAAATCGATAAAATCGAGAACCCAGAAGGTGTTTATATCGTTTACAAAACTTATACCGTTTTTTATAACTTAACGTTATATCATTTTTTAACTCTAATAGCGTTTTGCGTCTGCTGATACTGAAATGAATATGGATACCTGCTTACCTTATTTGTTTTTGACTTGGTTAAATATCCACATTCTTTATGGTATCGTTTGCAGGGAATAGAAGCTATTTTATCCCATTGAATGGTAATTTGGTGTTTTCACTTAAGTTTTGTAGTATTCCGTTCACATTGTTGATCTAGTTACCATGAGAACCAGTGTCACGCGCTGCTGTTTCAGCCATCATATGGTAGAAAATGTCAAAATAAATAAATGTTTAACAAGCTGACAGAAGTCGATTCAACAACAAAGACAACACTTTCAAAAACACTTTTGAAAACTATTTTATTGAGTGATAGGGAGTGGGTTAAATCAGTGACATTATTAGATTTGATATACGGCGTCTTCCGGTCACCTCCTCAACCTGCTTCCCTTAGTGTGTTTTTACACACATAAAAGACAACAATTGTATAACACCGTCCAGTTTTTTCTTTGAACGATGATGTGAGCTCCTGTTGCAATTCTCGATTCAGCATAAATGACCTGCAATGGCGACATTTTTCACAATCGCGACAGAAAATCAAAAAGACTGCCTTAACTTCACGAGCAGAAAGACAGCACGATATAAACAAACCCAGACTAGAACTGAACACGGCGAGACGGCAGCTTTACATCCTCTATATCTACCTCCTTGATGGCAATCAAGTCTTTCAATTCAGTGGAAAAGTCGCTCATCTTCATAACATAAAGATCACGTCCAACATATGTTGTGATTTTCTGTTTATACCTTTCTAAATTAGCACAGAAAGAACTTTTCTCCATCTCTTCCATTCTAATTTTCACTGCTTGCCCTCCACCGGTATTTCGCGCGTCACCAGAACCACGTGATTGCAAACAACCTATTGGCCGGCTCCTGCGTCAGCATTACACACGCATGCGTTGTGCTGCTCACGTGAACAGTGTCAGCCAATACTGAGCCGCTGTTCTGACATAGAACCTGTAAGCACTGGACGTAAACAGCATAATACACTCAAAAAAAAGATTCTTGCCACTAATTGAAATTAAGCAAAAAAATCTAATAAAACGTATTTAAAAAAGTATAAAATACCTATTATTATTCCAAATTACTTTTATACAACATGAATGAAATGGATCCAATAATTACATAAACTATACTTAATTCGTTGCCATAAGGCGCAAATGCAAGTGTTGCGCATGCTCACTGAAGTCTGAGTTCAAAAAACAACAACTGAAGGCGCAATGGCGATCTACTGTCTGACTCAGCGAAAAGGAGGATTTGGATGAATAGATGTGGATGTTTTACAAGGTAAGATATGTTTATTAACCATTTAAACTTAAACAATAACCATTTTTATGTGCATTCTATTTTGTTTTCTTAGTTTTAGCGCGAAGGCTCATTTTTGCTAAAGCGAATTGACCGTAATTAACTTATATTTTAGGTCTTCTCATCTGTATAAGGAGTAATATATGTAACTGTGATCATTTTAAGATAACGTTATGCTGTCGACTTGACTGTGCATCATATTCGCATTTAGATAGATTGCGCGTTATTATAATTTTTTTAATAACAGATTAGTCATTTCAGCGTTCTTTGTTAACGTTATAACGTTATGCTTTGCAAATTAGCCAAAAAGTTGCTCAAACACACTTCATTAATGAATACGTTATCTATATACAATTGTCTTACAAGTATCTGTAAATTTGATCATTTCGAGATATGTATTCAACTGACTGTGTATTTTTACAAGTTTATATACAGGTCCTTCTCAAAAAATGTGCATATTGTGATAAAGTTCATTATTTTCCATAATGTAATGATAAAAATTAAACTTTCATATATTTTAGATTCATTGCACACCAACTGAAATATTTCAGGTCTTTTATTGTTTTAATACTGATGATTTTGGCATACAGCTCATGAAAACCCAAAATTCCTATCACAAAAAATTTGCATATTTCATCCGACCAATAAAAGAAAAGTGTTTTTAATACAAAAAAAGTCAACCTTCAAATAATTATGTTCAGTTATGCACTCAATACTTGGTCGGGAATCCTTTTGCAGAAATGACTGCTTCAATGCGGCGTGGCATGGAGGCAATCAGCCTGTGGCACTGCTGAGGTGTTATGGAGGCCCAGGATGCTTCGATAGCGGCCTTAAGCTCATCCAGAGTGTTGGGTCTTGCGTCTCTCAACTTTCTCTTCACAATATCCCACAGATTCTCTATGGGGTTCAGGTCAGGAGAGTTGGCAGGCCAATTGAGCACAGTAATACCATGGTCAGTAAACCATTTACCAGTGGTTTTGGCACTGTGAGCAGGTGCCAGGTCGTGCTGAAAAACGAAATCTTCATCTCCATAAAGCTTTTCAGCAGATGGAAGCATGAAGTGCTCCAAAATCTCCTGATAGCTAGCTGCATTGACCCTGCCCTTGATAAAACACAGTGGACCAACACCAGCAGCTGACATGGCACCCCAGACCATCACTGACTGTGGGAACTTGACACTGGACTTCAGGCATTTTGGCATTTCCTTCTCCCCAGTCTTCCTCCAGACTCTGGCACCTTGATTTCCGAATGACTTTGGACCACTGAGCAACAGTCCAGTGCTGCTTCTCTGTAGCCCAGGTCAGGCGCTTCTGCCGCTGTTTCTGGTTCAAAAGTGGCTTGACCTGGGGAATGCGGCACCTGTAGCCCATTTCCTGCACACGCCTGTGCACGGTGGCTCTGGATGTTTCTACTCCAGACTCAGTCCACTGCTTCCGCAGGTCCCCCAAGGTCTGGAATCGGTCCTTCTCCACAATCTTCCTCAGGGTCCGGTCACCTCTTCTCGTTGTGCAGCGTTTTTTGCCACACTTTTTCCTTCCCACAGACTTCCCACTGAGGTGCCTTGATACAGCACTCTGGGAACAGCCTATTCGTTCAGAAATTTCTTTCTGTGTCTTACCCTCTCGCTTGAGGGTGTCAATGATGGCCTTCTGGACAGCAGTCAGGTCGGCAGTCTTACCCATGATTGCGGTTTTGAGTAATGAACCAGGCTGGGAGTTTTTAAAAGCCTCAGGAATCTTTTGCAGGTGTTTAGAGTTAATTAGTTGATTCAGATGATTAGGTTAATAGCTCGTTTAGAGAACCTTTTCATGATATGCTAATTTTTTGAGATAGGAATTTTGGGTTTTCATGAGCTGTATGCCAAAATCATCAGTATTAAAACAATAAAAGACCTGAAATATTTCAGTTGGTGTGCAATGAATCTAAAATATATGAAAGTTTAATTTTTATCATTACATTATGGAAAATAATGAACTTTATCACAATATGCTAATTTTTTGAGAAGGACCTGTATATACCTGCTGTCATCTCGATGTGCTTTGTGTTTGTCATTCAACTGTATATAAACTAAGATTTGTATAAACAAGTCGTAATTTCATTAATATATATATATATATAAAGTGTATGTCATCTTTACTATTTCAGAAACCTCATCAGTGGGACAATAACTCAGTTATGGTATGTGTAATATTTTTTCATATTTCTTGTATTAAAATTAAAATTTACTCGTTTCATTTCTTTGTAAAATTGTTGATGTCGATTTTCTGTTTTTTGACTTTCAGATATGTGAGTGTTGTGGCAACGTAAAGTGTGTGGAAGAAGCATCACAGAAGTATCCAGCATGTTTAAGTAATTTAAACATTCTAAGATTAAACTTGGACATTTTGAGGAGAGATTCAGTCAACCTGTTCACAGTAAATTAACTAAGTGTTTTTGTTATTTACATTAAGACATTTTTTTGTACATTACAATAGTTTCCTCCACAGTAGGCCTCCATCTCTTCCTTCTTCCTTTTTTCCTCTCAGATAAAATCAGAATTAATGCGGATAACGACTGTGCCACTTCTGTCAACGTTCATAGCAGCTGGACAGATAGACTGTTAATCAAATTAAAGTTTTCAGCAGCAAAGGAGCTTCTGGACAAAAGATATCACACACATTGCAGTTGCAGACAAGGTGTGGTAAATTGCGTTACCGTTCTTTGGAACTAATTACAAAGATTGAACTGTAATCAATCACTGTTTTTAATATTGTGTCATATTTTTCAGTGCGAAGATATACACTTCAAATGAGACTGTCATAAAGAGTCTGTATGTGTATCTCAATGGGGAGATTACAACACTTCCAGTTTTCCAGATTTCTTCCAGAATTCCAGGTTTGTACTGTATATTTTTGTAATGACCTACACATGTAGTATATTTATGTGCGCTGCCAATATTTCAGTGAAACTAAACAAGGTGTTATATATTTATTCGTTCGTTCTTTTACTTGCTTAGGACTGCAATCCTGAAGGAACTGAGGGAGGAATTTCTGAGACCACTCTGGGCCCTTTTGTGACCCTTAAAGAAAGCGCTGAGGATGAGCCAATGGATGTTGGCGTAGCAACAGAGGGTTTAAAACTGCTACAACACTTAGCTGTTTGCTCTTTGGATTGATCTACGCAATCAAGCTATGCTCCGAGTCTCAAATTCACTTTTGCATTCTTCCAGAAGGTACTGATGAATTTCAATTTTAGGACATCACATAGATGTTTCGATCCACTGGAAGGACTTAGAAAACGTTTAAACTTCTGTAAGCATTAAGACATGTTAAACTGTGCCCCATAAACACAATCAAGCCTATAAAAAACCACTGAACCACCCCTTTAACATTAAGGTTGAACCACTGTAGTCACGTCAACTTTTTAACAATGTCTTAAGTACCTTTCTGGACCTTGAAAGTGTTGGTTCAATTGTTGTCTATGGAGGAGTCAGATACCTCTTGGATTTCATCAGAAATATCTTAATTTGTGTTCCGAAGATGAACGAAGGTCTTACAGGTGTGGAAACACATGTGAGTAATAGTGAGTAATAAATTACAAAATAAACATTTTTGGGTGAACTAACCCTTAAATTTTTTTTTTTTAAATCCGTAATGATCCCTTTAAAATCTGTTTAAATCTGTTTCGCTCCAGTCTTTGACAATTTGATAATAAATCTTTGTGTCTTCTGTGGAACAGTGGAAGACACAAAGATTTATTATTAAATTGTCAAAGATGCCAATAAACATGTCCAGGGGCGCCGCTAAGAGGGGAAAGTTAGGATGATTCTAAGGGCCCACGCACTTTTGGGGGCCCCCAGAGATTGGTTTTATTAGTAGTAACAGTCAGTGCTCGAAGTGGGCTGGTACGCAATACCGGCACTTGTCACATGTTGCTCGGTACTCTGAACGCCCACACCGAAATGTAGAATCATCAGACTATTAATTAATTGTACATCGCGCATTCTGAGCTTTTATAAGCTTTACGACCTGAACGGATCAATTGTCTGCACAATATGACTGTGACTGAGGCCCAATTGTTTAATTTTGCATGAGTGGGGCGCGAATCACTGTAAGCGCGTTGACCAGCGCGCTCCAAAAGTGTTCATATTTGCATGAGTCGTTCCTATGCGACGCTGATGATAAAATGTGCGACCCATTTGGATTCTATTGAGGATAGTAAAACGCTACGGGGAAAGTTGAACATGATCTAAAACAGCCATTAAAATGTCTGATGAAAAGAGGGGAAAACATCATCCTGCAAGCTTTTTAAGCTCATGAAGACCACATTTACTAGAATTTATCACGTTCTGTTGTATTTATTGTGGGAAATTTTGACTAGTTGTAGAATTTATAATAGATAATCTGTTGAGGGAACAGATTTTTCACTAAAGATTTATATTACAGCTGTGGCATGTTGTATTATAGTTTCTAAACTGTGTTGCTATTTTTCATAACAAATGCTATAAAAAGAAAGAAATTAAAAATGTTCTTACCTGTAATTGTATCCTTATTGTAACAAATGCTATAGTTAAACAATTACAAGAACTATGTTATTTTAAGTACAAGTTAGAGCTTTAGAATATGGACCTTCTGGAATTTGACTAAACAATTGGTTTTGTTTAAGAATGTATGAATATTAATATTTGATTACTGTACTGTATTTTTCTATTACATTTAGCTAGGTTGATTTGTATGTTTGATGCGGTAGGTGCCCCAACCTCAAATTCTTTGATAGGGCCCAAAATTGCTAGCGGCGCCCCTGAACATGTCACCAGAGAAGAGATGCCGAGGGGAAGTTAATTTGATTAAAGATTACTAGGGCGCATTAATTAAAAAAAATAAATAAATAATTTATAATAATTACTGCAATATTTCATAAAAAAAAAAGAAGAAGAATTGTCAATTTAGGTTTGAAGGTGACTTTAAAATAGGTGCATGATGCCCTTAGTCTACACAGATGGGATGAAAACGTGGTGGAATATTTTCAACTTGTGCAAGCTGAAAGAATTTCTTCAAATCTCTACTGGGTGAATGTGCAGGATGAAATTTGAAGCAGATTTTCAAGATTATTTGCAAATATCCATCAACAACACAAAGATTGTAAAACAGAGGAATGTCTGCAGAATAGCTCCATGAATTTTATCTAATCCCATGTAAAATCCATTTAAAAACTCTAGCTTTTGACCCTAGGAATGAACATACCATGACAGGTATGCCAAACACATGTGTATAGAGAGAAGTGGAACACAGACTCTTACACAGGTGGACACATACAGGGGAGCAGATGCGTGACTTATATTGTTGATAAGTGTTCTGTAGCTTTGGGCATCAATAGTATAGCACAGCTGATCTGATACGGACACCTGGGTGGCCAATACTTGTCACGTCACCTAGAAATAGTCCTGAGGCCACCCACCACCACAAAACATATTTTCTCTTCTTTCTCTTTTGAACCTGGTGACCCAAGCTTCAGAATTCCTGATGTCAGGAATTCTGATCAACCAATGACTGATATTTCATATTATGGAAATACACAAAAGTGTAGATTTGATGCTATAATCAAGATACAGAAAGGGTGGTACTTTTGTCTTAACTTAATTGAAACTGTAATCCTGGATAAGGAAATGTTGCATGCCAGATTCAATCTAAATTTTTCTATATGAGAACCATGTCTCAATGTGCCAAGTAAACACAGCCCCATAAAGTCAGCATGAAACAGATGTTGCGAAAGCCTTTTCTTCCCCACTGTGACATACATCTGAGTAAAACGGCATCTTGAAAAAGAAAATATGTAGGATGGGACATGATTTTGTCCATCAGGAATTGATTATATGGTTGTGGTTTGGTTGGTTGTGGTTGTGGTGTGCATGGATAAATCATTTATAATAAATACCAAAATATTCCATAAAAATACAATAGTTGTCAATTTTGATTTCATGGTGACTGGTGTGTTTGGAACATCCTAAATCTTAGGATAGGATCTTCTGAATGCAAGTATAAGGCATGAAGATATTATAAACATTAATATCATGATTTTCTGTAAAGCTGCTTTGAAATTGTGTGAAAAGCGCTATACAAATAAATTTGACATCAGTCCACTATTATGTGGCAAATATGGAAGCTTCTGCAGCACCAAAAACGTGAGGAGTGAATGAGAAACCACAAGGGGGCAGCATTTACATTTGATTTGAACATCCTTGGATGTTCAACTTGAGGAACTCTATATGATTTCTTACTTGCTCTGCTGTTTTGAACACACTGTATATTACGAGGTCATTTGTTGTGTGGATATGGTTGTGTGTATGTTTATGTATGTTTGCATGTTCTGTTACCTTTTGTCCTTTAATTCCTTGACAGTCACATCCTGATTTCCCACTGCAAACACATCCCTGAGAGAAAAACACAAGCAACACAACACCATGACTGCATGAACACATTTACAATAACATTAAGGAGGGAATTGCATACTTGCCTAATGAAAAGAAAATAAGGCCACCAAAATGGGGGAGGGGGGAAATATTGATTAAAAATTCTAGTCCTTAGTGGTTTTGTTTCATCATATCATTAGGATTTCTGAGTTAATTGACTGAAGGCACGAGATGTGCCCAAGCAGACACCCATAATTTAAATGGAATCACCTAATCAAGAAATGCATAAAATCCATGGCTTAAAGGAACGCCGGGAGTTTAACCGGCTCTCTGCATGAACATGCATTGTTACGGATGAACTCCAAAATTAAAAGATATGACAGTGACAAGCATGGGTTCATGGCCTCACATCTCACTAGTTAAGATCATAGACTCATACGTTATGTCTTTGAAAGGTAAGGTGGATAATAGCAAACTAATGCTTCCTTTGATAACAACAGAAGTTTGAGCAATATCATGCCCCATGAGATTTTTAGATTTTTTTATTTATTTTTTCTTTCATCAAAACTCCCTCGGGGCTGTTTTACTGTGCCTTCATCGTTTAATTTTCAAAGTTTGTTGTTTTAAAAATGTAACCTTGTCACAGGCTTTCAATCTTAAATGATGAAAATACTTTGTAAAAATGTCAATTAGCATTTTATGATCATTAACATATACAGGTGCATCTCAATAAATTAGAATATCATGAAAAAGTTATTTTAAACTTTATTATTATTAAGTAAAACTTAAATATATTCTAGATTTATTAGACATAAAGTAAAATATTTCCAGACTTTTTTGTTTTCATTTTGATGATTACAGCTTGCTGATCATCAAAATCAAAAAATTTGTATTTCAAATGATTAAAATATTTAATTTCAAGTTCTATTAAATTACCATTCTCAGGCTATAAATACTGGGTTTAGGTCAGTAATCCCAACAGCAGTCATGGGGAAGTCTGCTGACTTGACAGTTGTCCAGAAGACGATCATCAAGACCCTCTACAATGAGGGTAAGCCACAGAGGGTCATTGCTGAAAGAGCTGGCTGTTCGCAGAGTGCTGTGCCAAAGCATATTCATGGAAAGTTGACTGGAAGGAAAAAGTGTGGTAGGAAAAGGTGTACAAGTGAAAGGAATGACCACAGGCTTGAGAAGATTGTCAGGCGAAGTGATTTAAGAACTTAGGAGAGCTTCAAAAGGAGTGGGCTGAAGCTGGAGTCAGTGCATCAAGAGCCACCGCACACAGACGTCTTCAGGAAATGGGCTACAACTGTCACATTCCACGTACCAAGCCTCTTCTGAACCAAAGACAACGTCAGAAGCGTCTTACCTGGGCTAAGGAGAAAAAGAACTGAACTATTGCTCAGTGGTCCAAAGTCCTCTTTTCAGATGAAAGTAAATTTTGCATTTCATTTGGAAATCAAGGTCCCAGAGTCTGGAGGAAGAGTGGAGAGGCACAGAAACCATGTTGCTTGAAGTCCAGTGTGAAGTTTCCACAGTCAGTGATGATTTGGGCTGCCATGTCATCTGCTGGTTTTGGTCCACTGTGTTTTCTGAAGTCCACAGTCAACGCAGCCATCTACCAGGACATTTTAGAGCACTTCATGCTTCCTTCTGCTGACAAGCTTTATGGAGATGCTGATTTCATTTTCCAGCAGGATTTGGCACCTGCCCACACTGCCAAAGGTACCAAAAGCTGGTTCAATGACCATGGTGTTACTGTGTTGATTGGCCAGCAAACTCGCCTGACCTGAAGCCCAGAGAGAATCTATGGGGTATTGTCAAGAGGAAGATGAGAGACACCAGACCCAACAATGCAGATGACCTGAAGGCCGCTATCAAAGAAACCTGGGCTTCCATTACATCTGAGCAGTGCCACAGGCTGATCGCCTCCATGCCACGCCGCATTGATGCAGTAATTCATGCAAAAGGAGGCCAAGTATTGAGTGCATAGAAATGAACATACTTTTCAGAAGCCTGATATTTCTGTTTAAAATATCCTTTTTTTATTGATCTTATGAAGTATTTTAATTTATTGAGATAGTGAATTGGTGGGTTTTTGTTAAATGTGAGACAAAATCATCACAATTAAAAGAACCAAAGACTTAAAGTACTTCAGTCTGTGTGCATTGAATTTATTTAATACACGAGTTCCACAATTTGAGTTGAATACTGAAATAAATGAACTTTTCCATGACATTCTAATTTATTGAGATGCACCTGTATATTTACATACTTATAGCTTGAAAATAATTTTACATTAATTTCTGCACAAATCACGACATGGACTAGTTATGGCATCATTTTCCGCAACAACCACCAATTTTGGCCCTAATAAAGATTTATCCAAAGTTAGTGTACTTGTTTACCAATGAGACAGTGTGTGAAGAGCATGTCTGAGATGAAATATTAGACATGTGATCTGTGAAAAAGAAAACAAAAATGTTTTTTTCAAATGCAAAAGGGTGAAAATATTATTAAACTGTGCACTGTAAAACTCAATAAGTCCAGAATACTCAAAACATTTGAGAAAACGTATTATATTTTATTTAAGTAAACTAACTTCTTTTTTTTAAGTTAGTAGAACTTAAAATTTTTGTGACAAGTGTGACAGGGCCAAGAGCTGTGGAATCGGAGCAAGGCCAGTGTGGTGCACAGGTGTCTCTCATTAACATGCACATCACCGGCATCCCTTCGCTCCCACAGTTCTCATCCTTGCCTAACTCATCATAATTTTAATTACATACAGTTCATTTACATAAACCTCACATTCAGCTCTTGGTTAAATGTTAGATAGCAAATGATACATGCTATTATAACTATCAAAAAGACTGTTAATATATACTTGCATGTATATAATCAAACAACATATCTGTGGTCTTAAATGTTCTGCAGCCCATCCTCAACCTAACCACAGGCTCTACTCTTCACCACAATGGTAACCCTAAAAAAATAACAGAACCCCCTGAAAAACCCCAACATAACACAACATTAAACATTAACTTATGTCTCCCTATTTTAATCTTGTGCAAAAACACACAAAATAACACTTAATTTCAACATTTATTTATACAGACTGACGCAAAGCGTGCTGGGAATTAGAAATCTGCTGCAACTCAACTCAACCATATTAAGTTCTGCTTACTACAATGAAGTTTTGAGTTCACACAACTTTTTTCTATATAAGTACAATGAACATTATTTTTTGAGTGAAACAAACTCATTTCATTTCAATAATTTCACTTTTTGGTTTTACGGTGACATAAAATGCTAGGTATGAAGTTAGACTTAAGACAAAAGAGTTCTATTTTATTCCAAAGTTAAAAATGTAATTTCCACCACATAATGCTATTAAACACAATACATCATTTGAGATTGAGACTGAAATGACATTTGGGTGAAAATGTTAATGACTTTCAGAATGACAAGAAGTGTCCATGACAGCTCAGTCTGCCCAGCGGCACAAGAGTTGTTGACCAACAATGCCAGTGATGCGGGTTCAAATTCTGAACAAATACTTCTGTTTGTGGGGCAGTTGTAACCCGAAGGTTGCAGGTTCGAGTCTCAGTACTGGCAGGAAATGTAGGTGGGGGGAGTGAATGAACAGCGCTCTCTTCCACTCTCATTACCCACAACATAGGTGCACCTAACCCCCAATCACTCCCCAGGTGCCACAGCTCTGGGTGTGTGTGTTCAATACTCACTGTTTCATGTGTATACTTTGATGGGTGAAATGCAAAGCACAAATTCCTAGTATAGTACACCATACTTGGCCACATGTCATGTCACTCATAGTTGACGAAAATGCAAAAAAACATCTGATTGTTGATTTGATATTAAAGTTCAGATACACAGGACCTGTCTGTGTCACATACCCTTGAACTCACTAAGACAAAACATGTCTCCTGATGATCTCAGATCAGCGACACCATTGTAGTTGGGGCAGTCCTTGTGTGCACTGTCTATGTGCGGTTCTACACCATGACAGGGTGATAGACAATCTGTACACACGGGTTGTTTGGGTTTTACCGTGCATATAACACTAACAGAAAAAAGACAGACATACACCCACGCACACATTAATGTTCTCACGTGCCTAGAGGGGGGAATGATGTAAACAGGGATGTGAGGCTTCAATAGAGCAGTACAGGAATGTTTAACAATTTGGAATCCATTTCAGTTCATTTGTACACGTGATGTGCAATTATATGTGATTTATATGCATCTTGTGTGTATAGGTGCATGCATAGGCCCGTATGAGCTCCTGGGAGCATGTGTGCATGTTCATCTTATCAGTCATGATGGATCTGTAGTCACTGTGCTGTGCAACCAGATGCCACAGAATAGATACCATCAGAACAAACTAGAATCAGATACAGACCTGCATTTGCCTGTAGAATGAGAGAGAAAGAGAGATGAAGACTGGGAGAAAGGGAAGACTTTTCATGAAGTATTAGGAGAAGAGGAAGATTTTTTCCCCCTGGGTTTCACAGACAAGGCTTATGCCTGGTCCCAGACTAAAATGCATTTCACATTCTTAAAATATGTCAGTGCCATTGTTTTGTCTCAAGATGCACACCAGTAATGTTTTTTTCTAAGGCACTTTATAAAAGCCAATTAAATGTCCTAATTGAACTAAGGCCTTATCCTGGGTTAATCTAAGCCCTGTCTGTGAAACCAGGCCTTCATCTGTTTGTGTTTATGATCTAAGGAAAAGTTCCATTACTAACAATTACTGTACATCTTCAAAGCAGTTTCTGTAATTTGGGTTGCAATCAGTCATTATTAATTTATTCTGTGAGCGAAAGTGTGTAATAACAGAGAATTAACTAAATTAACTGCTTTTATTATGCTATTGTGTAAAAAGCAAAGTGATGTGAAGCCAAGTACGGTGTCCCATACTCGAAATTTTTGCTCTGCATTTCATCCATCCATGTGCACACACACACAGCAGTGAGTATTGAACACACATCGTGAACACACCCGAAGCAGTGGGCTTTTTTGCTGCGGTGCCCAGGGAGTGATTGGGGGTTAGACCGGGCGGATCAGTGCCTTGCTCAAGGGCACCTCAGTTGTGGGTAATGAGAGTGGAAGAAAGCGCTGTTCATTCACTCACCCTACTTACTTTTCCTGCCGATACTGAGCCTTGAACCAACGACCTTCGGGTTACAAGTCCGACTCTTTAACCATTAGGCCACAACTGCCCCAAACTGTGGTTATAACTGTCAATGACTAATAACTATAACTGGAAAAGGTACTTTTAAACTTTTTTTGTTTGTTTGTTTTAAACCAACATTTTTGATATTTCACATATTTTAAATGAAGTTTTATGTATAAAAATGAAGTACTATTAATTTTCTTTGTTTAAAACTTTTAATTAACTTTTAAATTATTGAGTGTGGGTGCACCTTTCAACAAATCACAACATTTTGTTATCAGTGTCTAATAATAATCCTCAAGGGAATACAGTCAAGCGGCCTACAGTTTCTATGATGTTTGCTTTTATGCTTTTACCAATAAGACAAACGCTTACCAATGCTTATCTTTGGGAGTGTATTTATTTATTCTCATGCTAAACATGGCCAGTTTCAAAAAACGAGTTGGACGTATGACAGAGTATTTCTGTGCCAAAAATAATCTTCAGATTTCTCGCAGGTTTCGGACACATTTTTTCGAGCATGGCCCTTTATTATGTAATAAAGGGGCGTAATTCCTTGTATGGGCACTTCTCCCAGAAGAGCGCACACACATTAACCAGAGCAAGAGCAAGAGCACGCCCATCAACGCGCTTCATTCGGCTTAACGGAAGTCGTCGGCAGCCCTGCACAGGACTTGCTTGAGAAAGATTTGACACTTTTTTTTTAGACCACAAAATCAACAATGTCACCAAAGAAGTGTGTTTTTGGTTGTGAGGGAAAGATAACCTTGCTTCCCAAAGAACCCAGCGTTTAGTGGAGCTGAGAGATTTGTGCTCACACATTACATTGATGCGCTCTCGATATTTGTCATTAAAATAACCATAGAAACCACCTTAAATTAACTATCAAAATAAGGATAAAGTCGTGTCTGAAAGTTGCAATCAGTTTTTTATTTTATTTAATATCTCGTGTTTTTCCGTGGCTGCTCGAGCCCTCAGGATCAGCGTTTATGATGGTTTTAGAAACAAGGCCCAGTTCTACACTGGATTTACAGATCGTTTGAAACTGAAAGATGGAGCGGTCACAGCGGTAATGATCCCGGTCATGAGTCAGAACCGCAGGTGGTGAGTAAAACTGCTTCAGATGTCTGTTTTGTTGGCAGTCGGAGCGTAAGTGCATATAATGTAAACAACACGAACGTAGTGAATTCATAAATTCATTATTCATCATTCACTATACGCTATATTCATTATAGTGATTCAAAAGTTATCCAGGGATAATGCGATGGTGTATTGTGTTTGTTTAAATACATTTGTTTAGCTGACCATTGATAGCTTCGCTACGCAAAAGCTGCGCATGTTCGTCACTCTTTAGCTTCGCCCATGGCACGCCTCTAGGAGCTCAGCTGTTTTCGGAAAGACTCGGTACAGCGTATCCGTCTTTTATAAATCTGATAAAACTAAAGACTCTTCGGAGATATGAAGGATGCTATACTACTCTATAGGTACTCAAGATTAACATGAGATTGGCAGAAAATGTATGTGTTATGTACCCTTTAACTCCAATATACGGTTACACTTGGATGGTCCACTTTACACATTCTACAAACTATAAGTATCTTTGCAACTATATTTCAACTAACTCTCATCAGTGTATTCATAGTAGACTGATAGGTTAGGGTTAGGTTTTAGGGTTTGGGTTAACAGAATAATTTGACATGAAGTTAAAATAAAGTACTCTAATCTTTAATTTTTGTGGTTCATGTAACATTGTTTGAAAGCTCTTTTGCTTATTTTAGACATATGGAAGACTTAAGATCCACTGTGAAAGATCCATCATACCCTTTTTCTCTGACCTTGCATTTAAACTCTGCACGCTTTCAGATATTTGCAAAAATCACCACTACTGTACTTTTGTATATGGATTGATTCGATATCACAAGTAAACTGTTTGTCTTTCTATCATTGCACATTTTTACCCTGATGCTGTTGTAGTCGTTTAGACAATCCATACACACAAGTATGTGGCGGTGATGCTATCAGTTGTTCCCATGGTAATTTGATATGTACATCACTAGTGAAAACTTTGGAATAACTAATATTTTTAAATTGTTTTGGAAATAACTCTATATTATGATTTTTGTAGGATAATGTGATACTAAAGACTGGAGTAATGATGTTGAAAATTCAGCTTTGCCAACACAGGAATAAATTACATTTTAAAATATATTACAAAAGAACACAGTTCTTTTGAATTATAATAATATTTCACAATTTTACTGTTTTTATTGTAGTTTTAATCAAATAAATGCAGCCTTGGTGAGCATAAGACTCTTCTGCATCATGGTACGTTAAAGATACGTTAAAGCATGGTACTTTTTTGTAAGTCTAAACACAAACTATGAACTCAGTTTTAACAAAGTTTATTGCCTCTCTAGATTCAAAATAGATAAGATAAGATATGCAGATAAGATATGACACGACACGACACAAACTTCAATACACACAGAAACACGTGTAATGAAAAATGCGGCCTGCTGAGAGATCTAAAGATTATTGAGAATGTGGTGCGGGCTTCAAGATGCTTCAAAAGGCTCTGCAGAATGAGTTTATTTGTGCTCACTCACAGATGCACTGCCTCTATGCAGGTGTGCTCAGGTTCAGTCACGTTCTGACAGGTAAACACCGAGCACACACACCAACATACTCAAAATATTTGTACAATACACATCTCACATTAAAAAGACATTCATCAATCATTTGTAAAATCATTTTATGTGTCAAAAAGCAAGGCCAATATGATTTCATATAAGTGAGAGATGAGACTTGACAAGAATATTCATAAACATCCTCCTAGTCTCACAGACACTGTGAGGTTATGTGTCAGTATGCAAATGATCTGGCACCAATCTGATACCTGTCTGAAATAATCACGGTCATGAAATGCCCGTAGTCATCATCCAAATGTCTTCTCGTATCAACAGAAAATTTGTAAAATTCACATGCAGACTGTCAGTAACACTACTGAGTATTAACATGCCCTTGGAATGACTGAGAGTAATACAAATCAATTACAATTACACTGAACACAATGAAAACCCATCAGGAAAAGCTGTTAGAATACACAGCAGATGAAAAGAGAGGTACAAATCATTGAGTATCACACCCATTCTACAGGATTTTCCCAATAAACTAAGTGGGATTTTTTCATTTTATGAATTAAGTACACCAGCGATTAAAAATATTGGAGTTTTTTTTTTTTTAAGAAATTGATACTTTTATTCATCAAGGATGTGCTAAATTGATCAAAAGTGACAGCAAAGACATTTATAATGTTACAAAAGATTTCAATTTGAAATAAATGCTCTTCTTCTGAACTTTCTATTCATCAAAGAATCCTGAACAACAAATGTATCGTGATTTCCACTAAAATATTAAGCATCAAGACTCCTTTCAGCATTGATATTAATAAGTAATGTTTGATCAGCAAATCATCATATTAAGGTGCGATCGCATTGGAAAGTTCCCCATGCAGACGGTGTCTAACATAAAAGCAGCTTGGTTTGCTTCATACATCTCTAGCTATGGACAATGGGCTGTTTTGGACACACAGTTTTGCTGATGTGACGGCACCTTAAGAGTGATTTCTGAAGGATCATGTGACACTAGGAGCAGTGTTGGGGGTAACGCATTAAAAGTAACGCAAGTTACATAATTAGATTAACTAGTAAACTAGTAAAGTAACGCATTACTTTTAAACTTTTAAATATTACTTCTTCTCCTGCATCCTATTATTCCAGAATAGCAGCACAGCTGAAATACTTGTTTGACTGTACAGGCGTGAATTTGCATTTCCTTCAGCCTGAGGCTTATTCATTTCACTTTTTCACATTTGCCAAAAATAGAACTTTTTTGTTGTTATAAAAACAAACAAACAGCAATGTTAATAACCCAATATTGTAATGCATTACTTTTTAAAGTAACTTTCCCAAACACTGATTAGGAGTAATGATGCTGAAAATTCAGCTTTGCCATCACAGGAATAAATTACATTTTAAAATATATTTAAATAGAAATTGTATTAATTGAAATGTCTCCTTTAATAATGTTTAAAAACATGACATACATTTTATCTTAATAGTAGAAATTATTTAGTTTTATTCAGTTGACACCACCTATTTTGTCATGTCCCTCAAGGCCTTCTATGAAAGTGTACTTGGGATATGAGTAATAAAATGAGAAAAACGTCCATTCATTTTGCCATTCCCATAAATATCCATCTGTGCTTTTTTGCTGGTAATGTTTTTTTTCTAAGTAAATTCATAATTTTTCATTAAAATCACATCATTTAGTTCCGTACCTCAGTAACCCCTCAACCCCGTTACACAAACCATTCTCCCCCTATAAAAATAATGAACTGATAGTTCCCTTTCGAAAGGGAACTCAACTCTGCGTTCGAAAACGCTATGGGGAACGTCATCACGTGAACCGGTGTCTGAAAGCAATTGTCAAATCTCACCAATCCTATTGGCCGGCGACAGCCTATGACGTCGTCAAAGCGCGACCCGGAAGTATATAAGGAGCGCCTAGAGAACCAGTCAGTATCTCATCGTCTTCAGGGACTGTTTTGTCTGATTGCGATTGCTTCGAATCTGGTAAGAGAATTTACTATGTCTGACAAACGTTTCAGGAAGTGTGTGCATCCGTGTCCCATAGTGTGGACATTTGATCACACACATAACTTATAACGTTGTCTTTTATGAGAACAAAAGAGCATGTACAGGGCAGTTCTTGTGGGATCTGTCTATTTGTTATTGTAAGTGTGTTTTACTTGTAAAATTCTCCACTCTCTTTTGGTCTTTTTCTCGAGAGGAGAAGGACAGCCAGCTGCACCTAATGGTTCAGGTCTTACTTTTGCTGAGGCAGAGTAGAGACTAGATCACGGGGTTTTCAGCTGGAGCTTGTTGAAGAGTTGAAGGCGTGAAATTCCCCACGACCTTCAACGGCTGACGGGAGAAAGCTGTGTGATTTTGATGATGTGTTGTCTATGACATCATTAGATTCAGCAGCAGCTGCTCTTCTTGTTCTAAGCCAAACAAGAGAGCAGGAGATGGCTGATGAGGATGAAGATGGTGAGCCTCCTGAATCCTCAAAGCCACCCCGCCCCCGCGTATGTACTGCTGTGTGAGATTATGGAACACGCCTCTGGCAGACTGCAGCTGCCATTGGAGCAGGTTAAGAAATAAACCGCTCACGGACGGTTCGTCGAACGGTTCCTTTTTTGCCATAATCCTCCAGCCACCGTAAGCCTTCCATTCCTTCTTGATCTTCATACTGAGATCGAGAAGGCATGGAAGGACTGGTATTCAGCTCGCATTCATCAACATCAGCAGGTTAATTCGCTGGTGTTGATGGAGTGAGTATGGGTACGCGTCAATGCCTCCTACTGACGAGATGAGTGCAACTATCTCGTGATTTAGGTAGGCTCCAACGCTCTATACGCGGCAGCAGGTCAGGTGGGTGTTGCTTACACACAATGTCTGTTTGTAAGCATATCAGTTAGACCCACTGAAATTGGCTTGGTAGGTCTCTTTTTATATGTAATCAGTTTCAAGAAACTGTTTAGGATGCGGACTGAGGGCCCTGAAGTTACATTAGGTTGGCTGGAACGATATATTATTAGGGTAGTACTTTGTTGTCCCCTTTGTTGGATGTGTTGGCTTCAGATAATGAAGCCACCGTTCATATGTATTCAGATATCGGCTTTAACTAAACTGCACTGTTAGCCACCTTTTGGTTGATTAGCTTTCTCCTCTGGTAAATGCTAGAGTTTTGAGATTAGTTTTCACTAACTTCAGATAGATCTATGTTTAGCGTCGGCCTTACAGGCCGCCTGACATTGTGTGCTTGGGTTGAGCTTTGCTCCTCTGAGCTTTTATGTAGAAATTTTGTATTCTTAGAGTTTGCCTCCTCTCAGCTGAGAGTCGCTGGTAGAGGCTGTTGTTTCTTAACCCCAGGCAGATCTATGCTTATGTGTTGGCCTTATAGGCCCACAGCTATAGCTGGCCTAGGCTAGAACTAGGGTTTAGGCGGTCTGCTAGTAGCATTTACCCCCTTTTTATACTACCCCTGTTATGTGAGTGTAATCATTCCTAGTTCTGGCCTCCCCTTATCAGAGTTGTCAGGCCAAGGCCCATTGTCCCTTTTGTGTAGGTGCAGAATAGATAGCAGCTAAGGTAGCAGACTATTGCTAAGTCTCCCTAGTGCTGTTGTCTCAGGTGGTGTAGGCCTCTTTTCACTATCTGAATAAGAAACTTTGTTGTTGTGGCCCTGCTCCCCCAGAACTATCTAGTGGTACTTTGACTTCAGTTTTTCCCCTGAACCCCTTGAACTATGTTCAAGCTTGAGTGATATGATTGTAGCTTTTTAGGGAAGCTCCTGTTACCTAGGGTTCAGTACAGATTGTATCTCTTTTTGGTGAGAATTTCTGATGTGAAGTACCCACCCTGTATTTTTCAAGGTTGGATTAATAGTACTCCCTTGTTCAAGGTTTTTGTACTTTGATATGTTAGTTCTGATTACTGCCCTACACTTTGAGCTCAGTAACTCTAATACTGCCACAGGCTAGCACCCGTGTGTTCTGGAGTAGTAGGCCTGACTTTGGCCTCCTTTAGAGTATGGTGATGTAGTTTGTACTCCCCTTGCTGTAAGGGTAAAAAGGGTTTTTACTGAGTATGTTGCCTGTTGGAATGTATAAGCTCAGGTTGAGTTTAATAAAGTTAACCTCACTACATAGTTTGGTTTTCAGATATGGCTCCCTTAGAGCTTGAACACTGCCACAAGCTGACACTGGTGTTGTGTGAAGTAGAAGGCTCAGTT
The DNA here is from genome assembly GCA_003731715.1 of Anabarilius grahami. Taxonomy (NCBI): domain Eukaryota; kingdom Metazoa; phylum Chordata; class Actinopteri; order Cypriniformes; family Xenocyprididae; genus Anabarilius; species Anabarilius grahami. The sequence goes on along the minus strand of RJVU01042602.1, from coordinate 1,377,460 downwards.
TTGGGCCTCCTTCAGAGCACAATAGCTTGTTGTAATATAGTGTTGTCACGGCACCAAAATTCCAGTAGTCGGTACCAATACCATAAAAATTTTACAGTTCTCTGTACCAATTTCGGTACCACAGGAAAATCTGTTGGAACTATTTTACTATTTTATATAGCCTATTTTAAAAACATATTAAATATGATGGTAATCATATAAATATTTGGAGCTTGTGTGTGTATATGTACCTCAATTAAATACATTTTAAAATATAATAAATAAATAAATAAATAAACAAATGCTCAAACATCCATTTTGTAACAGACGTGCATGTTTATTTTAGCTATTCCTTCAGTGAAACGACACACTACAGCCTGTAAAACTATGAAATAAATATCGGTAAATAATGGTAACCTAAATAATAAGAAAGTTAAATATTTAAAAAAACATTCGTTTTTTTATTTCCATACAGATGCGTCATATAGCCGCTCTGCGCTTTGAGAGGAATGAAGGACACGAGCAGGAAAGAGACCATTTTTCTTTAATAATATCTTCATGTTATCTCCTGATGTTACAAGCAACTGACGCTTGTTGTAAAAGGTCTGTAGAGCGAGTTTTATTTTCAGCAGGTTCAATACATTCAGGCTATGTTTGATTTTGCGCTGCCAGAGAAAATGAAAGTAAAAATCACCGGAGTGTGTGAAAAGCGCTATACAAATGCGCCTTATAAAGGCACTTTACTTGATGCGCCTTATAAAGTCTAATAACTTGATGCGCCTTATAAAGTCTAATAACAAGCGCAAACTGTGTTAAATAGAAATTGACGTGCAAGCAAAAAGGTTTCTGTCCTACAGTGTTTTTCTACTTTACCACAGTAAAGAATGTGAATAGCCTATAATAGGCCTAAATGCGAATGAAAGAAAGAAACGTTTATAATCCCCTGCGTGAGTGAAGATTTGGGAAAAGAAACAGAGATTCCATGTTCAGTGGAATAACTAATGGAATATTGATAAATTCTCTGATAATCAGGTGACCAGATCGCGATTCGCAAAACAGAACACGAAGCTTAAATTTATGGACTTGCGTACCTCGGTTATTCTGCATGAACCAAAATGTTTCCATGGCTGCAATGTCACATTTAGTTGCTAACCTATTATTTCTTTTGTAAACAAAGCTTTGTGCTTCACTCGTGTCATATTTACGTAAATACTGGCACAGCCCTATCAGTGGGTACCGAATATATCCGGATTCTCTGTACTACCGGTACTACGGAAATACAGGTATCGTCACATTTTCAAAATTTCAGTACCAACTTGGTACCGAAGTACCGGTACTTTTGACAACACTATTGTAAGACAAAGCTTGTTGGTAGATGTTTCAGTTAGAGTTTGCTCACGTGGAAACTACCACAGGTTGACGCCAGTGTCATTCTGAAGTCGCAGGTCCTGTTTGGACCTCCCTCAGAGCATGATGGCGTAAGTTTGTACTCCTCTTGCTTAAAGAGTAAAAAGTGTTTTTACTGAGTACACTGCTTGTTGGAATGTGTGGATAGAATTAGCTCAGGTTGAGCTAAACTAGTCAACCTCACTGGATAGTTTGGTTCTCAGATTTGGCTCTTTTTGAGCTTAGACACTGCCACTAGCTGACGCCACGTGTCTTTCTGGAGTTGGGGCCTCCTTCAGAGCACGATGGCGTAAGTTTGTACTCCTCTTGCTTAAAGAGTAAAAAGTGTTTTTACTGAGTACACTGCTTGTTGGAATGTGTAGAATTAGCTCAGGTTGAGTTAAACTAGTTAACCTCACTGGGAAGTTTGGTTCTCAGATTTGGCTCCCTTAGAGCATAGACACTGCCACTAGCTGACACCCGTGTCATTCTGAAGTCGCAGGTCTTGTTTGGACCTCCTCTAGGGCACGATGGCGTAAGTTGTACTCCTCTTGCTTAAAGAGTAAAAAAGTGTTTTTTACTGAGTACACTGCTTGTTGGAATATGTAGGCACTCTACAGACTTATCTGCTAGTTAAACTCCTAGATCTTGCTTATCAGCAAGCATGCTGTTCTAGGTGTGTGGCCTTCACAGGCCGCCCTTTAAGCTTTCCCCCCACATCTGGGTGTTCTTAACTCTTTGACACGTACGATCACACCGGTGTGATCAGTCTTGGCTGGGCCCAGGAGCGTACGATCCCACCGGTGTGATTAGTACGTTCAGTGCATCACGTGATCAACTGTCAAATTCAAATGTGCTTGCGCGCTTTGGCTGGTGCTAAACCAGAGACGGACGCGCGGAGCGCTTTTCATATATCACAAATATGCAGTTTTCAACCACATAATGTTTATTTTAGGTTGCAGACGTTTAAATACACATAAGTACAAACAAAACAATACATCTAGAGTTTGTAAAATACACACTGATGTCCATAGACGTGGCAATAACAATTCTTTCCATTATAATTAGACAACACGTTTATTCATATCAGATACACATTGTGTAAGTAACTTTAAAGTTTACTCTATTCTTCCCCAGTTCAGGGGAGCAGCCTTGGTAGGCCTTCTGGGGAAGGCCTCTTTGAGGTTTATAGCTTGGGCTGTTGGCCATAGGGAATGCTGTCACTGACAGCCTATGTATGACCCGTAGGGGGAGTAGTTCTGGCATTTCAGTTGAAGCTGCTAGTTCTGATGTTTGTCTAGCCATTTTTGGCATGCACTCCCCTCAAGCTTGGCGGCGTGGGAATATCGCTCCCTATAGCGTTTTTGAACGCAGAGTTGAGTTCCCTTTCGAAAGGGAACGTCTCAGGTTACGTATGTAACCATGGTTCCCTGAGAACAGGGAACGAGACTCTGCGTTTCCTAGCCATGCATCGGGGCTGCCTGCTGAACAGTCCCTTCAGACGATAAGGTACTGACTGGTACTCCAGGCGCTCCTTATATACTTCCAGGTCGCGCTATGATGACGTCATAGGCTGTCGCTGGCAAATAGGATTGGTGAGATTTGACAATTGCTTTCAGACACCGGTTCACGTGATGACGTTCCCCATAGCGTTTTCGAATGCAGAGTCTCGTTCCCTGTTCTCAGGGAACCATGGTTACACACGTAACCTGAGACGTTATGTGACATCATTAATAGGAAGTGACATCATAGAAGTCTTCTGAACAACATTGTGAGCAGACACAGGCAAGTTACCACCTTCTTTAATAATTATAACTAAATTATGTTGTGAAATTGTGTTTGTCAAGCTTAACGACTCAACCCCATTACGTCAATTAAAGATAGAAAACTATTACTTGTGAAAATTATCTTTGTTATTTCAACATTATTCATGATTTCTTAATATCATGCATGCCGTGTGCTCTCCATTTATTCACTAAATTTAGAGCAGTGGCCAATTTGGGCAAAAAATCACTACCCCGTCACAGTAAACCCTGTCACACAAACATTTTTATTATTCTTTGTTTGTTAAGTTTATGAAAAAGTGATTCAAAGCTAGTTGAATTCTGTCTGAAATGTTCAGAGCAATCATAAGAATACTGATTTTAGCTCAAATTCTGAAGTTAAGCTTTTGATAAAAAATGAGGTTGTTGTCACAAAAAGTGCCCTTTTCAGGCTTTAATATAGCAAAAGTGTGAGATTTTGTCATTTTTATATTTGCAATTACTGAATTAGTGTGAGGGACATCTGATTAATAGGAAAATGTTGATTTTATCACAAATACATTTTATAATAATATTCAGAGAGCTCCCATAGTGTCCATAACTTAAAATAATGACCAACAATAATAGGGATTTGATGCCTGAGATGGGAAAATATGGAATATGGACATTTTTCTGGAAGTTAAATATGTCATTCATGTTGTGGGGTGTTCAGAAAAGTTATACATTTTGGTAAAAAATCTAAAAATGTGTAAGTCCAAATCATACCGGTTTTGAATGACTCAGAGACTTCTGATTGCTAGGTGGTTGTTAGGTGATTTCTTACTCTCTAAAACTGTCTTTTGTGTTATTCAGGTACCTAAATACAGCTTCCTGCTTCAAGTCTATAGAATGTCACCAGCTTTATTTTCCATCTCCACCAGCTTAAATTGTTTGGAAAGTGATAAACTAATTCCCGATCAACAGCATCTTCCCAACATCCATCGAACGCACACATCACTAGCACTCAGACTTCCTGCAGCTTGGAATGGCTGAGCTCAGACAGGCCTTCTGATTGGTCAAACATGCAGAAAGATAAACGTGTCGGGGTCTGTACTGCATCTGTAAATCCCCCGGTGGGCAACGATGGGTCCTGCTGGCTTTATATGAATAGAAGGACTCTGAATCAACAGGCAGGCTGGACAATGAGCTGAATCCAGGGACTAAAAACACACAGGTCACAGTCGGGATATAGGATTAAGTTTTAGCAGTGGAGAAGAGATGAGAGGAGAGAAGAGAGAAGCTTCTTGTGTTTCCCTCTGCTCTTCTTTCTCTCATCCATGATTTGTTCACCCTCAGGGCTGATGCTGAGGTTATTGACTTCATAACATTCCTGGCATTTCCCAGTTTATTCTCGCATTTCCACCCAGCCACAAAAAAACATCTCGAACTTTCTCCGTATTACTTTAAACACAAACATGTTGCTCTCTGTAGCAAGCTGGAATCATGTTTTGACAAACTCTCTCCTGCGAGACAACGTAATTGACACAACATGGAAATCCCAAATCATGTGGCCTAAATCTCAAGCAAAACAAACAGTACAAATAACCGACTTAACTAAAAGCTCTCACTTTTGCTAAACGAATATAATCTGAATTCGAAGTTTACTCGTCAAATGTGGCATTTAGTTTGTTATGCTAAGTGTTAGTGTGTACATCAGAGATCGAAAGAGACAGGCAGAGGGCGTGAGAGAGAGAAAGAGACAGAGGAGTATGTGAGACCTGGGTCTGGATAAGGGCAGCAAAGACAAGACAGAGCCTGCATAAACAGATGTCTGTCTCTGATAACGACAAAGAGATGGTTCACATAGAGTCACATTGACCCCACACTTGTTCTCATACACAAAAACACACAAATCTGACAAACATCCCAGCACAACAACATCACTCATGTAACTGCTTATGACACATGCTCTAGGACAGAGGTTTTCAAACTGGGCTCCGGGGACCACCAGGGGGCCACAAGGGAGAGCTAAGGAGTCCGTGGAAAAGTGTAAAAATGTAAAAATATATAAATAACATAAAATAAGATTAAACTAAATAAATAAAATTATTTGAATAAAATAAAACATTGATTAAAATAAATTAAATAAATAAATAATAAATCTACAGTACAGCACAGTAATAGGCTGTAGTAAATAAAAGTATTTTCACGCATATTTATAACATTGATTTTCTTTATACATGGAAATATATAGCTTCCTTTTAAATTTTAGGATGGGGGGCCCTCGCACCAAGATGATCATTTTTGGGGTCCATGGCATCTAAAAGACTGAAAACCCCTGCTCTAGGACCAGAAGAGAAATGTTCAAACGGATTTGAAATTGTATTCAACAGATCTTTTGAAAGAAACAAAGATTAACACAGTAGGAGAATAATCAACGTGATAAATTCTTCTAGTGGTCAAAGTCTGTAAAACAACCTCACTATTAATACCAGAGTGTGCAAAAAAAGCAGAGGGAAACTAGGAAATGCATTGAGACAAAATTATTATTATTTGCACAACTAAAATATCTAAATGCATGGCTAAAATAGTATGATGCTGCAAAATAAATAATGTTAAAAATTGACTCAGGAACCCATTACAAATACCCTTGCAAAAAAATACTGTTTCAGTAGGACGGTGCCATAATGGTATCAAATTGCAACTTTGACTTAGGCCTACTGGCCGCACTCTCTCTCTCTCTCTCTCTCTCTCACAGGGCTAAACTTTGATCAGGGCCTAAGATGAGGTAACTGGGGAAAACATTCCTCAGAAGTGAAGCCCATTGACAGCATATTATCACATAACACCTGACAGCAGCTCAAGTTGATCTATGAAGTTTGATTGATTGGAGCTTTGACGTAACAATTGAGCGCCCCTGCTGGAGTCAAAAGGTACCAGTAGCCTAATAATGTCAAGTGCAGTGGTCTTGTTCATTTCTAAATGAAGGGAATGTCTGCTAAAGGCACAGTCTGTTGGTCTCGCGTACCCGAATTGTCTTTTAACTCCAGCTCATCTAAAAGGCATTTCTAAACAAAGCGTTTGTCATATAATTGCGATAAATGTGTAAGAAAACGAAAAACAATAACAATACTTGTTTTGTCGATGTACCGTCAGATATGAATAGCAACCGCTGATATGAAATGAAAAATCATATAATTATATATTAAATCATTTACATAAGTTAGTATGATAACAACAGAAAGCTCTCGAGCAGCCTATTGTTGCTATGGTTCCCATTCCACCTAAAGGCAACTAGTGTTTATTTAGTGAGCTGATTAACTTCCGCAGGTACTACATTTTTGTTTAAAAAGGCTATCCTGTGTAAATACTCCCAAATAATTCTCACCATGGATAAAAGCACATGTGTTTTCGATATTATGTGTTTGATATTAGTCATTTTCAGTGCTCTAACACATATCTGCTATGTGTCATATATATTCAATAACATCCGCAGCTAGTTGAGTTATGAATGAAATAATTCAGCCCTCTCTCCACATACGGTAAGTTACTTCTTCTTCGTTAAAATGATTCGAACTGTATGCTGGAGATAAATTAAGAGTGTAAATCTTTTTAGTTGACACAATCATTTAACTTATTAAACTCACCCCTTTAGTTTGTGCCGGTGTAAGAAGTCCCAGCAACATCATTCCGAAAAGTGTAGCTCGAAATATTAAGCAAGAATCCATTTCTCATTGATAACGAACCCGCGCACAATTCCCACAGGACCAGGACGCAACAATCTCGGGATCACACACGTTATTCAGGAGTCCAGAATGGAACCAAGATCTCCAAATCTACCACCTGCAGAACTGAGACCATATCGGAAATAAAGCTTAAACTTGCACTTAAGAAACTGATTCAAACTTTGTGGACTGTCGGTGAATCCTGAAGAATATCAAATCAGCGGGAGTTTAACGGGGAAGTGTGTTTGACGTATGTGTTGTGGTTGGGATATGTAATGACGTCACAGCAAACGCTTCGCCGCTGCGGGCTCCCGTGTTCAGACTCTTTTGCGCGTTTCGGATAAAGTTTCCGTCGTGCACCTACTCTATATGGTATTGTATTTTACGAGTTAATGTAAAGCCGCGGTGAAACAGGACACTACGGGAGCAGGTGAGGATTTTGACTTCGTTTTTGTTTACTTGATGTAAGTGGGTGCTTGGGTCAAGGTCTTGCACTTGTGAATGTCGCGTTTCCTTTAGAGGAAATAAACCAAGAGTCTGTAGAGAAATAAACCAAGGAGACTGATAGCTTATTGTCAATAGCATGCGATACAATGAATTTTAGCCATTCGAAATGAACTGAGGGGACAGAAGTTGTACATCTCTGGGTGAAATTATTGAGGATTTACTGGACAGTTTAAAGTAATAAAGCATAATCTCTGCTTTAATTGTATTTGTGATGTTGCTAATGAATGTTAAATGGCAGAACTGAATCAGCAGATTCTTATGTTTTATTTGATATTTAACATCCACAGAAGCTTGTCATCTCCATTAAAAAAAAAAAAAAAAAAAACTTAGCTTCTTTTCACTGTACCTCTACTATGGGACAGTGCATAGACCATATTTGCTACAATTAGGCCTATAGTTTTTTAGCCTTTCTTTTTCTATTTCTATATTTGTTTCCTACTTTATTTGCTATTATGCATTAAGATCCATTTCCTATATGTTTACCATTTTGAAATGAAATGTTTCAATGAAATGTGAGTGACCTTGAATGGCATAAGAACCACAATAAATTCAACCACAAAATTCCATATACTGTAGTCTTGCAACCCATCGGTAGATAGTGAGGTATAAAGCAACGTGACATTAATTTACACAGTTTTTATGGTTTTCAAAATCAATTTAATTCATAGCCGACAAATATGAAAATATTATACTGGCCATTACGATACTATAACATTGATTATCAAATCAGGTCAGAAAGTGTTATGAGAAATGTTATGGCTTGGATGTGAAAATGATGTGAAAATTCAGCCATGATGGTTTTAATGTCATAGATTGGCATGGATATGCATCGACCTCTCATGCTGTCTAGTTGGTTTTAATGTCATAGATTGGCATGGATATGCATCGACCTCTCATGCTGTCTAATTGGTTTTAATGTCATAGATTGGCATGGATATGCATCGACCTCTCATGCTGTCTAGTTTGATGTGGCCATTGTCAGTGTCAATGAGTTCGCTTTAAAATCTTTGTCAGTCTTGACTTGTTTGTCAAAGAAAAGAAGCCATCCGGAAAGATCAACTTTGTCCCTGTTGCATCTATTGTATTGATTTAGCCTGTCTCTTTTTTTCTCACCCCCCCGCTTCTCACATCACCACCTCTGCCATATTGTCTACCATTGGGAATGTTATTGAAGGAGAATCTGCCTTTACCCAATTGTCAATTCCAGCACTTATTTATTGTTTATCCATATATTCCTACAGTGATTTACCCATCCATCCATCTCTTAATTGTTCCCTCAGGTGGATGAGTTGTCTGTCAGGACGTCAGGAGTCATAGCTACATCACTGACCACACCATTCTGAGGCAGTGGAGAAAGATCAACAGGTAGCACACTTGAGACATTTTTTGAAGGTCTTGGTCTTGTCTTGGTCTCGGATGCATTTGGTCTCGTTCTTGTCTTGGTCTCTGACTAAAAGGACTCGGGATTTTATTTCAAGACCAGTCAAGACCACAACTTCAGGCATATCGCTAAATTGCCGTTGCATTGTTTGATTTCTTTGTTAACATCATTAATTTGACTGGATGTAAAACTTCCTGCTTCAAAATCAATCAATAACTTATTTCTAATTACATTTATTTGTGCCGGTATTATTCTAATTGTAGTTATTCATTTAATTGACTTATTGATTTCTCAGGCAGTAAATGTGGATCTTTCAGATGAATTTGAGGAGTGCTCGTCTGGCCTTGGATTTGACTCAGCCTCGACTTGCCTTGGTCTTTATCTTGCCTTGGTCTCGACACACACGTGTCTTCACCTTGACTCAGTCTTGGATTACGTGGTCTTTGCTACAACAGCACATGCCCTGAGTGGCGGCTGAGATGACACGCCCCCGCCGGATACTTTTCTGGTAAGTGTCCTCATTGTCCTAGTATTCCCATCATCATTGTTTTTGCATGTCTTATGACATTTATTATAATAATTACTAATTGCATTTAGATCAAACGGATCATAATCAGGCAGTTAGATACCTACATTTATTGATAATAAAAATAAATGTTTCTTGAGCAGCAAATTCATCATATTAGAATGATTTCTGAAGGATCATGCGACACTGAAGACTGGAGTAATGATGCTGAAAATTCAGCTTTGCTATCACAGGAATAAATTATATTCAAAAAAATGTTAAAATAGAAAGAAATTATTGTAATAATATTTACCAATATTACTATTTTACTGTATTTTGTGCAGACTTGATAAGCAGACTTGATGAGCATAAGAGACTTCTTCCAAAAACACACAAAAATTATCTTACCGACCACAAACTTTTTATATGTGCTTTAAAGAGCCACCTAACGTCTTTACTTATGTCTTATTCTAATTTTTTGTTTTGTTTTTTCCCAGCACAAAGCTTTTATTGGCACTTATGATGACACACACAGCTTTGGGGGTGAGTTGTTTTTGTATTAAATTCATAAAGTTGTTTTAATGGTTTCAAAATGGTAAGATGATGCTTGCTGAGTCAAATGGCAATAAATGTTTTTTTTGCCTGTGAAATCCAGGTGAACATGGTAAAAGCTGTGTTTGTATGTGCTGCATATTTTATGCATATTAGAGTATTGCGTCATTAGCTTAGCAACATGTTAAAGGGATAGTTCACACAAAATTAAAATTTCCATCAACTGTTTGGTTACAAATACTCTTCAAAATATCTTCTTTTGTGTTCAGCAGAAGAAAGTATGTCAGACAAGTTGAGGATCAACAACATGAGGATCAATAAATGATGATAAAATGTTCATTTTTGGTTGAACTATCCCTTTAATGTTAATCTCTATTGAAATCGAACGTTGCTGCTTTATGTAGAGCATATGATGTTCTTTGATGGTTAGGATGCTGTCTTAGGGTGTTCTCACGTTAGCGATATTTCTGTGAAATTTCTTGGACAAAAAAGGTCCATTGTCAATTAGGGCTGGGACAATACGTCGATGCGTTCATGGTTAAAATATAGCCTAGAGCGCCATCTGCTGTTAAAGGGGGGTCTGATGCTATTTCATGCATTCTGACATGTTTAAACTGTAGAAGAGTTGGATTCTCATGCTAAATATGGCCAAAGTTTCAAAACACAAGTTGGACATATTTCTGTGCCAAATGACTACTTCCGGTTTCGGTACAGGTTTCAGAGAGTTTTTTTTTCTAGTATGGCCCTTTATCACGTAATAAAGGGTGGAATTCCTTGTATAGGCACTTCTCCCTGATAAGCATGCGCAAACACATCATCCAGAACATACGGAAGCCGAGAGAATTTTCAACCATGGCTGTGTCCCAATTCAGGGGCTGCACCCTTTGAAGGCTGCATACATCATCAAGGCAGTCTCATTTAAGAAAAATAACCGCGTGCTCGTGACTCTTTAGCTCCGCCCATGGCACTGATGGCAGGCACGCCTCCAGGAGCTTGGCTTTTTCCGAAAAAGGCTCATCTATCTTTAATAAATATGACAAAACTAAAGACTTTTCAGAGCTATGAAGGATGCTTTGTTACTCTATATGTACTCAAGATTAACATGAGATTGGCAGAAACTGTGTGTGATACACACAGTTAAGGTTTTTGAGGAAAACATTCCAGGATTTTTCTCCATATAGTGGACTTCAGTGGGGTACAGTGAGTTGAAGGTCCAAATTGCAATTTCAGTGCAGCTTCGAAGGGCTCTACACAATCCCAGCCGTGCAATAAGGGTCTTGTCTAATGAAAAGATTGTTAATTTTCAAAAAAAAAAAAGAAAAATTACATTTGATATACTTTTTAATCACAAATACTCATCTTGCACTAGCTCTGCGATGCGCCACGCATTATGTAATCATGTTGGAAAGGTCACACGTGATGTAGGCGGAAGTACCGCGGTAGGGCAAAAAACTCCATCTCATTTTCTCCTCCAACTTCAAAATCATTGTTTTATCTTTTTTTGTAAAGAACTCAGTCTTTGCATGTTCACTTTGTAGACACTGGATCGGTACTTCCAACTACGTCACTCGTGACCTTTCCAACGTGATTACGTAATGCGTGGCGCATCGCAGAGCTAGTGCAAGATGAGCATTTGTGGTTAAAAATTATGTACAATTTTATTTTTATTTTTTTAGAAAATGACAGATTGTTTCGCTAGATAAGACCCTTATTCCTCGGCTGGGATCATGTAGAGCCCTTTGAAGCTACACTGGACTGCAATTTGGACCTTCAACTCATTGTACCCTGGTGAAGTCCACTATATTAATTTATTTTTGACTGAAGAAAAAAAGACATAAACATCTTGGATCACATGGGGGAGAGTAAATTATCAGGAAATTTTAATTGTGAAGTGAACTAATCCTTTAAGGGACTCTGTGTTCAAATGATTGGATTTTGCCTGCAACAGTTCACCAAGCAATGGTAAATGTGACCGCACATTAAGAAAGCAGCTACTTGTGTACTGACAGTGAAAGAAGATTTGGTCTAATGTCTGGTGTGACCACTCTTTAGCTTGATGGTGAGATTGAGGTACTGATGAAGTGGCGCTGTATGAGTGTTTCAGTGAGCTTTGTTAAAGCAGAGATCTTAACTTGAGAACCAATATTTAGTTTTACATGCACTCATCTTTTGATTTCAATGGCATGGAGCGGCCTTTGAAGTAAAGTGTCACATGATCCAAAGGGGTTATGATGGCATAAGGGATCCAGAAATCTCTGGAAAAGGGTTACAGATGTCTTTCATCACCAACCGCCCATGAGAAAAAGATTGTCGCGGGTGAACAGTGTTTTTGATCGATAGATCACTGGATTCACTTGGAGTGAGTAAACAGGAATGAATTCTGTTATTGTATGTAGGTTATTGACAAATGTGTATTGCCTCGTCTGCCCATAAGGCCTCCTTTCAGGCATCATCTCTGTGGCCAGAATCCAAAGGCAGAGATGGATACAGAACATTACTTATGAGGGCAGATGGATGGAGATTGCCATCATACCTTCACTAGCACTGAACAGAGGAAGATTGAAGAGGGATGGAGAGCCAGAAAGAGAGATAGTGCGGTATGATCACTGAGAAGATAAGAAAACATCGTCTACATCGATGCCCATCCCTGCTTTTACGTAAGAAGAGAGGAATGCAGACATATTTCTAATATAAACAATCCAACTAAATGGGTTGAATGGGTTGACAGAAAATTCTGTCATCATTTATTCACTTTTATTTTGTTCCAAATATACCTGTATATGATTGTCTTTCCTCCATGGGAGACAAAGGAGATGTTTTAAATGGTTGCTTTTTGCATGCAATTGCAATAGATACTGAATTTGAAACTTCAAAAAGGATGTGAAATATTGCAAAAGTGACATGTTCACTAAAGTCATACAATGGCTTTTTGTGAAGAACTTTCCAAATTTAATTCACTATTCAGATTTGGAACATCACAAGGGAGAGTAAATAATGACAGAATTAGATTTTTAAGTTTAAAGAATAGGGGAAAGTAAGAGTGTTTTATTGATGGCACGTTGTGGTTCCTGCACAGATATAAGTCATTTTGCCTAAGGCATTCTGTCTGATTTTGTGTGAAGGGGGTCAGGGGTAAGGTTGTAAACCTGAAAAAAATGACCAGGTGTCACAAAGCAGGTGCTGCCTCGTGCACACACACACACATACTAGGGAAAAAGTATCAGAAATGCATACCCGCATGTACATATCCTGCTGCTCATTAAGATGAATGACATGCGTACATTTTCTGTCTCACTGCAGGAAGGAGCGACTTCCAACCTGAATATTTAGAGTACCAGCTTGATATGGTTTATGTTTCAGAATCAGAATCAGAATGTGCTTTATTCGCCAAGTGTGCACAAACACACAAGGAATTTGTTGTGGTTTTTACAGAAGCTCTTGGTACACACATACATATGACATGAGAACAGAAACATTTAACTAAGTAAACTAAGAAAATAATAAATAAGTAAAATAAAATAAATAATAATACTAATGTGGTATACATCTGGAACAGAAGACATACAGATTTGTATTGTATATACAGCAGGGTGAATAGTATATATATATATATTTACACTAATTTTTACTCTCTCTCAAGTACTGAAAGTGAATACTAAAACGGGTAATTGCTATGTTAGCTGTTTAAGCTGGAGATAGCGTTGGGGAAAAAACTGTTCTTATGCCTAGATGTTCTAGTGCACAGAGATCTGTAACGTCTGCCTGAGGGCAGAAGTGCAAACAGGTTGTGTCCAGGGTGAGAGGGGTCTGTGATGATGTTACCTGCCCGTTTCTTCACTCTGGCGTTGTACAAGTCCTGAAGGTTGGGCAGGTGCATACCAATTATCCTTTCAGCTGTACTAACAATCCGTTGCAGTCTTCTTATATCTGATTTGCTGGCTGACCCAAACCAAACAGTTATAGAAGTGCACAGAACTGACTCAATAACAGCTGAGTAAAACTGTTTCAGCAGCTCCTGTGGCAGGTTGAACTTCCTCAGCTGGCGAAGGAAGTACAGTCTCTGCTGAGCCTTTTTCGCAGTGGAGTCAATGTGATTGTCCCACTTCAGGTCCTGAGAGATGGTGGTGCCCAGGAACCTGAATGACTCCACTGCAGTCACAGTGCTGTTCATGATGCTGAGTGGGGGGAGAGCAGGGGGGTTTCTCCTAAAGTCCACTGTCATCTCCACTGTCTTGAGCGTGTTGAGCTCCAGGTTATTGTGACTGCACCAGACAGCCAGCTGTTCAACCTCCAGTCTGTAAGCAGACTCGTCTCCGTCCCGGATAAGGCCGATGACTGTGGTGTCGTCTGCGAACTTCAGGAGCTTGACAGAGGGGTCTTTAGAGGTGCAGTCGTTGGTGTAGAGGGAGAAGAGCAGTGGGGAGAGGACACAGCCCTGAGGAGCTCCAGTGCTGATGGTGCGGGTGCTGGATCACATGATCTTTCACATGATCTTTCAAACCTAAAGGCTTAAAATGCGTGAAAATTAGTTGCATAAACTCTAAGTTCCTTTAGAAAAGTGGTTTTCAGTCCTAGTGGGACCCACTGCCCTGCATATTTTGTATGTCTCCATTATTTAATACACCTGTTTCAGAATATCAGCTTGTTAGGTAGGAGGCTTAGATACACGTGTCAGACAAAACGGTTGGTCTCTATGATCAGGATTAAAAAACATTGCTCTAGACCAAGGATTGTCCTTCTCTGGCCTTAAAGGTCCACTTCCCTGTAGATCATGGGTGCCCAATCCTGTTCCTAGAGATCTACCTTCCTGGAAAGTTATGCTTCAACCCTGATTGAACACACCTGAACCATCTAAGATTCAGAACACTTGATAATTACAGACAGGTATGTTGGATCAGGGTTGGATATGAATTCTGTTGGTAGGTACTATAGGTAGATCTCCACAAACAGGATTGGGCTCCCCTGCTGTAGAGTTTAGCTCCAACCTTGATCAACCTCACCTGCCAGTAAAGTAACTTTTTTTAGTAATCCTGAAGACCTTGATTAGCTTGTTCAGGTGTGTTTCAATAGTGTTGGAGCTAAACTCTGCAGGAAAGTGGACCTCGAGGGCCAGAGTTGAGAACCCTTACTGAATAGAGAGTAGGGAAGAAGTTTAGAGAGAGAGATCTGGATAGAGAGTGAGTAAGAGAGCGTTATCTAATGCACTCTCTCTGATTGGCTGTCTGGTCAACATCCTGTCGGAGGTGCAGAGTGAAGCGGGCCTACAGGTAGGGAAAGAGCAGATAGATGTGGGAAAGATACAGAGCAAGATTTTAACACATCCAATGTCCCAATACATAAGTTATTGTAAATCGGTATCGCTACGACCTTAGTAACATACTGTAACTTAACTTTTGTTCAAATAAAGCAAGCAAGAAAGAAATAGGAAGGAGTCTAAGAATTGTTTTTCAAATGTGTGATATCCAGACCTTTAAGAGTCATGCACTTGGGAAATGAAAATAGAAATAAATATTTCTGCAGTGTGTTTTTTCATATTTGTAGCTTTGCTTTGCTCTAAAATACACTAGTTCAAACGTCTGGGGCAGGTAAGAATTTTTAATAATTTTGAAAGAAAGCCTCACCAAGGCCACATTTATTTTTTGATAAATAACAAAAAACAGTTACAGTACATTATTACTAAATATTAATTATTAAATATTATTACAATTTGAAACAACTTGTAATATATTTTAAAATGTAATTTATTCCTGTGATCAAAGCTGAATTTTCAACATCACTCCTCCAGTCTTCAGTGTCACATGATCCTTCAGTATTCATTCTGATATGATGATTTTGCTGCTTTTTTCGGTTACACTTTATTTTAAGGTGTCTTTGTTACAGTGTAATTATACATTTAAGTACTGAGGAATATTAAGTAACTACATGTACATACTATAGGGGTAAGATTAGGGTTTGGTTTTGTTTAGGGATCGTTGCATGTAACTATGCATAATTTACTGTTATCACTATAGTAACTACATGTAACATTTGTAACAATGACGCTGTAAAATATAGTGTTACCATTTTTTCTTATCAGTGTTGAAAATAGTTGCGCTGCTTAATATTTTTGTAGAAACCAAGTTCAAAAGAAAGTGTTTTATTTATTTAATAAACAAATTTTTATTTGTTTGAGTCAACTTTTTTTTGTGTGTGCTGATGATGCTTTTTGTAAGTGCTTGTGTAGCCCTTGAGTGGTTTTGGAAAGTGGTTTTGATGACGCTTTTCATTTACATAGAACCGTAAGATTACTTAATTTTAACAGTGTTGTTTTGCTGCATTTAAAAAAAAAAAACTGCCATTGATATATTGTTAACTCACTGTTACATCGAGGAGCAAATATGATTTAGAGAGATCTTGAGCTATGGTTCTTATTAAAAACATCAGTTAATCATCTGAAACTGGTTTTAGCACGCAGGCCAATTCATATTGAAAGTGTTTTCAGTTGGTTACAAATTAACCCTAAATTTGCAGATAATTTATTAATCTGTGCTGTGTAATGCCATGCCACCAACACCTAACATCCCTTTGAAGTTTAAGATCAAGATTATCCCTTAAGACAAAACCAAACTCAACATCATCAAGTAGAAATAAACCAAAGTCGGCTGTAACTCACTCTCATATAACTTAAGATTACAGTGGGGTAATGCACAGTACAGGTAACCTGAGGGAAAGAGGGATGGAAAAAGAGCGTGACTCGCGGTCATGCAGCAACCATCATACCTTAACTGTCTAATCTCGCACATTTGACTTGGAGCGAAGCGTGCGGTTATGCTCATCATCCAGTCAGCACGGACCATCTCAAACCCTGAGTTGATGTCATAAACCAGCACTTAAAACCATTAACTCTTGTGTAGGTCACAGCCCCTATTTGTGTGTGTTGCATACGTATGTATGTACACTGCCTTTCAAAAGTTTAGGATCAGAAAGATTTGTAATGTTTTTAAAAGAAGTGTCTTATGCTCACCAAGGCTGCATTTATTTGATTAAAAAATAATAATAATAATGGGAAATATTATTGTAATTTAAAATATCTTTTGAAATAACTGTTTAAATAACATTTTAAAATGTAATTTATTCCTGTGATGCAAAGCTGAATTTTCAGCATCATTACAGTCTTACATGATCTTTCAGAAATCATTCTATTTTGAAGTTAACCCTTTTCTAAGTGCATAATTTCTCCAGTCTGATTTGTGAAAACTTGCACAGTGCATTTTGGGTCAGTTTACACTTTCTTGAGTCCTTAACTTCACTATTCTGATCTGTGAAAGGTTTCACAGTACATTTGTGATCTGTCAATCACACACTCCTTAAATTAATAGTTTTATTGTAAGTCAGTGTTACATGGCTGAGAAAGCCATATGCATGATATATACAGAGTTTGTTATGATTGAAAAACAGTAGTTAAAGTGTTAGTTCACCCAAAAATGAAATTTCTGGGTGAGTAATTAATGACAGAATTTTCATTTTTGGGTGAACTAACCCTTTAAGATATTTTTTTATGAAATCCCTGACGTTTTTTATCCTCCATAGAAAGCCACATTGAAGGTCCAGAAAAGTAGTAAAAACAGTATTGGCCAACGCTGGAGCCGGCCAATACTGAGCCGACGTTCTGATGTAGAACCTGGAAGCGCTGCAATGTAAATAGCATAGGAGAATGACAGGGGAGAGACGAGTTTGTTTTACTACTTTTCTGGACCTTGAATGTGGTAATTTTGTTGCTTTCTATGGAGGATAAAAAACTCTCAGATTTCATCAAAAAATATCTTAATTTGTGTTCCGAAGATGAACAAAGGAAGATATTTCATTTTTGAGTGAACTAACATTTCAATTGTACATTTTTGTGTATAGTGTAAGTGTATTAATTCTTAATTTGTTATAGCCAACACACTTTGATAAGGAACATAAAAACAACCTTAACTTTTACATTTTCAGTTTTGCCCAGTACTTTTTTTTTTTTTTTTTTTNCATTACAACAACGTCACTGTATTTAGTTGACATTTTTAAATAAACTTTTGTTTAACAAACTGCCATAATGCAAAATGTGCAAAGCCATGGACTGTTACCCTTGGTTATTGAGTCCACCTCCTCCAGGGTCAGAGCAGTGCATTTTGAATGTGCCCAGAGCAAGCTGCTATCACACCGGATCTGAATAACATTGTTAAAAAAAATTTTTTTTAAAAAAGGGGTTTAATAATATTTTACACATTAATTATTTTTTGTTTGTTTGTTTGTTTTGTTGTAGTGGTTATATAAAAAACAATCAAGGATCACTTTTAAAGCTAGCTTTATATCAGCAATCAGGACTGAAGAAGTGAAGTTAAAGGATTAGTCCACTTTTAAATAAACTTTTCCTGATAATTTACTCACCCCCATGTCATCCAAGATGTTCATGTCTTTCTTTCGTCAGTCGATTATTCTCCTTATAGTGGACTTCAGTGGCTTCCAAATGGTTGAAGGTCAAAATTACAGTTTCAGTGCAGCTTCAAAGGGCTTTAAACGATACTAGACGAGGAATAAGGGTCTTATCTAGCGAAACGATCTGTCATTTTCGAAAAAAATACAACTGTTTATGCTTTATAAACACAAAATATTGCCTTGAACGTACTTCCGCTTTCTGTATTCTTCAAAACGCTTATGCTGTTTGTCCTACGCCTTCCATATTCTACTTACGGAAAAAAACGAAACTGGCGCCGCTTACGTTCCGTAAGTAGAATAGGAAAGGTGTAGGACATACAGCGTAAGCGTTTTGAAGAATGTGGAAAGCGGAAGTACGTTCAAGGCGATATTTTGTGTTTATAAAGCATAAACGGTTGTATTTTTTTCGAAAATGACCGATCGTTTCACTAGATAAGACCCTTATTCCTCGTCGAGTATCGTTTAAAGCCCTTTGAAGCTGCACTGAAACTGTAATTTTGACCTTCAACCATTTGGAAGCCATTGAAGTCCACTATAAGGAGAAAAATCCTGGAATGTTTTCATCAAAAACCTTAATTTCTTTTCGACTGACGAAAGAAAGACATGAACATCTTGGATGGCGTGGGGGTGAGTAAATTATCAGGAAAAGTTTATTTAAAAGTGGACTAATCCTTTAAGCACTCAGGGAAGGGTTAACTGACCCAAAATGCATTGTGAAACATTTCACAAATCAGAATAGTGAAGTTCAGGAACCAAGGAAGGGTTAACTGACCAAAACTGTACTGTGAAAGATTTCACAAATCAGTAGAGTGAAGTTAGGGACTCAGGAAAGGGTTAACTGACCCAAACTGCATTGTGAAACCTTACACAAATGAGAAGAGTGAAGTTAGAGACTCCAGGAATGGTTAACTGCCCAAAAATGCACTGTGAAAGATTTCACAAATCAGAATTGTGAAGTTAAGCACTCAGGGAAGAGTTATGTAAGAAAAAAAGTTTATTGCAGCGTAGCAGTGACAAAGTACATGTGGCACTTTGGGTTCATTGGCGTCGGAATGAACCCAGAACACCCAAATCTCAAATCTTTTATCCTGTTACAGTTTACCACTTTTCATGTAAATGTAGTTGCTTATGATTTACCAGCTGTAGTCTGTATGTTAATGAAGTTGTGACACATCTCATTGTCTGAGATGGCTCCCGCTGTCCCACACCCATTCCCATACTACAATTGATGACCATTAGCTCAGGATGTGATCAACCCAAATGGTGCAGAAACAACATAACTGTTGACTTTCTTCTTCTCTATGATAATTAAGCCATTTTGGGGATGAGTTCATTCTAAAATATACTTTGGAGTGGAATCGGGGTCGAGGCAGACTACAATTACTTACAGTCCCCCCTTTGATGCTCTTGGCCCAAAAGAAGCATCACATCCACTCCCTTTTCAAAGATTAATGTCCACTGAGCGGCGCTAAAAGCGTGTTAATTTTTCTTTTTCTTTTTTTTGGCCGCTGGCAGATAATAGGGTGAATACGGTCATTTTATGACGTTGCTTTTTAGACGAATCGCCGCGGTTCTTGATTTGACATTTGCGCTCCATTGCGTTTTAAAATAACGTCCCACCGATGCTACGCCTAAACCTGACCGATAGCGTTAACAAAAAGCAAACGTGAGATAAGAAGCGTCCGCGATCGTACCGTTTTTTCAGCTTGTTTCGATCTCTCATCTCTGAGCTCTCTTTTTACCGTCCGTCACTCGCCTTTCGCGGGATTCGTACCCAGGGGGACTCCTCGTCGTACGTCCAACTCCGTATCGGCTGAGCAACCGAGCAAACTGGTTATTGCCAAAAAAAGTGAAACGTATAGAGCCGGTCAAGCGACGCAAAGTCCAAAGTACGTTTGTTTACAAATCGTGCACTCTGGTAAAAAGTATTTTGAAGTTGTAACATAATATTGCGCGAGGAGACGTCAAAACGAGTCTTTATTCATCCATAATCCGACCCCGGCCGTAATCGAGACCGTGTATGAAAACAAGCAAAAGCGCCTATTGACGTTTTATCGCCTCTAGCGTTCGTTTCTGTTGGAAATTGCAGCGAGACGTACGCATCGGTACGTAATTTTGTGTCTCGTGAAAACGTGCCCACGGGTACGCCTCTCCTATGAGACCAGGTTGCTTTTTCTTCAAGGCCTCGTTGGACTTTCATAATGTGGCTATCTTTCCTTTGCATCAGTAATATTAGCAAATTGTTTAGTTTTGATTAACTCAAAAAATCTAAAATCAATAGGCAATATAATGTGTGTGTGTGTGTGTGAGAGAGAGAGAGAGAGAGAGAGAGAGAGCTTTTTCATTTTGCTGTAAATTGTCCATTTTCCCAGTGTGGACATCTTTATCCACATGTGTGCATTCAGCATTCAATAATACATTTTCTGCATTCAAGTATGCATATATTTGTTTCATTCTAGTGTCATGTTCAGTGAGTCTGTCTCTTTGTGCATTTCTCAGTGTGAGAATGTCCTTTGCCCACTTGTTTTCCACCTTGGTGGAAAGACTGCTGTCCATAATCTTTGAAAATTGTTTGATCTCTTTGTGTTTCTCTTATCCATTGTCCAATCTTTTCAATTTGAAAAACAGGTCCTTTTTTGTGGGATGAGCTCATTCTAAAATATACTTTGGCTTGGAATCTGGGTCGAGTGCCTGTTTCCTCTCTGACTTATTAGCAGTTCTGTCCTTTACTTTCTGATTTAAAGCTCCAGACAAAGTGTCAGGCAAGCACATTCTTAACAAAACACATGCCTCACCATCTGTAAATGTGTAAATCTCAGCATATACCTTGAAGTTTTTTTTGAAAATCTAATGGATCTTGTTTGGCAGGATCAAATTTCCCAATATTCTTGATCACAGTTTCTAGTTCAGTTAGATTAAATCCTCTGACCATGGTAGAGGTAATTTGCTCTTCCCTTCCTTCAATAGCACGCATAGTTGTCGTAGCATGAACTGGTGCCATGGGAAATCTAACTGTACAGTCAGAGTCTTGACTACTGAATGTCTGAGAATTTCTTTCACAACCCTCAGCTCCTGCAAAATTTGGCGTTTCTGGAACTGCATTACACAACTTGACACATAATAATTCTTACTGGTGTTTTTCTCAGTTATGCCATTCTTGATCATAAACTCACAAGCTGCCTTCGTTTCCTCCAAATTGTTGGCCAATGTTTCCACAGATGATTAAAGCATGTCATTGTTAGTTCTAAGAGGTGCAGTCTCATTTTGCATTCTGATCTTTTCTTCTTTCCATATCATTTCACTAGCCAGGGGTGCATTTCCCAAAACGAGTTATGGTCACAAGTTCCGTTAGTCTAATTCAGATACAGATTAACTCCATCGGGTCTTAAATCCCACTGCTCTAAATATTCAAAAATGTAACACTTTCACAGTGAGTTACTACATACTAAGCTACAGTACTTGGGCTTAACATTTTATCAAATTTATAACACTGCCTCAGTACGTTGGGCAAAAACACGCTGCTTTGGGTTATTGTTTTAAATTTCGCTTAGTCGCTGTGCGTCAGACTCACTACACTATAGTAGTTCTGTGACCACACTGCATTGGGTAAATTCAGTTACTTTAGAATTTCATCAGAGTAACAACTCTACTCTCAGTTTCAGTAACGTTAGAAATGTAACACTTTGTTTCAATGACTTTAGAAACTACAAATCTAATACAACTCTGCCACCACGCTGCGTCGGGATGATTCAGTTACTTTGTAATCTTAACAGAATTATAAGAGACCAACACAAGTTTCAGTTACTTTAGAAACTTTAAACTTAAGCACTTTGTTTCAGTTACTTTAGAAACAACAATTCATATACAACTCTACCAACACACTGCATTGGGCTGATTCAGTTCTGTTAGAATAATAAACAAAATTGTACAGAATAGACTTAAGAACTCCTCCTGCTGCGTGAACTCAATCAATCAGAATGTACAGCACCCAAGTCCCAGGCTGCATCCGAAAACCTAGGCAGCTGACTTGCTGCCATGTTGCCTTCTCAGGCAATGACTTGTAAGGCAGGGTTTGTGCATGAAGGCACCTCACGAAACTGATTTGGACAGACTTCTGAGGCAGCATAACAGTTCAATGATCTACAGCAAAATAACGTGAGCTTTGGTGAGAACTAAACAAATATTTAATTACTACAGTAGTACTTTCGCACTAGAAATGACATAAAAAGTGAAAATGTTGATCAAAACGTACATTTACACACAAACTGACCAGCGAACGCAACTTTCAGACGCCATCTTTATTTTTCTAGCTCAACTGTCACTAAATGGAATGCACAGGATTGTGGGATATCAAAGACAGCTAAGGATACGTCTATGCTTCCTTCAAAAATTGATCAGATGAAGGTATCTCAGGAGACAGACATGCCTTGATGCCTTCCTACCTTGAAATGTATCCTCCGAAGGCAGCATTTTCCAGTTTTCTGACTCAGCCCCAACCCTGAAAGTTCCGGAACTTTGAAAAAGTACTACCCCGCTAGCAGGTACATTCTGAGGGGGAAATCTTTACCCAGAACTTCATTTACCCTGGTTCCTGCGGTCGAAACACACAGAGGAGTACCACCCCAAAGTCCCTAGTTCCTGGGGAAAGTTCCTGGGTAAAAACGCGGCATATGTTAATGAAGTTGTGACACACCCCATTGTCTGAGATAGTTCCCACTGTCCCACACCCATTCCCATTCTACAGTTGATGACAATTAGCTCAGGATGTGATCAACTCAAATGGTGCAGAAACAACATAACTGTTGACTTCCTCCTTTTCTTTGACAATTAACCCTCTACAGCACAGCGTTGCCCTCAGGCAACGGAATGTTTTTTTAACCCTCTACTGCACACATTTTGATGGCACATGATAAAAAATTATTCCACATCATTTCTGGGTTCATTTGGGAACAAATGTCAAGAACTCATGAAGTAAAAAGGGAAAAACACTTGAAAGACATTGATATATTGAATTTGATACATGCATAGGTCTGTATCATGTAGTGTGTCATGCCATATAATGTATTTCATTTAATGAGATTTCACTCCGTACGAAACTTCAAAAAGCAGTTCTTCTCTGCTGTGAAATAGAGGTGTATGTTATTTTTGCACATCACAACCCTGCATCTTCCCTTCTTGTCACACATTATTGCCAATGTGAGGTATTGTCCAAGACTCCCTCGAAAAGTACCCCTTATCGCACAACGTTGCCCTGAAGCAACGAAAAGAAAAACTGAATTTCTGAACATGCAAAATAAAATAAAACCTGACAAAAGGCTTCTTTACATCTTCACACACACACACACACATTTTTTATGTACAGTTCATGTCATTTTAAATAAGATTACTAAAGCAAAAAATCTTGCCTTCTTCTCACACCATGTGCTCCTGGTACCAGAAAAAGGTCAGAAAAGGACGTCCCATCTTCATCTGGTGCTTGATAGTGACTCCCACACCATAGTGGACTGTTCTTTGATACCTTTCTATTTTCGATACCTGTTTTTTGACCATTCTAATTGGTTGCAATCATTTAAAGAAACATGAACTAAACATAGGGCTTAAATTTGTTCTTCCATGCCTGCGTAAATCAGTTGAGGCAGCAGACTGAAACTACTCGGTTGTTCTTCACATTATTTCAACATATCCATTAGGCTGCTATAGGCTGTTAATTTTCTATAATGTACCATAAGTTTGTATTGCAATTAAACATGTCATTCATACTATGACAAGGAAAATAAAAGCTGCTCTAAAGAGAACTAACGCCTCCCACCTCCACCCCACATTCATGCTTTAAAATTATTTTGGTGGGTCTTGAGATAGATTATACTTGTCTAGTTGGGCCTGGAATGTAAAATTTGGGAACCCCTGGTACAGAACCGGGTCAACATCAGCACCAAACAGGTGCGTGGATTAGATGTGTTTTTAGCATCCCTTGCGATCAAGGGATTCAGCTGTTCGTGGAAGGGTTGGGAAGGTCATTCCACCAGAGAGGAACAGTAAATGTGAACGTTTGGAAAAGTGACTTTGTGTCTCTCTGTGGAGTGTGTGCTCATTTTAGATGTGTGTCTTTGTTTGCAGACATTGTGCGTGATAAGTGTGCTTTGTGAAGAATGGTGTCTGATTGCAAGCACAGTTCATCACTCTTCCTTTTCCCTTATTTAAAAAAAAAAAAAGTGTCTTGACTACCTACAAAAAGACATAACATCCTTTCCCTCTTGTACTGAATGTTCTCACATATTTCAGTCTGAACCTGCTATCTCTTTTTCTTCTCTCTCTCTCTCTTTCTCTCTCTGTTGTGCTCTTTCATTATCTCTGTGTTTACATTCCTGCCATTGTATTTGTTAGCTCACATGTATGTCAGTTGATCTCCCGTGACCTCAATATCAAACGTCTAGCCTGGTTTTCCATAAACAGTGCAAGAATGGCAATATACTGTATTACCAAGATAAAGCCCTTGCATGGACTGAGACAGGCATCGCATACTGATTCCAACCAAAAACATGGCAATTTTTCTTGTACAAAACATGTTATAATGTCATGTAGTCTTTAAAGGGTTAGTTCACCCAAAAATGAAAATTCTGTGATTAATTACTCACCCTCATGTTGTTCCACACCCGTAAGACCTTCGTTCATCTTCTGAACACAAATTAAGATATTTTTTATAAAATCTGATGGTTCAGTGAGGCCTCAATTGACAGCAAGACAATGAACACTTTCAGATGCCCAGAAAGCTACTAAAATTTTTTTAAAACAGTTCATGTGAATACAGTGGTTTAACCTTAATGTTATGAAGTGACGAGAATACTTTTGTGCGCCAAAAAACAAAATAACGACTTTATTCAACAATATCTAGTGATGGGGATTTCAAAACACTGCTTCATGAAGCTTCGAAGCTTGACAAATCTTTTGTTTCGAATCGGTGGTTCGGAGCGTGAATCAAACTGCCAAAGTCACGCCCCCCAGTGGTGAACCATTGAAATTTCGAAGTACTTATGACGTAACGAAGCCTCGTTTACTGAAATCACATGACTTTCACGCTCCGAACCACTGATTTGAAACAAATGATTCATAAAGCTTTGAATCTTCATGAATCAGTGTTTTGAAATCACTAGATATTGTTTTTTTGGCGCACAAAAAGTATTCTCATCACGTCATAACATTAAGGTTGAACCACTGTAGTCACATGAACTGTTTTAAATATGTCTTTAGTAGATTTCTAGGCATTTGAAAGTGTTAATTATCTTACTGGCAATGAAGACCTCACTGAGCCATCGGATTTTATCAAAAAATATCTTAATTTGTGTTCTGAAGATGAACGAAGGTCTTACGGGTGTGGAACGACATGAGGGTGAGTAATTAATGACAGAAATTTCATTTTTGGGTGCTAAGCTGATCTTGGCCTATTGTGTCTGGAATAAAATTGCTGTTTTGCATTGTAAGAAACTGCTCATTAGACACACACATTTGAGCTTTTTTTCCTTTTAATGGCGGTTGGCAAACCCACTTGAAGTTGCATATCGCCACCTACTGCATGACAGCTTATGTAAAATAAAGGATCTAGCTTAGGATATCTGATAGTACCGAAATCAATCAGTTAAAAAAAAAAACTTAATTGGCCACGATAATGATCCTTGAAATCGGCTCGGGACATCCCTATATCATACTCAGCTCTTACTTTGCCTACAAATTAAAGTGCTTATGACCAACTAGCTAAGTATAACCTACTTTGCAGGCACCAATAACAATAATTTTATTTAACCTGAGTGCTATCATGAATGACCAACGAGGTCTGTTCTAGCACGTCACATGCAGGTTCTGTGCTTCCTTGTTTAGCATAGCCTATTTGATGCGCACTTTTGTAACGAATCTTTCAAAAGTAATTTATTTACTGTTTATTTTTATCTGCTGTCAGACGTCATTGCCATAATACGTTGCTGTGGGTTGTGTCTTGCTTCGGACTTGACTGACAGACTGGTGTTCTGACACATAGCTTCATGCTTTCTAACCTTATCTCCACTTTTTTTTCCTTCTTTGTTGCAGTTATTCTGCTTATTGTGTTCTGCGTATCTGCTTATACATAAAAAAATACAAGAAATGTATATCAGTAGTCCCATATTCATAATTGTTACACAGTTTACAATGTCTTTATACAGCAGAATTACTATAGTAATTGTCATATTGGAATTGGATAGGTGCCCCTTTTTTACATTTGAGCCCCTGATAATCTCTCTGCACATCCCTGTATAAATTGGGTTGATTTTCATAACTTTAATGTACAAACCCGATTCCAAAAAAGTTGGGACACTGTACAAATTGTGAATAAAAAAGGAATCCAATAATTTACAAATCTCATAAACTTATATTTTATTCACAATAGAATATAGATAACATATCAAATGTTGAAAGTGAGACATTTTGAAATGTCATGCCAAATATTGGCTCATTTTGGATTTCATGAGAGCTACACATTCCAAAAAAGTTGGGACAGGTAGCAATAAGAGGCCGGAAAAGTTAAATGTACATATAAGGAACAGCTGGAGGACCAATTTGCAACTTATTAGGTCAATTGGCAACATGATTGGGTTTAAAAAGAGCCTCTCTCAGAGTGGCAGTGTCTCTCAGAAGTCAAGAAGGCAGAGGATCACCAATTCCCCCAATGCTACGGCGAAAAATAGTGGAGCAATATCAGAAAGAAGTTTCTCAGAGAAAAATTGCAAAGAGTTTGAAGTTATTATCATCTACAGTGCATAATATCATCCAAAGATTCAGAGAATCTGGAACAATCTCTGTGCGTAAGGGTCAAGGCCGGAAAACCATACTGGATGCCCGTGATCTTCGGGCCCTTAGACAGCACTGCATCACATACAGGAATGCTACTGTAATGGAAATCACAACATGGGCTCAGGAATACCTCCAGAAAACATTGTCGGTGAACACAATCCACCGTGCCCTTCGCCATTGCGGGCTAAAACTCTATAGGTCAAAAAATAAGCCATCTCTAAACATGATCTAGAAGCACAGGCGTTTTCTCTGGGCCAAGGCTCATTTAAAATGGACTGTGGCAAAGTGGAAAACTGTTCTGTGGTCAGACGAATCAAAATTTGAAGTTTTTTTTGGAAAACTGGGACGCCATGTCATCCGGACTAAATAATAATAATAATAACAATAATTTGTTACATTTATATAGCACTTTTCTGGGTACTCAAAGCACTTTACATATAGTAGGGGGAATCTCCTCAACCACCACCAATGTGCAGCATCCACCTGGATGATGCGACGGCAGCCATATTGCGCCAGAACGCCCACCACACACCAGCTTATTGGTGGAGAGGAGACAGAGTGATGAAGCCAATCAGTGTATGGGGATGATTAGGAGGCCATGATGGACAGAGGCCAATGGGCAAATCTGGCCAGGATGTCGGGGTTACACCCCTACTCCTTTCGAGGGACATCCTGGGATTTTTAACGACCACAGAGAGTCAGGACCTCAGTTTAACGTCTCATCCGAAGGACGGTGCTTTTTGACAGTATAGTTTCCCCATCACTATACTGGGGCATTAGGACCCACACAGACCACAGGGTGTGCACCCCCTGCTGGCCTCACTTACACCTCTTCCAGCAGCAACCTAGTTTTCCCAGGAGGTCTCCCATCCAGGTACTAACCAGGCTCAGCCCTGCTTAGCTTCAGTGGGCAACCAGTCTTGGGCTACAGGGTGATATGGCTGCTGGCATATCACCTAAAGAGGACAAGGACAACCCAAGTTGTTATCAGCACTCAGTTCAGAAGCCTGCATCTCTGATGGTATGGGGTTGCATGAGTGCGTGTGGCATGGGCAACTTACACATCTGGAAAGGCACCATCAATGCTGAAAGGTATATCCAAGTTCTAGAACAACATATGCTCCCATCCAGACGTCGTCTCTTTCAGGGAAGACCTTGCATTTTCCAACATGACAATGCCAGACCACATACTGCATCAATTACAACATCATGGCTGCGTAGAAGAAGGATCCGGGTACTGAAATGGCCAGCCTGCAGTCCAGATCTTTCACCCATTGGCGCATCATATAGAGGAAGAAGCGACAAAGAAGACCTAAGACAGTTGAGCAACTAGAAGCCTGTATTAGACAAGAATGGGACAACATTCCTATTCCTAAACTTGAGCAACTTGTCTCCTCAGTCCCCAGACGTTTGCAGACTGTTATAAAAAGAAGAGGGGATGCCACACAGTGGTAAACATGGCCTTGTCCCAACTTTTTTGAGATATGTTGATGCCATGAAATTTAAAATCAACTTATTTTTCCCTTAAAATGATACATTTACTCAGTTTAAACATTTGATATGTCATCTATGTTGTATTCTGAATAAAATATTGAAATTTGAAACTTCCACATCATTGCATTCTGTTTTTATTCACAATTTGTAGTGTCCCAACTTTTTTGGAATCGGGTTTCTACTTGAAAGTGCACCAAGCACTAGGTATCAGATCGGTACTCAGAATCAGCAGATACTCAATATTCAGTGACACAGATTGGATCGGGGGCGCAAAAAAACCTGATCGGGACATCTGTAGTATGAAGTTTAAAGGTTGTGTTCATTTTAGTTTATCTTATTATGGTTGATCTTTTAAACTTCTTTTGCCCCATGGACGATTCAGTGATGAATTTTATAAAAAAAATAATCATGAAATAAAATTATTTATGGCTGATATTATTTGTGTTGAAATAAAATAATTATATGTAAATTAAAAAACATATATTATAAAATATAAATTAAATATTTTATTATATTTGTTAAAGCTGATATGCACAGGCTCACAAGACAACGTAAGAAATGTATGTCTATTTCATGCTAGAAAACCAATAAAATATCATTTATTCACATAATTTTCTCTCTCTTATAATGTAAAAGAGCGTACATTTCATCAATTATATTTAATGATGAAGTCTGTCAGTCAGAGGCTTCTATAAATGTTTAGTTTATTTGTAAGGTTATTACATTTAAATGAAATAGTGTAACACTAATTTTGATGTCAGAGAGTAGAGGGAGGCCTCTTTTTATTTGGGCTTGTAAGGAACCTCCTAGCAACCACCCAGAAAACCATCACAACCAAACAGCAACATGATAAAAAACTATTCAGAGCACTTTTGCAAAAGCATAGCAACTTGCCTTTCCACAGGCAAACACCACTCAACTATATAAGTGTATAATCTAAAGAAAACACAAGCAATGCTTCAAAATATTGAATTTTTATTTTTAAAGAAAATTAGTGAGTTTCCATTTTGAATTGCTAGTGTATATGAGCCTGTGTGTGTATGAATGTTTTTTACTCCATTCTTGACACTATATTTCTGTGTTTTAGGGGGACAAGACAGAAGAGTGTGGAGGTCGAGACTGCAGCGTCTGCCAGTGTTTCCCCCCGAAAGGAGAGAGGGTAGGCCCTATTATATTATTTTGACTTTGTGGACATTATGACATCATAGTCACTGCATTAATGTCTTCATTTTTACATCATGTAGCACCTTGCAACATTGTGACATCACAAAAAGATTCTGGTGTCTGGCTTTACAGTTGTCCAGTTGTCCAGGCCGGGTTTTGAGACACAGGGTGTGTGTTTGTTTGTGTGGCGAGGCATGTTACAGGAGCTCTTTAACCTCATTATCTAAAGCTGGGTGCACACTGTACGATTTTGGCAAAATTTTGAAAATCCTAAAAGATTCCTCTGATCCTATAGGCTAGTTTGACATGTGCACTGACAGCCGATTAATGACCGTTTCGTCCCTCAGACGAAATTCTGGCAGCGTCAGAAGATTTGGTGCACGGTCCTGCAGTGTGACGTGTATGGGTTGATGATGAAAAAATTCCTGACAGGTTTTCATGCGTGTGTCCGTTTTTAATGGATCTTGACTGTTGTACAGTCTGACATAAATTAAAGCTGACATCCCACAGTGTGACAAGAGGATCACGTTCGTACAGTCTGACAAGCAACAGTCATAAAGTACTATTATAAATCATACAGTGTGCTCCCGGCTTAAGACTCTAATCCTATTTATTCTGTTTTTCACACAACATTTAGCACATGTTCTCTCTCACACACACACTGGCACACTGACCCATTTTCATGCCAGTGGTACATGCCTGTTCATGTACCTGAGCAGCTGCATCCAGGTGTTGGCATAATGCAGCTCTCGGAATGTTCGTAGAAGAGGGAAAAAAGATTAAATGTGTTAATGAGTATTTCAGAGGCACGAAGGCTTTGCTTCAATTAAATGCAGTTTTACAATGGAATGTTACAGGGTGTGTGTGTGTGTGTGTTTGAGTGTGTGTGTGTGTGTGTGTGAGCGTTTCAGGTGTGCAGTCAGTTTTCAGCAATGTTATTATGCTGTCAGTTCATATGTTGTCAGCCAACCAGCTATCCTCCTCCTCTGTACAAAAATAACTCTGAAGAATTGACGACTAACAACAATTAACCACTTTTGATTGGCCGAGATGTTTTATATTTATTATATTTTAAATTTAAATTGCAATATTCTCAATATTCTTATGCTCACCAAGGCTCCATTTATTTGATCAGAAATACAGTAAAAAAGTTTGTGAAATATTATTACAGTTTAAAAGAACTGTTTTCAATTTTAATATATTGTAAAATGTAATTTATTCCTGTGATCAAAGCTGAATTTTCAGCATCATTACTCCAGTCTTCAGTGTCACATGATCCTTCAGAAATCATTCTAATATGCTGATTTGATGCTCAAGAAATATTGTTTCTTATTATCAATGTTGAAAACAGTTGTGCTACATTTTTGTGGAAACAAAACTATTTTTTTTTTCCAGGATTCTTTTATGAATAGAAAGTTCAAAAGAAAAGCATCT
The DNA here is from genome assembly GCA_003731715.1 of Anabarilius grahami. NCBI lineage: Eukaryota > Metazoa > Chordata > Actinopteri > Cypriniformes > Xenocyprididae > Anabarilius > Anabarilius grahami. Next base: position 1,346,317 of record RJVU01042602.1, on the reverse strand, counting down.
ATTTGAAATGGAAATCTTTTGTAACATTATGAAAGTCTTTACTGTCACTTTTGATGAATTTAATTTGTCCTTGCTGAATAAATGTATTAATTTCTTTAGTTTTAATTTTTCAAAGAAAAAAATCTTGCTGACACCAAACTTGTGAGTGTGTAAAATGTTTTGGTGCCAAACAGATTGTTTGGTATTTAAATGGTGGAGAAAAGATTAGGCTGCACAATTCATAACAAGTTTGTTCAGGTTAGCCAAACCACCAGCATGTTTATATTCTGCTGCCTGAATAACAACATCCAGATTCTGGCATAAAATTAATTATTACTTAATTTTTAGTGTCATACTTCATTAGTTTAAAAACTGCTCTTGTTCCTCACCACTTTGCAGAAAAATTCACAAATGCGCAGTTGCACACTTTCACAAATGCACTACATGCACAGATGTACTCTTTAAAAACACACGAGAAAGTAGGTATCTTTGGCATAATATTTATAAGTGTACAAAGATTTGGGACACACTTCAGTTTTTTAATTTTCAAAGTAGATGAAGGATGAAGAGTTAACGTGGGTGTGAGTGAACAAATAAAATAAAAAGGATATATGTAATGCACTTGTATGAACAACTTGTTTCTGTACAGGAACAGAAGGAAAACAATTAGAGAAGTATATAATGATTTGTGTGTCTGTGTGGCAGAGAGAGAGTGAATGTGTCCTTGCAGAAAGTTCTTAAGTCAAAATAATAATAGTCTTTAGCACAAGAGCGACAAATTTATGGCAGCCTCGTAAAGCCCAGCGGCCCAATTACAGTTCAGAGCGCAGTTACAAGAGTGTGCACAGCTGCTTACAGACCCTTCTAGAGCACACACACTAACAGATGAATTCTGTGAATTATCTGTATTGAAAATATTTGACATAACTGCCATTTTTTGTCTTTTTTGAACAGATCATCAGACTCAGTCTGACTCTGTGCTAATGCAAATTTTCATACACACACATGTTGGTGGTGATATAGTGAAAACTTCCATTGTTGTAATCAAAGTGCAGGAGGAATGGAGGACTGGAAATATCCCAAAAATCCCTGGAATGGAGTGGGATGAGGGCTCATCAATTAGGCAAAATACAGCACATACACACTTCAGTACAGTCACACACATTTATATATGTATTAAATACAACAAAAATGTGAACACAGTTTTTTCAGACATACAGTTTTTAATGATCTCCCTTGTGCGTGGAACTTCAAAGAATTTTATAGATCCACACATACACACTACATACACACTACTGTTAGGCTCAGTAAGATTTTTACTTCATTTCTTTCTCTTTTTTTGAAAAAATATATATATACATTTTATAAGTGACAGTAAAGACATTAATAATGGTACAAAAATTTCTATTTCAAATAAATGCTGTTATTTTGAACCTCCTATTCATCAAAGAATCCTAAAAAAACAAAAAAAACAAAATGGTTTCCATAAAAGGAAACCATTTAAGAAATATTTCTTGAGCATCAAATCAGCATATTAAAATGATTTCTGAAATATCATGTGACACTGAAGAATGGAGAAATGATGCTGAAAATTCAGCTTTGCCATCACAGAAATGCATTACATTTCAAAATATATAAAAATAGAAAACTGTTGTTTTACAATAATAATATTTTACTGTTAATATATACTAATATTTCAATGTTATTGTTTACTGTATTTTTTGATCAAATAAATGCAGTCTTAATGAGTTTAAGAGACTTTTCAAAATCATTTAACAAATTTACCCGACCCCAAATTTTTACCATGACATGTTGCTTACTGTTTTGCAAAATATTTGTAAAAAGTATGCAGTATGTAGTAAACTAGTGTTCCGTTCTGACCATATCCACATATTGTGAGTCCTAGTGAAGTAATAACCAGTAATCTGCTTAGAAGAATAAGCCGCCTAACAAAGTCCCTTTCAAGAAAAGTCTGTTCACTCAACGACTCAAAGTCTGTTCACTCAAATAGCATTAAAAAGCTTATTTTTCAGGCTAGACAAGCCAATGTGCATGTGCAGTCCTAAGCACAAGTCTCAGGTTTCTATGGGATCCAGAGCTTCTAACAGGAGCTGCAGTGACACAATGACTTTAACAATCAGCGATTGGCTCTTTTACTTAGAAGGCAGGATGTATTCCGCCATATTGTGCGTTGCAGTTTCTCCCATTCATAACTAATAGGAGTGAACCGTCTTTCTATGTCTATAGTCTTTGACTTAACCTTTAACAAGGTGCCCAGTTTGTGTCTGTTCTTTGTTGTATTACTTTGTCTCTCATGTCTTAGTTCTGTTGTTCCAAAATTAGGCCTATTGCTACAAGTTCACATGCCTCAGGCCACATGCCTGCTAGTCTTGTCTTTGACCTCTGAGCTATTAAGGCAGCACTCAGCGTCTGTGCATTTGTGTGAGTGTGAAACACTTTCTCTGGCTTCCATCATACAGAGTGTGTAGACTCTATTGTAGAGATATTACAGATCTCTACAATAAAGTGTAGAGATATTACAGCTTGTACTTTCCCTAATAAGAGGTGTGAGAGTGTGATGTGTGTGTGCTTGCATCTTTTTTTTAGCCTGTTTTTTATTGTAAATAATAATACTACCCATCATGTGGCCTATCTTTCTCTCAGAGTTCAATGTTCAAGTGTGTATGTTCAAGTCTATCTAATTGAATTAAATGGCTCAGCTTTAATGTAAGTGTCTGCTGTGTTGCTGTGTATGAATTCTAACTTTGTGCTTTGCTTGGTGTGTCACGCTTGTTGGTCTAGCGGAAGTCTTAGGAGGAGATTATGGGAGGGTTTTGATCACATTTGCATGACTGTCATTAGAACGGTGGAATGTTTGCATGAACGGGATTATAGGGTCTTGTACAAGCAGGTATTTGTTCACCGGAAATATCGCCCTTTTTCTATCCAAAGTGACTTGCAATAAATGCATTTTATCAGTTCATACACTCCCTGGGAATCAAACCCATATATATACTTTTTTAAAATGAAATTGATACTTTTATCCAGCAAAGATGTGTTGAACTGATCAAAAGTGACAGTAAAGAAATGTATAATGTTACAAAATATTTCTATTTCAAGTAAATGTTTTCTTGAAATAAAAGTGTTTTCACCATTGATGATAATAATAAGAAATGTTTCACTTCCAGTTTTTAGTACTACTACCTGAACAGCTCTATTGATCTTTGAATTTCACATGTGAATACATGTCTGTATGATTCAGGAGTCGTGTGTGATGGTGTGGACAGCTGTATTTTGCTGTGCAAGCCCTAATCGTAAAGCAGAGGTGTACGGATGTGTGTGTGTGTGTGTGTGTGTGTGTGTTGCTGAGGGAATCCATTGGGTCTTTAGTAATTATCACAGTCATTGATTTTGCTGAAAGACTGTGAACACTCTAAACACACACTGATCTACCTCTGTCACAACCACTGAGTGCATGCTGCTTAACACACACACATTCTCATACTTGTTTCACATCATAGTCAAGCAGAACATGATCTGTTGTGTCTTTTTTTTTTAGTTGGTATATTTAAAACGCTTGTCTTGTTGGAAGATAAATATTGCACCTATGTGCAATGTTCAAAAGTTTGAAATAAGTCTCTTATGCTCATTAAGCAGCATTTATTTGATTAAAAATACTGTAAAAACAGTAATATTGCAAATTCCAATTTTCCAATTTTAAATAGCTGAATTTTCAGCAGCCATTACTCATCTTCAGCAGTGTTGGGGGTAATGCATTACAAGTAATGGAAGTTACGTAATCAGATTACTTTTTTAACTAACTAATAAAGTTATGCATTACTTACTAAATTTACAACAAAATATAAGTTTTTTTTAAATAAGTAATGCAAGTTACTTTATTTTCCCATTTATTGACTGACCTCGCATTTCCTTCAGCCTGAGGCTTACTCATTTCACTTTTTTGTGTGAAAGGGCCTTTACATTTGACAAAAATAGAACTTTTATTTTTTGTTATTATAAAAAAAACAAGCAAGCCCAGCCCAGGTGAGAAAAAGTAGCGCAAAAGTAATGTAACACATTAATTTCCAACCCTCTACGGACACACTGAAGCTCGAGTCGCCATTGGCTAGTAAATTTAGTAAATATTTTATTTTACTCGCTAGACTTTTTATATGGAATGCAAGAACAATGCAAATAAAATAAAAATCTACATAAATATAATATAAAATATAAATTTCAAGAAATTTCACAGAAAATATGCCAATTAAATAAACAGTTATTTTTCAGGTTTTGCAGATAGATCTAACAGTAGTTATATGAAGATTAAGTACAGAAATTGAATAATCTAATGTAAAAAAGCACTGAATGGTCTTCATTGTATAAATTAAATATAGATTAATGTTTATTAAATTACAAAATTTGTTCAGTTAAGAGCATAAGGGCACTCTCAGGTGTTTTACAGGCAATTAAATTATATCTGCGCTAAACTTATTTTTTGCCCCTCATTTACAGGCGACTGAAATCATACAATTTACTAGCCATTGGCTAATAAAAGCCATTTTTTAGTCGTCTCTCATGAAATTTGGTCGCATATGCGAATGATTTACCCGCGTTGTAGAGGGTTGCTTTCTATAAAAACGTAACTAAGTAACGGAATTAGTTACTTTTTTAGGGAGTAACGCAATCGAGGGAATGAATTAATAAATTGTGCGCACTGTAATGATGGGAGACTCAGGCAGGGGATCCAAATGCAGCGTTTTATTAAAAGTGAGCGTGGTCGTACAAGCAGGGTCAAACAGGAACAAACAGGAGCAGTAAGGAACAGGCAGAGTCGTAGTCAGGGTACAGGCAAAGGATCGAGGCAGGCAGCAATGGGTCGTAAAACAGGAGTCAGGCAAGAACAGTAACAAACAGGCAGACAGGGAAATAACGCTTAGAATTGTACACTGGGGAAACAAGACTTCGCGATCAGGTGATGAGTGTGTGAGTCTTTTATAGTCCAGGTAATGTGTGGCAGCTGGGTGTGGTGATTAGTGGAGTGATTGGTGGAGTGAGTGCAGGTGATTGGCAGAGAGGATTATGGGGAATGTAGTCTGGGAAGTGACAGGACAGACGGTGATCATGACATAACGCCCCCCTCTCGGATGGCGCGTCCTCGCGGCGTAAAATGAACAGCTAGGGAGGGGGGGTGGGTGCATTGGAGACCTGCATGCAGACAGGAACGGGGTCCCCAATGCAGGTCCAGGAACTCGGCCAGCCACGCAGTGTCAGGTGCCACGAGCAGCCACGGAGGGTCAGGTGCCACGGAGGGTCAGGTGCCACGGGCAGCCGCGGTGGGTTAAGCGGCTTGGGCAGCCGCAACAAGACAGAGTCCGTAGATGACCACGGTGGGTCAGAGTCCATAAACGGCCAAAGTGGGTTACAGTCCATGGGCGGCCATAACAGTTCAAAGGCCGATGATGGCAGTGGCCGGGCAGGGTCCCCACCCACAAACTCCCCACCCCTAGGTATACTGCCCCCCCCCCAAAAGAATTCTTGGGGAAATCAACGGAGGCCGTGGCGGGTTCGTGGGCAAAGCGCTCGGGCGGCGCCGGCAGGGCAAGGAGCTCGGGCGGCGCCGGCAGTGCGAGGAGCTCGGGCGGCTCCGGCAGGGCCAGACGCGTTTGGACGACGTCGGCAGGGCAAGACGCTTGGGCGGAGCAAGGAAGACCTCTGGAGTGGTCTCCGGGCCCACAGCGGGCTCTGGGAAGGCCTCCGAACCTTGAAGGCCAAATGAAGCCTTCTTTCTCCTCTTCCTCCTTTTACGTGGATGAGGCGATGGTTCACCGGTTGGAGCGGGTTCTGGAGCAGACTCACTGGCTGAAGCGGGTTCTGGAGCGGACTCAATGGCTGGAACGCCCCCTACATCCATAAGCACCGAAGGGGTGGCCATCTTGCCCGTGGGCACTGGCAAAGCAGCCATCTTGTCCATCGCGTCCAGGGCGCTGGAGTGCGTCGCGGCCGGCGAGCTTGAGTGCGCCGCGGCCAGCGAGCTTGAGATCGAAGCGGCCGGCGGAGGCTTAGGAATCTTAGCCTCGTGCTGTAGTCAGTGGAGGATCATTCATGCTGGAACGTAACCTCCTCCATTCTCGGACGAATCCAGAGACGTGACGTGATTCTGGACGTTCAGTGGGGACTTGACTTGACTCTGGACGATCAACGAAGACGTGACGAGGCTCTGGGTGATCAGCGGAGACATGACGTGGATCTGGGGGATCAGCGGAGACAGGACGTGGCTCTGGGCGATCAGCGGAGACAGGACGTGGCTCTGGGCGATCAGCGGAGACAGGACGTGGCTCTGGGCGATCAGCGGAGACAGGACGTGGCTCTGGGCGATCAGTGAAGACGTGATGTGATGTTGTAGTGGCCGCCATTTTGTGAGTGTTCTTTGATGCGGCGGCCATTACATGATTCACTGCGGTGTCGGAATCCTCCGCGACACCCACAGTAAAACGTGAACCAACAGTTAACAGGGCAAAGTCTAGAAGTTCAACGAATGATCCTCGGGGACCGTTGGTGATTAAATAGCCCTTCGGTGGTTCATTTAACCCATAACAAAAAAAGTCAATGAGGGCACAGTCCGGCAGATCAGATAAGTGAGCTATATCCAGAAAGTTCTGAATGTGCACCTCGAGGGTACGGGTACCTTGGCGGAGGCTGACGAGACACCATGCTGGGTCCATGCTAAGGCTGGAAACGCTCGTGGAAGCTGCTGGATCTAGTGTGGCGAAGTCTTCTGTAATGATGGGAGACTCAGGCAGGGGATCCAAATGCAGCGTTTTATTAAAAGTGTGCGTGGTCGTACAAGCAGGGTCAAACAGGAACAAACAGGAGCAGTAAGGAACAGGCAGAGTCGTAGTCAGGGTACAGGCAATGGGTCGTAAAACAGGAGTCAGGCAAGAACAGTAACAAACAGGCAGACAGGGAAATAACGCTTAGAATTGTACACTGGGGAAACAAGACTTCACGATCAGGTGATGAGTGTGTGAGTCTTTTATAGTCCAGGTAATGTGTGGCAGCTGGGTGTGGTGATTAGTGTAGTGATTGGTGGAGTGAGTGCAGGTGATTGGCAGAGAGGATTATGGGGAATGTAGTCCGGGAAGTGACAGGACAGACGGTGATCATGACACGCACGATTTAGCTTACTATTTTTTCCTGCATGTCATGTCCGGAGCTCCGTAGAAAACAGTTGTGCTGCCTCATATTTTTGTGAAAACCGTGACATTTTTAAAAAAAAGTTTATTTTATGAATAGAAAGGGAAAAAACAGCATTTATTTGAAATCAAAATCTTTTTTTTAACATTTCCTGTCGCTTTTGATAAATTTAAAGCATCCTTGCTGAATAAAACTAATAATATCTGACCTCAAACCTTTGAACGTTTGTTTACTTTATGTAAGCTAAGTCAGATATACTCGTTCCCTTATAGGGATGCACCGATACAAGTATCGGTATCGGGCCCAATACCAAGCTCGTGTACTTGTACTCGTACTTGTAAAAATACCCCCGATACCAAAGACCGATACCTCGCGTGACGTAACTGACAGAATTTTCCATGCACAGAGACACCGGCGGCAGCAGCAGAAACAATGTCAGACTCATGGGTGTGGAAATACTTCAAAATTAACGATGACAACACACATATTGCGAACTGCATGCTTTAAATCACAATTCGTTATCGATTAGGCGGAATCGCGCTGAATGAAACAGAAGGGCTCTCTCTCGCTCTCTTTCAGACAGCGTGTGAACAGTTCTCCTCGCGCCTGAATGGTCAAATGCACATAAAGTTGTCAAAATGTCCATGGTGTGGAGTATCTCACGTAAATACAGTCGGTTATGGTTTAAGTCAACGTAAACATTTGGGTGAAAACAGGATATGTGTCAGCATCCATGGATTCGGTCTTAAAGGTGCAATATGTAAGAATTTTGCAGTAAAATATCCAAAAACCACTAGGCCAGTGTTATATATTTTGTTCACTTGAGTAATTACAATATCCCAAATGTTTGCAACTATTTGTAAATCGTGAGAAAATTGCAAGTTTAACCAAGACTCCGGGACGTGTGAGGAGTCGCCTGTCAATTGCGTCATACCCGCGTTACCCTCGGTTTCCGGTTTTATTTTGTAGAAACCATGGAAACACCAAAGACGCTTTCATATTTACATGTTTTAATAGGCAAGGGAACAACTGTTTTGATATATTTATAGACAGAAAACTAATCATTGTTATATAGCTCAACACGTTTAGTTTTATTGTTTAAATCTAATTTTCTTGATTTTTTGCGAGTACCATGCTTTACCATGCCTTAGAGATAAACACTATTTTGTGAAGTAGCTAACATAACATAATCAGATGCAGCTTTATTTTTAGTAACAGTAATACAGCATTTTCTCCATCATAAAATAAGTTTTAAAATTAATTGCATGCCATTTATCAATACAAACCATCCAGCATTTAATATGATTTTCTAAAATCGATCTATCTTACTGCAGTGTGAAACAAGTGTCTCACAGCAGCCGCCGAGCGAACACACAGAGTAACGTTATTACATTTTCAACACACTCAAATGTATCAAATATGATAAACAGAGCTGTGTTACCTCATACTCATGACCAGAAAAGCGGAAGCGGCGCCGGCGACTGTGGCATAATAAAAGTTCTGCTGCTCGTGAGGCGTGTGTTGTGCAATCGCTCCAGCGGCCTCGTTCAGCTCCCACAACACTCGGTCCTGCTCTGCTTCATACTACAGTAACGTTAATAATCGCATCCATGAACACGATTTCTTCCAGAGTCCTATCCTGATTCTTTTCCACCGACTGTGAGGTGGAGACCACATCTCCCAAGATTCCTCGCTCAAACTTGGCGTCATCAAGCTACGCCTTTGTTTTGAATAGGCCTCTAGCGGACAGAAATCTTACATAGTGCACCTTTAAAGGGACCATAGCCTATATTTGTCATTAATGTTGATAAAACAACAAAAGATGTTAAATAAATGTACACATGGTAAAAAAAACCTACTGTATCTGAAAAAACAAGTTTATTTAATTTGTATCTCTATAATATTTGTTGTATTGTTTGTAATTTGTTTGTAAATTCCTTTTTATATAACAACAGTTGTATATATTGGTAATTATGCCATTTGAAGGTTATTGGAACTGTGAAATATCTGAGCTGCAATGTTTTGAGTACACACACAGTTGGTTTAGTTTTGTCTGCAGTTCGTTTTTTTTACTCATTGAAATGTCCTTCCAGTGCTTTGCTATTAAGTTTGATCAAAGTCAATTCCAGTGCCTTTCAAGCCAAAAGAGTCATCAAAAAATCAATAAATAAATAAAAATTCCCTGTTTATGTGTGTATTTGCATAAATAGAGGATGATACATTTTGGCTTTGTCAGCTCAAGATATTGACCAGAGGAAGAGAAAGAGAGAGAATCGTTCCTGGTATTTTAATTAAAAGTGCTCTGAAACTGAAACTGTCACAAACCAGCTGTGGGAAGAACCTGCAATTAACATTATTCTTTCCTCCCATTCAGGGAGGCTGTATAGCAGCGTGTGCTCGAAGAGAGGATGTGTGTGCGCGTGCACTGCTTTCAATCAAATATTTGACATATTTGCCTTTGCCACTACATTTTTTAGTATTTTTGGTGTGTATGTATATATAAACTCTTCTAAATCCCAGTAATCCACTGCTGTTCCCTTCTGTGTGTGTGTGTTTGTGTGTGTGCGTGTGCGTGTGCGTGTGTGTGTGTGTGTGTGTGTGTGTGTGCGTGCGCGGTCTCAGTTCCCGTGAATGTGTGTTGTTTCAGTCAGAACACTTTTGGATAGTCAGTCATTCATGAAATGTACTAATTCATTCTCACGCAACAGTCATCACTATTTATGTAGTAAAAGTTTTTTTTTTTTTTTTTACACCCCATCCATTTTGTACAAATATTTGTATTATAATTAGACTAATATGATGCATTGGAGATCAGAACCAAAACATTACAAAGAATTGTATTTATAAAGTAAATGCAATTACATACAATCGTCTTTCATTACAAGTATATGTACAACACAATTACTCACTAATCACACTTACACACGCTGAGAGCACTTAAAGGGATAGTTCACCCAAGCAGATCTCGTCCCCCATTGACTAACATAGTAGGGGGGAAAAATTCTATGGTAGTCAATATGGAGCGAGATCTGCTTGGTTACAAACATTCTTCCAAATACCTTTCTTTGTTTACAGCAGAACAAAGAAATTTATACAGGTTTGGAACAACTTGAGGGTGAGTAAATGATGACCAAATTTTCATTTTTGGGTGAACTATCCTTTAAAACTACTAACCATCACACACAAGCACAAAGCACTTAACATCACTGACCAAAAACACTGGAGCCTAAAACAAGCAGGAATTGGTGACACACAGCAGTGCCATGCATGTAGGATGTTTTTTATGTTTTGTCACACCCTTGTGGTGATTTTGTAGAAATACACTACCATTCAAAAGTTTGGGGTTAGTAAGATTTTTTTTAAATATTTTTGAAAGTATTCTCTGATGCTCACCAAAGCTGCATTAATTTGCTCAAAAATACAGTAAAAAATATATTGTAATATTATGAAATATTATTCCAATTTTAAATTGTTTTCTATTTTAATATACTTTAAAATGTAATATTATTCTGTGATGCAAAGCTGAATTTTCAGCATCATTACTCCAGTCTTCAGTGTCACATGATCCTTCAGAAATCATTCTAATGCTGATTTGCTGCTTACGAAATATTATTTTTTTATTATTATTAGCAATGTTGAAAACAGTTGTGCTGCATTTCTGTGGAAATGGTAATACATTTTTTCAGGATTCTTTGATAAATAGAAAGTTTAAAAAGTACCGTTTTTATTTGAAATAGGAATCTTTTTAACATTATAAATGTCTTCACTGACACTTTTTGATCAATTTAATGCTGAATGAAAGTATTAATTTCACACACTGACGGGAACTGAGACCACGCACACACACACACACACACACAGAAGGGAACAACAGTGGAGCAATGGGATTTAGCAGAGTTTATATATACACTGAACAAAATTATAAACAAAACACTTTCGTTTTTGCCCCCATTTTTCATGAGCTGAACTCAAACATCTAAGACTTTTTCTATGTTCACAAATGGCCTATTTCTCTCAAATATTGTTCACAAATCTGTGTCACGGAATGGAGGAATTAAAGACGGCAGGCAGAGGTGAGGATCCAAATGCAGGGAGAATTTAATGGAAATAAACAATTCAAGCATAAATCAGGAACAAAATAACACTGAGAAAACACGGGAACCACAGACACCTGCATGACATCAAACAACGACCGACAGAGAACCAGCGAATACAAGGGCTATTTATACAGAGGGGTTAATGAGCTAAACAAGGTAAACTGACACAGCTGGAGCAGATTAATGAAAAAGGAAAAAACTACAAAACTACAATCTGGCCACAGGAAACAGGATACAGGATACAGGACAGAACACAGAAACTAGGCACAGAAAACTTCAACATAAAAGTCCCACAGAGCAGCAAACACAGAACCAGATCTGACATTCTGTCTAAATCTGTGTTAGTGAGCACTTCTCCTTTGCCGAGATAATCCATCCACCTCACAGGTGTGGCTGATTAGACAGCATGATTATTGCACAGGTATGCCTTTGGCTGTTCACAATAAAAGGCCACTCTAAAATGTGCAGTTTTATCACACAGCACAATGCCACAGATGTCGCAAGTTTTGAGGGAGCGTGCAATTGGCATGCTGATTGCAGGAATGTCCACCAGAGCTGTTGCCCATGAACTGAACATTCACTTCTCTACCGTAAGCCGTCTCCAAAGGCGTTTCAGAGAATTGGGAGAGCCCAGGATCTCCACATCCTTCTGACAAAACTGAAACTTTTGAATGGTAGTGTACATACCAAAATAACAAATTTGGAATGGATTCAGTTACACTATACTGTCACAAATGATAGAAAATTAACTTTAATTTTCTTGAACAAAAAGTTGGACTTTCCATGCTAGAGTTGCAGTGAATATCACTATAATATCATTATATTATATTTCTTCTCCCTCTCTTGTTTTCCAGGGAAATCCTGGTGACTTAGGTCGGCAAGGACCCCAGGGGCCCCCAGGTTTGCCTGGCATCCCAGGACTTTTCGGCGAGAAGGGTCAACGTGGAATCATAGGATTCCCTGGGGATTCTGGCCCGGCAGGAGACCAGGTACACAGAAACCGAACGTACCCACCCACACACAATTCTCATACAAATCAATACAAGGACCTTCATTCTGTTGCACTCTTTTGTAATAGGGTGTTCGAGGAGTTGAAGGCCATGATGGATTAGATGGAGTGCCTGTAAGTGACAGTCTGCAATATTCATCAATAGAAAAGCAACCTATATTCTATGTTACAACTGATCAGTATGTATTTAACAATTCATACATACAGAATATGCTACGAGTATGCTACTAGTACTAATATTATTTATATTATTAAAACAATTATATTATATTATTGTTTTAATTAGTAATTATGCATGTAATAATGCATGTGTTTACTTTATATGGACATATACCACCTTATGTTGATCATCTTCCAGGGTCATCCGGGGCCTCGTGGTCTTCCTGGGCTTCCAGGGAAGGATGGCTGTAATGGAACCAGAGGGGAACGTGGGTTGGATGGTGAGATAGGACGACCCGGCCTCCCAGGACCCAAGGTACGACATAGGTTTAGCAAGCATCCCCATGTGAAAAAGTTCTTCAAGTCAACATGAATCCATTTTACTTTCATAGTCTGATTTATTTCTGAGTGAAAAAGGATATTCAACAAGAAAAATTGTATGGTGAGGTTGATTTTATCCATAGGGATTTGGGAATCGATTGGATAGTGAAAAGCGGTCGGGAAGAGAGTGGTTAAAAACTGAAAAGGAAAGTCGTTTCACAGGTGGAACAAGTTTTAAAGAAATAAAAAAAAAAATTAAAACATTTTTTTTTTCTTTGTGTAACAATGCTTCGCTTACAATTAGACCAGGAGTCAGGGCACTGATCAGGGAGTCGGACATTTTAAGGGCTGTTTCAATTGCAGAATCCTTCCAGTGCACTGGATCGTTAGCTCCCTAAAAAGTCCCACAATGCACCGCAAAACCCAGGGTGCATCGATGCTCACTATGTTCCCTATAAAGGAAGTTCTGAAGCGCGAAACTTAAAACACTTGAGCCAACTCACTACACATAACAACTGATAAGGACACGCAATATATGTTTTTAAAACAAAAACCATTATTTTATTATATTTCAGTATAAACATACATCGTTAGACAGGTAATTCGAAAAACAATCTAGCTAACATTTATAATTTATTTACGGCTGAAATGTTGCACGTATATGTAACAACCAAAGTATTTATCATAATGTACTTTAAATAACATCACAAGTAATGTCAGAAAGATATCAGCTCTGCTGTTGTTCATAAATACCAGTAGTGATGTTGTACAATGAGGATGTTGTCATGTCGCCGGAAATAGAGTCATCAGTGTCCCAAAGTGTAGTGAACCAGCATTGTTTACTGTCCTTACTAGAGCCTGAATTCGTGAACACGATATACTGATTCATGAGCTCGGGAGCTAGGGAGCTGATTGAGACACACCCAGTATGTCATTTTGATTTCCTGTTGACTGGGTTTATTCAGTTTAACCATTTCCTCTGGTTCTCAAACCAGCAATAACTTTTATGATATTTGATCATTTTTACGATTGCTTTAACAAAATTATTTCCATGACTCCCTTCTTTTTTACTTGTGTTTTACTATGTGTTTTAGGGACTACCTGGGTTAAAAGGTATCAAAGGAGACACCTCTTATAGGATAACTCGCTTTGCTGGACCTCCTGTACGTATAATGCCATAAATTCATGTCTTCATATTTTATACATTGTAAGTGAGCAGTGCCAAAATTATTTATGTGAAACTTTTGCCGAGGCACATACAGTGCTCAGCGTAAATGAGTACACCCCCTTTGAAAAGTAACATTTTAAACAGTATCTCAATACAAAAACACAAAAACAATTTCCAAAATGTTGACAAGACTAAGTTTAATATAACATCTGTTTAACTTATAACATGAAAGTAAAGTTAATAATATAACTTAGACTACATATTTTTCAGTTTTACTCAAATTAGGGTTATGCAAAAATGAGTACACCCCACAACAAAAACTACTAGATCTAGTACTTTGTATTGCCTCCATGATTTTTAATGACAGCACCAAATCTTCTAGGTATGGAATGAACAAGTTGGTGACATTTTGCAACATCCATCTTTTTCCATTCTTCAAGAATGACCTCTTTTAGAGACTGGATGCTGGATGGAGAGTGATGCTCAACTTGTCTCTTCAGAATTCCCCATAGGTGTTCAATTGGGTTCAGATCAGGAGCCACTGAAACACTTTCACCCTGTTCTTCAGAAATCCAACAGTGGCCTTAGATGTGTGTTTAGGATCATTGTCATGTTGGAAAAGTGCACAACGACCAAGGGAACGGAGTGATGGTAGCATCTTCTCTTTCAGTATAGAGCAGTACATCTGTGAATTCATGATGCCATCAATGAAATGCAGCTCCCCGACACCAGCAACACTCATGCAGCTCCACATAAGGACACTGCCACCACCATGTTTCACTGTAGGCACCATGCATTTTTCTTTGTATTCCTCACCTTTGCGACGGCATACAGTTTTGAAGCCATCGGTTCCAAAAACATTTATCTTGGTCTCATCACTCCAGAGTATAGAGTCCCAGTAGTCTTCATCTTTGTCAGCATGGGCCCTGGCAAACTCTAGGCGGGCTTTTTTGTGCCTGGGCTTTAGGAGAGGCTTCTTTCATGGACAGCACCCATGCATGCCATTCCTCTGAAGTGTACGCCATATTGTGTCACGGGAAATAGTCACCCCAGTTTGGCTTTCTTCTACTTTAGATAACTGCAGTGAACTTGCATACCGATTTTCGTCAACCCTTCTCATCAGAAGACGCTCCTGTGGAGGTGTTAACTTCCGTGGACGATCTGGACGTCTCTGTGAGATGGTTGCAGTTCCATCTTTTTTACATTTTTATTCCACTTTTGCTACAGTATTCTGACTGATAAGTAAAGCTTTGCTGATCTTCTTGTAGCCTTCACCTTTCTGGTGTAAAGAAATTATTTTCTTTCTCAGGTCTTGTGACATTTCTCTTCCATGTGGTGCCATTGCTGACAGCATGAAATGGGAAGGGGTTTTAACACCCTTTTATAGTCAACTGTCTGCTGGACACCTGTGTAATGAATAATTAGACTCACCTGTGGTTGAATTCTTGTTAAATTAGACATTTGTAGTCTAAAATGTAGCTTTGCTCCAGAGACTTTCAGTGGGGTGTACTCATTTTTGCATTACCCTGATTTGAGTAAAACTGAAAAATGTGTTTTCTAAGTTATATTATTAACCTTACTTTCATGTAATAAGGTAAACAGATGTTATATAAAACTTAGTCTTGTCAACATTTTGGAATTTTTTTTTGTGTTCATTGTTTAAAATGTTACTTTTCAAAGGGGGTGCACTCATTTACGCTGAGCACTGTTAAAGCAAACACATTTGATTCCGAAATACAATACAATAGTTGTTACTTTTATAGGTGTTTTTATTTTATTTTGCCTGTATGTATATTTATCTTTTTATACCTAACAAATCTGTAAACTTGTGACCCTCATTCACAGGGTGTTGATGGATCACCAGGAATACGTGGACCACAAGTATGTACTATGTGCAAAAAAGCAGATCTTACATGAGTATATACTGTAATATATTACATTGGTGTAATATAGTTCTTTGTTATTGCAGTTTTATTTATTAGTTAGGTTTGCTTTGTTTGTCTGTGTCTCTGTTTGCATGTGCACAAAGGGACTTTTGGGATTCTATGGCCCACAAGGTCTACCAGGACGAGTGGGACCTGATGGACGAATGGTGAGGGAAGCATTTGCTACATTTTCTACAAGCACTACATCTTTAAAATGATGTAGTATGTTTTCCTTTCGTTTAAACAGTTTATTTGTGTTGAATGTCACAATTTCTGTGGCTTTTCTTTTTTACTATATATATATATTAGGGCTGGGAGTTTAATGCGTTAATTAGATTAAAGGTGCCCAAGAAGCTTTTTCACAAGATGTAATATAAGTCTAAGGTGTCTCCTGAATGTGTCTGTGAAGTTTCAGCTCAAAATACCCCATAGATTTTTTTAAATAAATTTTTTTAACTGCCTATTTTGGGGCATCATTAACAATGCACTGATTTACGCTGGGCGCCGCCCCTTTAAATCGCGTGCTCCCTGCCACACGAGCTCTCGACTATATTACAGCGCATTTACAAAGTTCACACAGCTAATATAACCCTCAAATGGATCTTTACAAGATGTTCGTCATGCATGCTGTATGCATGCTTCGAATTATGTGAGTAAAGTATTTATTTGGATGTTAACGTTTGATTCTGAATGAGTTTGAGGCTATGCTCTGTGGCTAACGGCTAATGCTACACTGTTGGAGAGATTTAGAATGAAGTTGTGTTTAAAAATTAAAATAGCGACGGCTCTTGTCTCCGTGAATACAGTAATAAACGATGGTAACTTTAACCACATTTAACAGTACATTAGCAACATGCTAACGAAACATTTAGAAAGACAATTTACAAATATCACTAAAAATATCATGTTATCATGAATCACGTCAGTTATTATTGCTCCATGTGCCATTTTTTGCTATTGTCCTTGCTTGCTTACCTAGTCTGTTGATTCAGCTGTGCACAGATCCAGATGTTCTGCCCTTGTCTAAGGCCTTTCATAATGTTGGGAACATGGGCTGGCATATGCAAATATTGGGGGCGTACACCCCGACTGTTACGTAACAGTCGGTGTTATGTTGAGATTCGCCTGTTCTTCGGAGGTCTTTTAAACAAATTAGATTTATATAAGAAGGAGGAAACAATGGAGTTTGAGACTCACTGTATGTCTTTTCCATGTACTGAACTCTTGTTATTTAACTATGCCGAGGTAAATTAAATTTTTGAATCTAGGGCACCTTTAATTAATTACGGAAAAGATAACGCGTAAATTTTTTTACGCAATTAACGCACTTGCCCCGCCCCCAAGCCTACATAGGTCATCTGACATTGCATACAGTTGACTGATGATGAATATAATGCAGGGCAACAACTCACTGCGTGATATAGCCTATAGAATGCAGTTGGAATGTCCATAAAGATATGAAAAGCGATCAATTTGAAGCCTTTGAATCTACGACAACACTGGTAAGATCAGAACTTTCACTGCTAAATTCAAACATGCTTTCGCGCTTTGGCTGCGGTGGAAGCACCCATCAACTGATATGATTTAAACGACATATCACATTCAAATATTAGGCGCCAATTTATGTTTCTGTCGGTTGATGCCCACAACTGAACTGTCCATAACCGAGCGCGCACACGTAATATCTGAGCCAGAGTAGAGCCTTGAGGACAGGACACTATATTTTAGAGTGCGTGTTTTGTGGAGAGATTCGTTCTGCACATTACATTGATGCACTCTCGTGTTAAAGGGATAGTTCACCCAAAAATGAAAATTCTATCATCATTTACTCACCCTCACGTTGTTCAAAATCTGTACAATTTTCTTTGTTCTGTTGAACACAAAGGAAGATATTTTGAAGAATGTGTTTTTTTCCTACTATGGAAGTCAATGGTGGCCCAAAGTGGCCTGGTTATAAACTTTCTTCAAAATATCTTCCTTTGTGTTCAACAGAAACTTGAAGGTGAGTAAATGATGATAGAATTTTCATTTTTGGGTGAACTATCCCTTTAATGTATTACATTAATGAGCACTCGACATGCGTCTTTAAAACTGCCATAGTAACTGCCTCAAGTGAACTATAAAAATTAAAAGAACGTCACATCTGAAAGCTGCAGTCATTTTTTATTGGTTAAAATGAATTGAGAATATCTCATGTTTTTCCCTATATAGCCTATAGTTCATGATAGGCTATAGTTAACAAGTTTGTGAATATAAAAAAAAAAAAAAAAAGGAAAAACAAAATAAAAGTGATACATCTGTCATACAGCGCTGTTGTGCCTGCGTGACGTGTTGCACCTCACATTAATAATAAATGTGCACACATTGTGAATTAAATTAATAAAAGTAGTAACCTAGCTTTCTTGGTAGCCTTCAGTAAATTAACTTAAGAAGATGATTCATAAAGCATCAGTTGACCATATGTTTACTTTCAATTTCATATTTCCATGTTGAAAAAAAATTAAAAATAAACATATTTCACCCCAAAATTAAAATTCAGTCATTTACTCAACCTCATGGTCCAAAAGTTTTTGTAATAAATTCTGTTGAATCAAATAAAATATTTCTTTCTTAATCTACTTTTTGTAATGTCTATTTGATTCTTTACATAAAAATTACTTCAAATAATCTTTTGGGGATCATTTCTCAGGCAAATTTGATGTATGATAAATGTGCGATTAATTAGATTAATTAATCGCCACATCATGTAATTAATTAGATTAAAAATTGTAATCGCCTCCCAGCCCTAATATATATATATTCAGTTACAAACTTTTGCTCATTTACTTGATCTCTTTGACTAAATGTTTCTAAATTCTTTTATTTGATTTCTTGTTTTTAATTTACATTTTCTTTGTTTTTTCTAGGGCTTACAGGGTTTACCAGGTCCAAGAGGCCCACCGGTGAGTTTTGCATGTACATGCTTATGAGAATGAACATTCTCTGAGATGACTGAAGTTTATAGTTTACCTCTGATTTGAAAACCCGAAGATCTTTGTTCAAGTGCCACTGTGGTTACAGTACTTTAACCAGACTATAGAGTGCAGTAGCCCAAGACTGCTAACATAATTAATTTAAAGGTACACTATATGTAACTATTGGCCCTCTAGTGGTTAAAAAACAAAACTGCATGCATTTTGCAGAAGAACATTGTTTTGGTTGTGCTTTGGCTCTGTGTGACTGTGCGGATGGATATGGTTATCCTACAGCTCATAAAACATTCACTACTAGACTTAAGAGATTTAACCAGTTTAAAGGATCTCAAGCTGACTAGCTGAAGTTGTTACCGTAGCTTTACCCATTAATAGACACGGTACTTCCTTGAAAATAAATTCCAGCACAGCGCTGCAACAACCATAATGAAATGACCCTTCACAATAGATAATGCTTTTACAATGAACTCTGTTAGAGAGATACATATGACAATTTATTTGTTCAATAAAATAACTTACTCACCTGTTGAGTTTTAAAAAAAAAAATGGTACATCACTTTTACAACATTTCAAATCCCTCAGTTCTCGTCATCTCCGAAAAGTCAAGTTGATGTTGGTTCTTGTTTTATTACAAAATCTTTTGCATTTAATTTTCGGCAGCAGACTCTCCTCTGTTCAGCATCTTTTTAAAACGGGTGATTCCCCTGAAGTTGGAGATTTAGCTGCTCCATGTCAAGCTTTCTCGCTCGTTGTGGCAACTAACCTCTGCCACTCCCACACCACACACGTGTCAAAGTACCCAGAGCAACTTTTCTCCATTTACGGATATGACGAGACACGCACAGGTGTTTTGGAAGAGGGATTGATTATGTATTGACTCATTATTTAAATTTTGTTCATTTTGAACAACAAAAAAATTACATAGTGTACCTTTAATTTGGCATGAACCTCTGCTTGTTCTCTGCCATCTGTGAGTAATATGAAACCATTTAAATTATTTTACATTTTCTTTAATGAGATTTTGCTCTGTTTCCCTGTAGGGAGACCCAGGAAAATCACTGCCTGGACCAAAAGGAGATGAGGTAATAACACACATGGTAGTGCTGAATTTACAAAATACATCAAGGTGTGTTTAATGATGTTATCCTAATTCTTTTACAGGGGGATCAAGGTCCTCAGGGGAGTCCAGGTCCATTTGAATATGTAGAGCCCAACCCAGAAGACTATGTAAAAGGCGATAAAGTAAATCTTCCACATGTGAAATAAGTTTTCAGTTGTTAAGGTTTTATAAGGATGCCAGGTAGTAAATGATGTTGATTTTTTTTTTTAAATACTTATAACTTTGTAGGGAAATAAGGGACAAAATGGAATTTGTGGAGTTCCTGGCCCAAGGGTGAGTATTACTGTATATTTAATTTATTAGACCTGATAACTTATTAACTTAACATAGCAAGCCCTGGTGTGAGATCTGTGCTAGTTTAAACATTTTTCTGTGCTAGTTTAAACATTTTTCATACATGTTTTTACATTTATTCATGTGTTTCTCAGGGTCTTCAAGGACCTCCTGCAGAAAAAGGAGAGAAAGGCATAATTGGGTTCCCTGGAACTAGAGTAAGACTTCTCACCTGTTTCTCTATCAATTAATCCACTACAAACCACTACAATAATTCCGATCATAACACCTCAAAGCAACTAATCTAATGCTCAAACCAACCAATAAGACCACAAAAAATCTAATAACAAAAATAATTAAAAAAAATTAAACCATTCATAACATGCCAAACCTACCTAAGAACATTGAAATTAAAGGATTAGTTCACTGTCATATTAAAATTTCCTGATAATTTACTTACCCCCATGTCATCCATGATGTTCATGTCTTTCTTTCTTCAGTCGAAAAGAAATTCAGGTTTTTGATGAAAACATTCCAGCATTATTCTCCTTATAGTGGATTTCAATGGCTTCCAGACGGTTGAAGGTCAAAATTACAGTTTCAGAGCAGCTTCAAAGGGCTTTAAACGATACCAGATGAGGAATAAGGGTCTTATCTAGCGAAACAATGGGTCATTTTCAAAAAAATATATAAAAATGTATATGCTTTATAAACACAAATGACAAATATTAGAAAAATAAACACAAAAAACACAAATATTCAACTTACGGAACGAACACGGCGCCAGTTCCGTTTTTTCCATAAGTTGAATATAAAGCATATACGTTTTATTTTTTTTTATTTTTTAAATGACCGAGCTGCACTGAAACTAATTTTGACCTTCAACCGTTTGGGGTCTATTGAAGTCCACTATAAGGAGAATAATCCTGGATAATTTCATCAAAAACCTTAATTTCTTTTCGACTGAAGAAAGAAGGACATGAACATCTTGGATGACATGGGGGTGAGTAAATTATCAGGAAATTTTTATATGAAAGTGAACTAATCCTTTAACCAATCAACACCTCACACTAGCTGACATTAGTATTTATCATCCAATTCCCCTCATTTTACATATTCAGACCTAATTTAACTAATTTAACTCAACTTCATCCTTTATGTACTTTTTCAGTCGTAGATGTTGTTGTACTAGATGTTAATATAGTTTATTTTTAAAATAATTTAAGGGCCCATCTGGATTTCCAGGCCGAACAGGGCTTCAAGGTCCCAAGGTACATGTATTAACAATTCTTCATTATTATTATTAATAATAATTATTAATTTATATTAACATAAAAACTTTGTTGAATTATACAGTTTGTCTCTTCTGTTATGTTTTTTACATATACAGGGGAAACTTGGGGATAATGGTCTCCCTGGTCTATATGGCAATTCAGGACCAAAGGTCAGACACACATTCTGAATAGACTTTTCATCTGTATTTTAAATCTTGCTCAACTTTGAAAGATCGAGATTTAGTAAGAGATATTTAAAACTGTATGTTAATTTTAACCATATGTTCACTGACGCTGCTGCGGTGAATGTGTGACAGGGCTTCCCAGGTGACCCCGGACCTAAAGGAAAGCCACAAAACCAATATATCCCTGTGAAAGGTAATAGTGTTTCCATTAGTACACAATCACATCGTAAACATGTGAAAACCGTATACTATAAAGGGTGTTTCACTTTATGGCTTGCTTAAAGGGGTCCTTGATTATGATTTCACTTTTTAACGTTAGTTAGTGTGTAATGTTGCTGTTTGAGCATAAACAACATCTGCAAAGTTACGACGCTCACAGTTCAATGCAAAGGGAGATATTTTATTTTACAGAAATCGCTTTTTAAGGACTACAACAAACGGCTGGTAGGGACTAGAACGAGCTTCTTCCAGGGTTAGTGACATCACTAACCCTAAAATTTACATAAACCCTGCCCCAGAGAACACGCAGCAGAGGGGATGAGGCCATGTTGGGCTGCTTTAGAGAAGAGGAAGAGTTGTTGTAGTAGAGTGTTGTTGCCATGCCATCATTTTACGCCAGACTGCTTCACAAATGAGGGTCGATTCATCGCTGAATTTGCACAAAAGATTAACATGACGGCACATGCTAGTCGATGAGTTGAATCAATTCCACAGAAACGACATATATTTATCCACTAACCATTCAGAAACGACCAGATGCTTTCTAAAAGTTGTAACTTCTTCCTGAGTCCATCAGTGTCNTCATTTTACGCCAGACTGCTTCACAAATGAGGGTCGATTCATCGCTGAATTTGCACAAAAGATTAACATGACGGCACATGCTAGTCGATGAGTTGAATCAATTCCACAGAAACGACATATATTTATCCACTAACCATTCAGAAACGACCAGATGCTTTCTAAAAGTTGTAACTTCTTCCTGAGTCTCTCCATCAGTGTCCGACTCCGGTTTGAACAATGTGAAGCTGAACACCGTTACTGACAATCTTCATTTTGGCTGCGTGATATTCTCCAGCTTTGTTGTTGTTGAGCAACTGAAGCGCAAACTGTTAAAGCTCCGCCCTCTTCTGGAAAGTGGGCCGGGAGCAGCAGTTCATTTGCATTTAAAGGCAAATTGACAAGCTATAATAAATGATCCGTGGGGTATTTTGAGCTGAAACTTAACAGACACATTCTGGGGACACCAGAGACTTATATTACATCTTGTGAAAAGGGGCATAATAGGTCCCCTTTACATTTATTTTGCAGTGCTTCAGTGAAGTTAAAGATACACTTTGAAACTTTTTTTTATCAAAATTAACAAAATGTAAATAATGAGTCAATACATCCTCAGTCCTTCTTCTAAAATGTGTTTTTGTCTTACCCTGTAAATTAATCACTTAACACTAAACTGCCGATAATGTGAGTCAATGGGAAGACCACAGATGGTTGTCATTCTCTGTATTGCATAGAAAGCCAGTTAATATAAAGATTGTTAATATAATACAAAACATTTTTCCAAAATTAAGATTCTAAGATCTTATTTTTCTCAGTTTTTCTGTGCCATGACCGTGGGGGCGGGCACATGTGTGATGCATCCATGCGCACTTACTAGACCGTTTCATTCTAGCGTTTAATGCTGAGGAGGACTTTAGCCTACAAGCTTCCGAAGGACTGGACTAGGAATGGCCTCATTAGGATGCAGCCCTTCCATTTGAGAAGCACACAGAGATGGTCTTATTATTGGGAGATACGAAGGTCCATGGCTCTACCATTGGAGAAAGCATAACGGCCAGCTTGGATCACGTGTGCCTTGATAACCAATCACATTACAGCCTTGATGTCACTGAATTTCTTTCAGAGTTGTGCGATAGTCAACCACTGTTCGCGGATATCATGGAAATGAATGAGAAGTGCCGTGAACTGAATCCTACCTGTCGCAAAATTGTAATCTTCATACAGTCAAGTTAACACCATATAACAGGGATGTCCAAACTCGGTCCTGGAGGGCCACTGTCCTGCAGAGTTTAGCTCCAACTTGCCTCAACACACCTGCCTGTAGTTTCTAGTATTCCTAGTTTGACCTTGATTAGCTGGTTCAGGTGTGTTTAATTGGGGTTGGAGCTAAATTCTGCAGGACAGTGGCCTTCCAGGAGCAGGATTGGACACCCCTGTTATATAACAAACACGATAAATGTAACAATTTAAAAGAAAAAAATATGTATTGTTATAGCTTTTGTAGCAAGGGCGCCACCATTTTGCAGTACTACAACCTGTGATGTCATATTATTTAAATATATATATATATAATAAATGTATGATTTAGTTTAAAATGTGTTAAAATTGTCATTTTAATAAAAAAAAATATGTTAATGTGTAGGACCACTTGGAGATCCTGGGCTCCCTGGTGCTGCCGGACCACCTGGGGATAGAGGGATGATGGGTATACCTGGTCCCCGAGGTGATTCAGGAGTAACTGTAGAAGGTGTGAATAATCTTGAAGAATCTTAAATCTTTTGTGGCATTTATATCTGTAAATCATATTTATGGTCTTAAGACTCAAACCTCCTGTCTGTTTCTCTTTCATTTCTCGATTCTCTGCTTTGCTCTTAGGTGCAATGGGTGAATCTGGTCTCCAGGGTCTCAGTGGACTCAAAGGAGAAAAGGGTGAACCAGGAAAAATATATGGGTCAACCCTGAACAACGGTAATATTTCAGATATTTTCCCAGGTTTTGGCTTGCCAAAATAATATTCAGTAAGAATTTTATTATTATAATATTTGAAAGAATATTATATGTAACTAATAAGTTAGGGGCAAACATAAAAATAAATTTTTGTCCTTGTTCTGAACTGAAGGCACTTTTTTTTTTTTTTTGCTTCAAGATCAGAAATTACATGTATTTTATATTTGTAGTTGTTAATGGGGGTTTTTGAGAGGCAAAAGCTGAAGGTCCTTGTTTGTTTATTCATAATTCTAATTAAAGAACTTCAGAGAACTTTAGTCCTTTAAGGGATAGTTCACCCAAAAATGAAAATTTTATCATCATTTACTCACCCTCATGTCATTTCAAAACCCATAAAACTTTTGTTCATCTTTGGAACACAAATCAAGATCTTTTTAATGAAATCTGAGAGCTTTCTGTCTCTCCATTGACAGCCTACGTAACTACCACTTTCAAGCCCCAGAAAGGTAGTAAAGACATCATTAAAGTAATCCATTTGACTCCAGTGGTTTAACCTCAATTTTATGAAGTGACACCAGTGCTTTGTTTGCACAATAAAAGCATAATTTACCACTTTATTTACAAAATATTCGTCTCCAATGTGCGTTCACTTAAAGTCTGCTCTCGCCTCAACACAACACAACACACATGCGTCGTTGTGCTCTCATGAACGCGTGTTGGAGATTAATATTTTGTAAATAAAGTGGTACATTTTTATTTATTTATTTTTTTCAATCAAAACACTCTCGTCACTTCATGGATCAACATTAGGGTGAGTAATTAATGACAGAATTTTCATTTTTGGGTGGACTATCCCTGCTCCCATGGGTGAACCTGATAAATAGTGCCTAGAATGAAATATATATATTAAAATATTAAAATATATACTTATTTAAAATTAAAAACTGTCTGTTTTAAGATAATTTATTTGGGGTGCAGAAGAAATATCCATACTATGGCGCTCCGGACGGCACTCCTGGTATGTTGATGCTACATAAGTCATACAATACTTATACTACTGTTCAAAAGTTTGGGGTTAGTAAGATGTGCGACAGATTCCTATGTCTAAATGCTGCTCTATTGAACTTTCTATTCATCAAAGAATCCTTGAGAAAAAATATGTATCGCAGTTTCTACAAAAACATTGAGCAGCACAATCGGGGTTACAGGTATGTGCAACAAGCTTCCGTATTCTGTAAAATAGGTCGCATCGCTTCCGGTTCAGGTATTTTGTATGTGCTTTGTTAAATATAGAGGTGTTTTACTCAAGATACCTTCAAAGGAGCGAGGAAAGATGAGCATAACCGATGTCCATCACATATACAGATTGATATCTAAAAGTTATTTTAATTTTCTTCTTCTCACTAACATTTACATTTTTAAATTGAATGAAACAAAAACAATAAAAATAACTGGCTAGGTTAGCTTATTACTTTAAAAGTCCATAGATATCGCTGTCAGTTCGTACTGCCGATAACACTTTCTCCAACAAGCCGATGTCATGAGACCAGTATTCCTGTTTGTTCATGTGACGTTCAGCATAAAGCCTACTGTTTTCACATTTCTTGAGCAGCAAATCAGCATATTAGAATGATTTTTATAGGATCGTGACACTGAAGACTGAAGTAATGATGCTGAAAATTCAGCTTTGCATCACAGGAATAAATTACATTTTAGAAAATATAAAAGTAGAGAACAGTTATTTTAAATTGAAATATTATTTCACAATATTACTGTTTTTACTGTATTTTTAATATTAATATTTTTTGCTTTGGTGAGCATAAGAGACTTTCAAAAAACATTGAGCAGCACAATGGGGGTACGCCTGCTTTCAAACGCTCCTGTGTGTATCTGTAAGCGTTTGGTGAAGAGCATCAAATATGTCTATTTAAAAAAAAAATTGATGCGTTGATCATTGTAGCCAATCACAGACATATCTGATGAGCCGGTGAACACAATGGCCAATCAGAGGTGTTTAAGAATCTGCTCAACAGCGCTCAAAATGCTCGGCGGAAATGCTGGTGGTAACACTTTACAATAAGGTTCATTTGTTAACATTAGTTAATGTATTAACTAACATGAACTAACGATGAGCAATACATTTGTTACTGTATTTGTTACTCTGTTAATGTTAGTTAATAAAAATATAGCTGTTAATAGTTTGTTTATGTTAGTTCACAGTGCATTATCTAATGTTAACAAATACAACTCTTGATTTTAATAATGTATTAGTAAATGTTGAAATTAACATTAACAAAGATTAGTAAATGCTGTAGAAGTAACTAATGTAGTTAACTAATGAACCTTACTGTAAAGTGTTACCATGCTGGTATTGTGACATTTAAAATTTCAGTATCGACTTGGCACCTGTAACGATGACTGACTCGGTTGAGTATTTGAATCCATGTGCAGTGTTTTATTAAGCGCAGCAGCACAAACAAAGTGAGGTTCATGGCAAGAAGTGTGGTCAATAAGCAAAGACAGGGTCAATAACAGTAGCGGCAGTCCTGACAGTAAACTTATCCAAGTCCGTAATCCAAAAGTCGTGGTCATGAACAGGCAGAGCAACATACACATAGCAATAAAACAGGGTAATAGAAACGTTTGGTAGAGACGGGGTAAACTGGCAATACTTCGCAACATAATGCACAAACAACATGGCTTATAACAGGTGAACAGGAAGCGATGCGAAAAGAAC
Source organism: Anabarilius grahami (assembly GCA_003731715.1). Lineage (NCBI taxonomy): Eukaryota > Metazoa > Chordata > Actinopteri > Cypriniformes > Xenocyprididae > Anabarilius > Anabarilius grahami. Next base: position 1,319,180 of record RJVU01042602.1, on the reverse strand, counting down.
CAGCATTCAGTACTCTGGCGGTCGGAGGAATGGATGGTGGTTGCCGATGTTAAAGTACCGAAGTCAGTACTTTTGACAACACTAATAGAAAGCATTTATTAGACATAAGAATCTTTTGATCAATTTAATGTATCTAATCCATTTAATGCATATTACTTTCTTAGCCCCAAACTTTAGCGACCCCAAATACTGTAGTGTATTGTTTTGTCACTCTTTCCATTTAAATGGCACAAAAGAGAGAGAAGAGATATATATATATATATATATAAGTTAGTAACATATCATGATTCTTCCTCTAGGGGAACCTGGAAAACGGGGCTCTCCTGGACGTAAAGGACAACCAGGAAATCCTGGCATTCCTGGTGAGTGGATATAGATTTTATTTTTTTTCCTCACGTTCTTCCTTTTTCTATTGTCTTTCTTAATCAGCTTATGATTAAGGTTCATGGCTCATTTCTTAATGAGATTGTGGTTCAGTCACATCAAACTATATGCACATACCTGTATAAAATGCATGTTAGACCATTAGTCTTTAAATGTAAACTTTTGAGAGCATGTAAGTGTTTACCTAGTTCCCTTAGTGCCTTTGTCTACTTTTGTGATTGACTTTTCCATTGCAATGTCTTTTTATATTTTGACATATTTTCATTTAATTCTAAGTTAATTGTAGTAAACATTTAGCATGTTTAGTGTAGACACACTAACATATGTCTCATTTTGTTGACATAATTGATAATGTACGTGTGTGCATCATCAATGAAGTTAATGTATGTCCTTCAAACGTGTCATCTTTCTTTGTCTGTTTGCCTGCTTGCATGTTGTTTTTGTGTGCATGTCCATCCTGTCATGATGTCAACATTTGTCTCGTCATGTTTCGAGTGAACAGTTTGCGGTGAGCAAAACATTTTAACTGTCACATGCTACGTACATTTATCCAACACATTTATGGAAGTAACATCATACCTTAATACATAAGATGTTACACTACAGTTCAAAAGAAGTACAACTAATTCATGGTGACGAGAGTGTCTGTCTGTGATATAGGTTTCTACTGCCTTCCTGGTGAACGTGGACAATCTGGACTGGTTGGACAGAGAGGGCCTTCCGGATTACTAGGTGTCAAAGGGATAAAAGGTGAGTTTTAAGACATTAGCTATGTTTCCATCCACCTATGCGTATTTTGGGATATTGGATAAAAATCACTGGATGGAAATGGCAAAATGCGCATGAATTCTAAAAATGCTCATAAAAAAACGTATGTGCTCAAATGATTCAGATAAACTTTTTATCCGATAAGAAAACGTGCATAAACTACGATGGAAACACATTTACTGAAAAAAAACCTCAATGCGCATCAAAAAATACATGTGACTTTCCGATGGGACGGCATAACTGGACCAACCAGCAAAACGATCTTGCATCTGAAATGCTGTTTTGGTTGTTCTGAAATGCCTGAGCAAATTCTGTTGTCAAAGTGGTTCAGTATAATTACGTCCCAGTCTCCCAGAACTTTCTTACACGACTGCGTTCCCAAACAGCAGCATCTGCCTCCGAAAGCAAGATAACTTTATTATATACTAAATTATTATATAGTGACTTCTACTGCAGCAACTTCTTTTTTGTGTGATATTTAGCGCCAGTTTATCAGGAATTTTCATCATCATTACTCCAGTCTTCAATGTCACACGATTCTTTAGAAATCATTCTAATATGCTGATTTGCTGCTCAAGAAACATTTCTGATTATTATTAATGAATCATGACTTAACTGTCCAAATACTTTTGGTGACTTTATTGTAGTGAATAGGCTATACTATACTATAATCTATTATTTATCTCATGAATAGGCACATATCAAATATATGCACTTTTTCATATTTAAAAAAATTTTTTAAACATGGAAATTTTATTTTTATTTTTTTTAAAGCAGATTATTTGTAGCTGAAAGCATCAAATTAGCCAAAATATTTAATAATTGAACATACAGTAGGAGTTATCTGTGTGAACGATCGATATAAATATGCAGAACCTGCTCATAAGTGTAATGTATTCGCGCGTAGTTGGACGCTTGGACATTTTGAGTTTACTCGCTTCATTCGCGCGTGAAATTCACTTCACAACAGACGCGAATTCGCGTCATGAGAGGGGCTCTCGCGCTCCTTTATGTGTCCCCGACATAGACTGTAAAAAAAGAAAAGTCCCTTTAAAAGTCCCCGACTCTTCCACTTCTTTCTGCACACTTCCTCTGAATAAACACAACTCGTCAGCGGGGAAATAGTTGTAAATTACAGCGAATAAGCTCAATTGGTCGGCTTTAGCTAGCTTGTAGTCTCAATATGTATATTTATATAGCTCAAATTGAGTAAAGACCGTTTTTTACAGATTGTCCGACCTCCTCACTCACTTTCTTTCAAGCAAGATCCTTTTTATTTCTGTTTCTATAAAAGTATGAAGATGTACAGCGACGATGATTTTGTCCGCCATTGTTGTTTCAGCTCGCTACCTCACGTCACTACTAGAGCAAGCTCCTGATTGGTTAACGCGGCGCAAATTTTCGGCAAAGTTCAGATTTTTCAACTTGCGCGTTTCGCCCGAATCACTCGTTACGCGCGTCAAACGCCCGAAACGCTCAATTCGCGCGAATCGCTTCATTTGCACCGCCTCATTCGCGCGAATCGCGCCGCAGGATGTCTATTCGCGTCTTTGCATTGACTTAACATGTAAATCACTCGCGCTTCATTCGCGTCTGGTGTGAACGCACCATATCTGGTGCTGTCCATGGTGCTGATGATTTTTGGTTCTTTTGTCCTAGCAGTAAATTTGTGTGTAGAGTGTATCAGTGTCCTTCCTAATGCAAGTATGAGCACCTGTATATTGTGTTCTCTTTCAGGTTATGAAGGGGGATGTGCATGTGAGCCATCTGGTGATCAACCTGGTGATTCTGGCCCTCCAGGTCGTCCGGGTGACACTGGTGATCAGGGGCAAAAAGGGTTTCGGGGTCCCACTGGTGATATCGGATTCATCGGAGAGAGGGGTGTGGGAGGTGTTTCTGTATGTAAACCTGGTTGAGAAGTTTGTATTGTGCTTGCTTGTATATGTGTGAGTATCTAAGGATTTCTTTTTGTTTTTGTCCATTGTTGTTTCTCAGGGTCCCAGTGGCTTCACAGGTGTCAGAGGGATTAAAGGAGAGAAAGGAGGTGTTATGGTGTTATGCACAAAGGGTGAAGCCAATAATTTATAGATTATTGTTAGATACTTTAAACATTTTAAGACTAACCCAAAATGGTGTAACAACGAAGGATATTTTCTATAGTATAATGAAGCATGTTTGATAGTAGAATTGCAGTGCAGATTTTTTTTTATCCCTAAGCATTATGCCAGACTTTTGACAGAGGTTTTATATTTCTTCTGATTTTTCTGATCAAGTTATCCATCAAATCCCTCATCTTAATTTTACGTGCGAACTGACGTTCAATTTTTGCATTATATTAAAGGGGTGAAAGGTGACACGGGATCTGTTGGAGCATATGGAATGCCAGGGTGTAATGGGAAGAAAGGGGCTGATGGGAAGATTGGTGCTCTTGGAGATCCAGGACCTCTGGTACATCATAAACATATATACAATTCATAATAAATAAATATATATTACCGCCACTTCATTAGGTATACCTTGCTAGTCCGGGTTCAGGGTTAGACCGCAGTTGCTGCAGATTTGTCGGCTACACATCCATGATGTGAATCTCCCGTTCCACCACATCCCAAAGGTGCTTTATTGGATTGAGATCTGGTGACTGTGAAGGCCGTTGAGTGTAGTGAACTCACTGTCATGTTCAAGAAACCCGTTTGGCATGATTTGAGTTTTGTGACATGGCGCGGTATCCATTACACCACCAGCTCCAACCTGAACTGTTGATACAAGGCAGGATGGATCCATGCTTTCATGTTGAATTCTGACCCTACCATCTAAATGTTGCAGCAGAAATCAAGACTCGTCAGACCAGGAAGCGTTTTTCCAATCTTCTATTGTCCAATTTTGTTGAGCCTGTGTGAATTTTAGCCTCAGCTTTCTGTTCTTAGCTGACAGGAGTGTCACCGGTGTGGTCTTCTGCTGCTGTGGCCCATCTGCTTCAAGGTTCGACGTGTTGTGCATCCAAAGATACTCTCTGGTTGTAACCAGTGGTTATTTGAGTTACTGTTGTCTTTCTATCAGCTTGAACCAATCTGGAATAAACAAGGCATTTTCACCCACAGAACTGAAGCTCACAGGATATTTTCTCTTTTTCTGACCATTCTCTGTAAACCCAAGATATGGTTGTGTGTGAAAATCCCAGAAGATCAGCAGGTTCTAAAATACTTAAGCCGGGTGCACACTGTGCGATTTATAACTCCTTTACGGCTGTTGCTTGTTCATGATCCTCATGTCACACTGTGGGATCTCAGCTGTCATTTATGTCAGACTGTACAAGTCAAGATGTGTTAAACGGACGCACGCTTGAAAACTCGTCCAGAGTTTTACATCATCAGCCCACACACGTTCGCTGACTGTGAGCTGCATTACTCACGGGACTGAAATGGTGGCTAACAAAGACATATCTAGCGTTCATTTTGATCATGGCTTGTCTTGAAAAACTAAGACAATTTGACGTTTGTCGTAAGAAAAGTCACACTGCAGGACTGTGCGCCAAATCTTCTGACACTGCCAGAATTTGAAAAATTTTAATCGCAACGGTCATTTATCGGCTGTCGGTGAACATGTCAAACTAGCGGTCAAAGACTACAGATTTTAGTCTAGGATTACATGAGCAAAACAGAAAAAATGGCTGACCGCACACTGAATCCAAAAAGACTGAAGAGGTCTAGAAAATACAACATTTTATTTTATAAATTGCATGGTGCAATACAGTGCAAAGTGCAAGTGAGTTAAAAACAGAGGAGCATGAGCAGACGTTTCAGCAGATTGCTATCCTCAGTGCTCAATATGCAACAATCACCCTCTTTCTAGATTCTAGAAAGACAAGCAATTCAAAGCCATCAGCTCAGTCCAATTGTCACAATCATCAAATAACACCAATATCAATCAATTATCACAAGTGTCACTGCAAGAGAGTCTAAAAAGTAACACACGGCACAAACTGTATAAATATACATTCAAAGTAATGAAAATAACAATAATAATGTTGCAGAAAACAATTCAAACAAAGTTCAAGTTCTTCATTCATGCCATCAGGAAATGAAGATTTAAGTTCAAAAATCCAAAAGGCCTCCCTTTGCAACAATTGCTTGTCTCTGTCTCCACCTCTTCTATAAGGTAAGATCCTCTCGATGCCCAGGAACTTCATGTCAGACAAAGAATGTTTGGCAAGATTGAAGTGACCATAAATAGGAGACATATCATCCCGTCTACAAATTGCACTTGTATGTTCAATCATTCTCATTCATTGCCTAGGATTACAGGAATCTTTTAGGATTCTCAAAATTTGTCTCGGACGACCAAATAGTGGTCAAAAATCACACAGTGTGCATCGGCTTAACAACCATGCCACATTCAAAGTCAATTAAATCACCATTCTTCCCCTTCTGATGCTCAGTTTGAACTTCACCAGATCATCTTGACCATGTCTACATGCCTAAATACATTGAGTTGCTGCCATATGATTGGCTGATTAGATATTTGCTTTAACAAGAACTGGTGTACCTAATAAAGTGGCTGGCGAGTGTGCATGTGTATGTATGTGTGTGTGTGTGTGTGTGTGTATGTATGTATATCTAATATATATATATATATATATATATATATATATA
>RJVU01042602.1:1284621-1313340 GCA_003731715.1 Anabarilius grahami | reverse complement strand
AATTAGGTACCATGTGTAAATGAATATGTAACTTAGTATTAACATTAACACAGAAGGACCTATGGTACCATCTAGTGGATGACCTATGTATTGGTCAACATTAAAACCTTATAACACGTAATGTCATGTAATTGAACAGTTCATTTCTGAACTTTTTCTTCAGAGGAATTTTGGATTATTTTTCTTTTTTAAAAACCTTCTCTCTCTGTCTCTCTCTCTCTTCCCAGGGAGATAATCTTGTTGGCCTGCCAGGTGACAGGGGGTGTCAAGGAGCTGTTGGTGCGAAAGGCTTTAGAGGTCCATCTGGTCCTCCTGGACCATGTATGATGGGGTCAATTGGGCAACGAGGGCAACAAGGGGACCCTGGACCTCAAGGCCAAACAGGGCCCCCTGGTCTTAAAGGGGTTCAAGGTAAGACTCACAGTGCTGAGTAAGGTTTATATTTTATATGACAAATTGGTATCCAGACAATATTCCAGCTATATATAGTAAATACAATTACTATTTTTAACTTCCATAATGTTAGTATTGAAGTAGTTTAAAAAAAAATACTATTAAAGGGTTAATTCACCCAAAAATGTAATTTCTGTCATTAATTACTCACCCTCATGTTGTTCCAAACCTGTAAGACCTTCGTTCATCGTCGGAACACAAATTAAGATATTTTTGATGAAATCCGAGAGGTAAATGACTCGTCCATAGACACTTTCAAGGTCCAGAAAGGTACTAAACACATTGTTAAAATAGTCCATGTGACTACAGTGGTTCAACCTTAATATTATGAAGCGATGAGAATAAGCTTTTTGCACAAAAATAACAACTTTATTCAACAATTTCTTCTCTTCTGTGTCATTCTCATACGCTGTTTACGTTTAATTAATGATTAATGACAATTTTCATTTTTTGGTGAACTAACCCTTTAATGATGAGTAATGTACAGTACCATTCAAAAGTTTGGCATCAGTACAGTTTTTTATTGAATTTTATTCAGCAAGGTTGCATTACAGTTTTTCTCAATCGATTTGACACCTTTCTCCAAAGTAATGTAACTGCTCTCAAAACAGTTAACACAGTGATCTAAACACACTCTTACCTTAGCCAAACAGTTCAACTTCACTGCAAAAAGCACTGCATTTCTTTCTAGTAATGCATTTATTAAAAGTAAATACTAACATCAAAACTACAAGTGTATTCTCTAATGTTTTTAGAACACAGCTGTAGATGTTCAAATAAACTAATGAAAATACACGTTTATTGTGATGTTTTTCCAACAGGTTTTGTTGTATGGGTCGTTGAGCAAATAAAGCTTCAAAAACTATATTTTTAAAAAATCTTTTCAAAACTGATGTAATGCATATTGTTGAGTCATAAACAATGTGTTTGTACCATTTGTTTTGGACAAATGGTACATAAATGTTTGTGATTTGTTTAAAGCCAATAAAAATAGCTGTGATTGTTTTTTCCCTGATTTATTAAAGTTTTGGTTGGATGTATGAACTATTATGAAAACATCTGAGAATTTTGTGTGTAGTGTTTTGAGAAAATGGTTCACATGATTTGCAATTTGTGTGAAATTAAATTACAAAAATTACAATCTGTTTAGGACAATTACATCACTGTGTTAACTGTTTTGAGAACAGTGATCTGATTTTGGAGAAATGTGTCAAATTGATTGAGAAAAACTTTAAATTATTCAAACGTGACAGTCAAGACTTCTACAAAAGATTTCTATTTCAAGGAAATGCTGTTCTTTTGAACTCTCTATCGCTCAAAGAATCCTGAATAGTTTTTTTAATTTCCTCAAATATATTAAAGCAGCACAACAGTTTTCAACATTGATAATAATAATAAATGTTTCTTGAGCAGCAAATCAGCATATTAGAATGATTTCTGAAAGGATTGTGTGACACTGAAGACTCGAGTAAAGATGCTGAAAATTCAGCTTTGTCATCACTGGAATAAACAACATTTTAAACAGTTTAAATTGTAATAATATTTCACATTATTACTATTTTTGTTGTATTTTTGATCGAATAAATATATCCTTGGTGTACCTTAAAGGGTTAGTTCACCCAAAAATGAAAATAATGTCATTTATTACTCACCCTCATGTTGTTCCACACCTGTAAGACCTTTGTTCATCTTCGGAACACAAATTAAGATATTTTTGATGAAATTCGTTTCACTGATTCCTCTATTCCTCTAGGCCTCTATTGAGAGCAAAGCTGCTACTTTTCAACAATATGTATATGGGCCGATTTCAAAACACTGCTTCTGAGCTTTACGAATCGAATCAGTGAATCTGAGCGCCAAAGTCACGTGATTTCAGCAGTTTAGCCATTTGATAGGAGATCCAAACCACTGATTTGAAACAAAAGATTCATAAAGCTCTGAAGCTTCATGAAGCAGTGTTTTGAAATCGCCCCATCACTAGATACTGTTGAAAAGTCGTTATTTTTTTTGCCGCACAAAAAGTATTCTTGACGCTTCATAACATTAAGAACCACTGAGTTTACATGAACTGTTTCAAATATATTTTTAGTACCTTTATGGACCTTGAGAGTTTGAATGGCTTTGGTCTCAATGGAGGCCTCACTGAGCCATCGGATTTCATCAACAATATCTTAATTTGTGTTCTGAAGACAAACAAAGGTCTTACGGGTGTAGAATGACATGAGGGTGAGTATTAAATGACAGAATTTTCATTTTTTGGTGAACTAACCGTTTAAGACAATTATTTCAGAAGCGTTAAATTCGTACTGACCACAAACGAACAATAGTGTAAGTAAGGTAGAGTATGGTCATTTGTAAAGCACACATCTTAATTGTTGATTTTCTTGGTAGGTGATACACTGCCCTGTTGGCCTGGTATACCTGGAGCCCCTGGTTGCAAAGGAATGCCTGGATGTATAGGTAATGTACATTAAAAGTAGGGATGCATGAAAATTATCATCCAAAAATGGCATTTTCTGTTTTTGACTGAAAGAGAAAAACGGACAGAAATATGAGCCGAGAATTTATGCCACCCCGCCTTTCAGTGTTCAGCTCTCAGGTTTCACTCTCGATCTAGCCATTATCACTGTGTGATTTGACACTCCGCTCCGTATTTTTGTCTATGCTGGTGCGCTCAGCTCAGTTGCTCACGGCCCATAGCCATGCAGGGCAGCACTGGTAAAATAACGCTACCCTCTCATTCACTGATCCGCTCCCCGCTACGCTCTGCTCATATGCTCTGATAATAATAGCTTTGTAGTAGGACTATACATTATTTGGATAATTTTTCAAAAAAATAAATCTGTTAAATCTGATTCTGTTGCATAGATCTGAATAAAGAATAATATATAGATATTTAAGGCAATTTTTTTAAGGCAATTTTATTTGTATAGCACATTTCATACACAATGGTAATTCAAAGTGCTTCACATGAAGAAGAATAATAAAAATAGAACATAAGGAATAGAAATAACAGTAAAAAAGATGATACATAAAAGATATAAAATACATTAGAAATGAAATAAAAACAGGAAAAGACAGAATTTTGCTATCTGGATGGAAGAGCAAGGAAGTCCTAGGGAGTTTTTTGTAGTTGTTGTCCGTCAGAGTGAATCTAAACAGATCTATCCATCAGAGCGGATCTGAATGGATGTTCTTACATTTCACACACACACAACATCCAAAAAAAATCGCAGTTCTTCAACTCATTCCCTTACGATCTTATGACCCCTCAATGTTAAGTTACATTCTATCCTCCTTCCCTACATGCCAATTCTTTCTGCATTCACCTTCTTTTTCTTCTGTCTGCTTCTTCTAGATTTCACTTTCTTCCTAATTCTCCCAGCTCTTTCAACCAGACAGCAATATTTAAAATGCATCAAAAGTCAGAATAACAATTAAGAGAATAAAAAAAAGATAATATGTATAAAATAAAGTGCAAAGAGTTCGGACATGGCACAGTGCTCAATCAGCAAATGCATAGATAAAAAGATGTGTTTTGAGTCTGGATTTGAATGTGGCTACTGTTGGAGCACACCTGATCTCTTCTGGAAGCTGGTTCCAGCTGCGGCTGGCGTAACAGCTAAAAGCAGACTCTCCTTGCTTTGAGTGAACCCTTGGTATTTCTAAATTACTTGATCCTGATGATCTGAGTGATCTGTTAGGTTTATATTCTATGAGCATATCTGCAATGTATTGAGGTCCTAGACCATTGAGTGTTTTATAAACAAGTAACAGTACTTTAAAATCAATTCTAAATGCAACTGGAAGCCAGTGCAAGGACCTGAGGACTGGTGTGATGTGTTCATGTTTTCTGGTTCTGCTCAGAATCCTGGCAGCAGCGTTCTGTACGAGCTGCAGCTGTCTTATGGTCTTTTTGGGAAGACCAGTGAGGAGCCCATTACAATAATCCACCCTGCTGGTGATGAAAGCATGAACAAGTTTCTCTAAGTCTTGACTGGAGACAAAGCATCTAATTCTTGCAATATTTTTGAGATGATAATATGCTGATTTAGTTATTGTCTTTACATGGCTACTGAAACTCAGGTCTGACTCCAAAATCACACCTAGATTCCTGACTTGATTTTTAGTTGTTTGACCCCTAGATTGAAGGTACATGTTCACTTTGAGAACTTCATCTTTGTTTCCAAATGCAATGACTTCAGTTTTGTCTTTGTTTAACTGAAGGAAGTTTAGGCACATCCAATTTTTAATTTCATCAATGCATTGGCACAGGGAGTCAATGGGGCTGTAGTCGTTAGGTGATAGGGCTAGGTAAATCTGGGTGTCATCTGCATAGCTGTGATATGCAATTTGGTTCTTTCTCATTATTTGGCTCAGTGGCAGCATATATAGGTTGAACAGGAGGGGTGCAAGTATTGAACCTTGAGGGACTCCGCATGTCATGGATGTCCACTCAGACTTATGGTCACCGATACTCACATAATAACCTCTCCCTTCTAAGTATGACCTGAACCATTTAAGGACCATCCCAGAAAGCCCAACCCAGTTTTCGAGCCTGTCAAGAAGAATGTTGTGATCGACAGTGTCAAACGCAGCACTGAGATCGAGAAGAACCAGCACTGATAATTTACCTGTATCTGTGTTTAGGCGAATATCGTTTATTATCTTTATGAGCGCTGTCTCTGTGCTGTGATGCGGTCGGAAACCAGATTGAAAGTTGTCAAAGTGTCCATTCAAGCTTAAGAATTTGTTCAGCTGATTGAAAACAACTTTTTCAATGATCTTGCCTATGAAAGGGAGATTTGAGATTGGTCTGTAGTTGCTCAATATGGTGTTATCCAGATTGCTCTTTTTCAGGAGGGGCTTAACAACTGCAGTTTTCAGGGATTTTGGAAAAGTCCCGGAGAGAAGTGAGGCGTTTACCACTTCTAGGACATCTGCTTCTAAACAGTTAAACACGCTTTTGAAAAAAGATGTGGGAAGTGTGTCAAGGGCGCAGGTTGATGTTTTAAGGTGCTGTACTGTTTCTTCCAAAATTTTACCATCAATTTCTTCGAAAACAGACATAATAGCTGCTTTCTCAGGTAGTGATCTGTTCTGTTTTACCCCAGTGCAGCTCAAGGATGTGCTGATCGCCTTTCTGATATTATTAATTTTCTCAGAGAAGAAGGAAGCAAACTCACAACATTTGCTGTCTGAGAGCATTTCACTGGGAATCTGACTTAGGGGGTTTGTTAGTCTCTCTACTGTAGCAAAAAGAGTGCGGGTGTTGTTTAAGTTTCTGTTTATAATATTTGAGAAGAAGGTCTGTCTAGCTTTGCCTAATTCCACATTGAAAGCATGAAGGGTATCTTTATAGATGTTATAATTGATTTCAAGTTTTGTCTTTCGCCACATGCGCTCAGCTTTTCTGCATTGTCTTTTCATATTTTGCACTGCTGTTGAATTTCTCCATGGTGCTTTTTGTCTGCCACTCTTTTTCTTGACTTTCACAGGAGCAATGTTATCAATAACATTCTGTACTTTTGAGTTAAAAGAATCAAGGAGAAAATCAACAGAGTCTGCAGATATGCTTGGTGTTAAAGATATAGCCTTCATGAACAGTGCACTAGTATTCTCATTTAAGCATCGCTTTTTGACCGAGATAGATCTAGCTTCAAAAGTCGGAGAGATCAATAAATCAAAGAAAATACAGAAATGATCAGATAGCGCTACATCCTTAATGACAATGGATGAAATGTTTAGACCCTTACTAATAATTAAATCTAGAGTGTGTCCACGATTGTGTGTAGGTCCATGTACATGTTGAGTCAGATCAAAAGTATTCAAAACAGTTATGATTTCTTTTGCCATATTGGATTCTGCATTTTCTATGTGGATGTTAAAGTCCCCAGTAATAGCAAAACAGTCAAACTCAGAGGAAATTGCTGATAACAGTTCTGTAAAGTCCTCCACAAAGGCTGGAGAGTATTTTGGAGGCCTGTAGATAACTATAAGTAGAATGCGAGGAGCACCTTTTAACACAATACCCAAGTATTCGAAAGACAAGTAATCACCAAATGACACTTGCTTGCATTGATAGACATCTTTAAATAGAGCAGCTACACCTCCACCTCTCCTAACAGCTCTGCAGACACTCATAAAAGTAAAGTTAGGAGGGGCTGTTTCATTCAGGATTGTTGCACTGCAGCTGTCTTCAAGCCATGTTTCATTTAGAAGCATAAAATCTAGGTGGTTTGTGGTTATTAAGTCATTGACTAGAAGTGATTTATTTTTAAGTGAGCGGGTGTTTAAAAGTGCTAACTTAACAGTCTTACTTTCTGTCTCTACAGTAATCTTGGTTTGACGTGTAATAGGCAGCAGATTAAATGGGTTTGCCAAATGGTTTGAGAAGGCCTTAGGCTTTCTATAACGTAATAAAACAGAAATAGAGAAAGGTACAGGCACACTGGGTTCCCGCTTGTTCTGTAAACATTTGATAAATTCACTGTTATCATAGCGGGGACCCGACACACATCACTGAGAGCTGTTATCGGTTGTTTTTGGTTCACCTAGAACAGATGGAGGAGGGTGAGGGCCCTTGCGTTGTGGCAGGGGCCGAAGAACTCTCACAGGAGGAGGGGGAGGGCGAGCTGTACCCACACGCTTTGGTGGTTTCGGGGCTTGACGCTTTTTTGTTGATATCTGGGGGCTCGCAGCAAAAGAGTGGGAGAGTTTGGTTCCAGCATACACCAGTTTCTCCATTTTCTCTGAGAAGCACAGAAGAGGGGATGCTGGAGAGAGGGATAACGTGTCCGGTGAGAGGGGCTGTTGCTCTGGTGTTTCCGGAGGCTGTAATATGTTGTCCTGGCTTCCCTGGCTGTTTTCCCGAAAGTCGTCCTTGGGTGCTAAATCTTGGAGCAGTTCTAACATGTCACTGTCTCTGGGTGAGCTCTGTGGGCAGGGCTCAGTCAGGATTGTGTCCGTGAGCAGTGGTTGTTGTGGCTGAGTGGTGTTATCATTGTCCTTGTGGGAAATGTCAACCGCATATCCATTCAGCTGCTGAAATGAAGTCCTGTGGTCAGTTGTACCATTCAGGTTGAGTGGATTTGCACACACTGCTGAAAGATGATGGAGGCAGAAGTAGATATTGTCCTTTAGCACTCTTGAGCCCAGTTTGTTTGGGTGCAGGCCATCATGAGTGAACAGTTGTCTTTGACTCCAGAACAGATTGAAGTTGTCGATGAAATTCAGTCCTTTTAAGTTGCAGGTTTTTTGCAGCCATGTGTTAAGTCCAAGCAACCGTGTAAATCTATTTGTTCCTCTTGCTGGGAGTGGTCCACTGATGAATGACTGAACTTTTAGTCTTTTAAGCATTTCAAAAAGTTCATTGAAATCCCTCTTAAGGAGTTCTGACTGCTCCTTCTGAATATCATTTTTCCCCACATGAATGATTAGTCGATTTGTAGTCTTATATTTCATCAGAATGCTCTTAAGTTCCCTGTTTACATCGGAAACTGTTGCTTGTGGAAGGCAGCATGTCGTTGTATCCCTGCTGCTAATGTTTCTGATAGTAGAGTCACCCACTATCAGAGTCCTGGGCTCGGCTGCTCTAAGAGCTGAGTGCCGATGACTGTTCAATCTTGAGCGGCAGTTAGCATCGGTGTTAGCTGCTGGCTGATTTGATCTGTGTCCGATCATGTTTGGGGATTTCTCACCCACATTCATTAACACTTCAAATCTGTTCTCCAGATGTATTGGCGGTGGTAGGGAGCTAGTGTTTGGGGTAGAGGATGCTACTGCATTAATATGTGATACTCGTGACAATCTGATGTCTCGAGTGCCTTTGGGTCTCGCTCCCTGTGTGTGCCATCGATTAATAAGTTGATCAATTTCGGCATTCAGTACGGTCTGTTTAGGGGCATTAGATTCATGGGACTCACCGACTGTGTGCTGAGGACGTCCATGACGAAGCTCTGTTGTGTGTTCCTTCTGGTTTGGGAGTCCCGCAAGTAGCTTTGTTTCAAGAATTGCAATCCTTTGCAGAAGTCTGTGGCAGTTTGCGCAGCAGGTAGATTCTTTAACCAGAGGAGGCATATTATTCCTTTTGGATGTAGGCAGCTGTGTTTTCCCTTCTCTGGAATGTAAGCTGATGGCTGCCGTCAGTGGGAGGCTGGTTGGATAAAAATTCCCCTTTTTTGTAGCAATTCTTCCAGTTAAAAAGTTTGTTGGTGCCAAGATTTGTCGCTTGAGCACTGTGCTGATTTGCTGTAGTTAAATTAGGAGATAAAATATAAAAGCAATAGAGCAAAGCGCGGAGCTGTAAGCAAGAGCGTCCGAACAGTAGCGAAGCAGGAAGTAGGGCTTAATATTATGTATTAATACAATAATATTAATGTATTTTCTGACCAATTTTAGTGTGTTACTTTAAAAGTGTGGTTATTTTATTTTATTGGCTTGTATTTTTTAAATTCAGTATCATTAAAATTATTGAATTTCATTAAAAAGTCTAATATTAATACAATTATTTAAAAAAAAAGGCTAATATAAAATAAGCAAAAAAAGCATTTAAATACTGTAGTTTAAAAAGCGTTTTCGGTTTCAGTTTTCAGCCAAGTGCATCCAGTATTTTCGATTTCTGTTTCCGCCCAGAATTTTTATTTCGGCGCATCCCTAATTAATCCCCATTAAGAGTTTCTAAAAGAAAGACTGTGGCACAGGGATGGTTGCCTGGCAAGGCCAGACTGATATATCTTCTACAAGATATATCAGTCTGGTCAGTCCGCCCTCCGTCGCGATTCGAGTCAACTCCAAACCGTACCGTGCAATCAGATTCGTTTATTTCAGTGACGCTAACAGTGACACTCTAGTGCGGCGAAAGTCCCTTCAATATCAACAAAGATTGCGCACGGGAGACCCGAGAGTTTGTTCTATTCAGCCGTGAATTCAGTTTTAAATGACCAAAAACACATTAATTATTTACTTTTCGCTGTTGACTCTCTTGTCACTTTGCTAACGTCATATCCGCCCTTCTCTGATTGGTTTACTCCGCTTCCTGTTTGCTCGGATTTGCTCCGCCCTAGAAATCGAATTGATTCAATGGCCGACCAGACTCATCCGCTGGTACAGTGGTGAGGCTGGATTTTCCAGGCAACAGGAATGGTTGGAAAAAAAGAAATAATACAACTGAATGAATAACAATATTGTACCTTAAAAGTGTAGATTTAATTCTGGAGCTGAGATTCAGGCAATCGTTCTGTCATAATTAATTAATTAATTACTCAGACTTAATAATGTACAGTAGTTATTGATGTTGTGTTGTAAAATGTTTTGGACTAATGAAGTTAGTCTGTTGTGTAACTATTGCAGTATAATTCAAATGCAAATGTATGAATCGAAAGAGGCTCAATTCACAAATTATAAACTGTGCAGCACAGTTTATGACCAAATCCTTAATCCTTTCCTTCCAGGTAAGAAAGGTACACTTGGAAATCCAGGATGCGTAGGACAAACTGGACCAGATGGTCCCAAGGGAGAGAACGGAGACCCTGGCGATTGTGGGATTTGTGGACTGAAAGGTAGAGATTATAGCAATTTAAGAGCTAAAGTCACGTTTGAGGTTTTGGTGCATTTTCTTTTCGGTTCAACTTTATGCATATTTGTAAAACTTTGAATAAACCCTATTTGATTCTATTCAACATGCCTTTATTAATTATTCTATATCTGCATGATATATCCACAGTATCAGCTTGAGTTGAACGCATCTATTAGAAAAGTATTATAAGTCTAATATCTCTGCCATATCATCCGCAGGTCCAGATGGATGTTTAGGAGATCCAGGTGACACTGGCCCTGACGGCAACAGTATTAACGGCTCACCTGGCATACCTGGAAGTCGTGGACCCCAGGGTCTGAAGGGGTCTTCAGGAGACTGTGTTATCGGGGCTCCAGGACCGAAGGGGCTCTCTGGGGTTCAGGGATGTCAGGGCCCTAAAGGTGTACCTGGACCTTGTGGGCCAATTGGATTGCAAGGTACTGCGAAAACATTGAGTTAAATAATATCTGGCTAACAGCAATATGATATAAAGAAAAAAATTACGGTGACTGTTTTGAAGATATAAAGATGTTTGCACAGTCTAGTCATGAGTTCAGAAAAGTCAAGTCCATTAACTAATAATATAGTCAATATTAAATGACTTTTCTGCAGGTACACCTGGTATTCCTGGACTTCCTGGAAGAAAAGGGGAAAAAGGAGAGGATGGTAAACCAGGAGCACCTGGTTGTCCAGGAGGGAGACCGGAACTATGTGATAAAGGACAAGCTGGCCCACCTGGCAAGACAGGACCACCAGGCTTTATTGGACCGAGAGGTGAGTAGAGACCACTGAATCGACAGAAGCTTGTTGAGATTGTTCTGATGATAATGTCACTTTCCTGTGTTAGGCAAACCTGGAGAGAAAGGATCACCAGGGGAGCTGGGACCTCCAGACCATGGAGCTAAAGGATGCCCTGGTAAGCCTGGTCTCCCGGGCATTCAAGGAAGCACAGGCCTTCAGGGACCTTCGGGTCTCAATGGAGACAGTGGAAATCCAGGATGTGCTGGACTGAAGGGTAAAGAAGAGTCACGGGTCTTGATGTGCTTTGGGGAGTTAATTCGATGAATGTATCTTGTTACGTGACATTATTTAAATAAATGCCTAACTTTGGTTTGCAACGTTTTGGTTGAATGAAACATAAATCACGGTTAACTATCTATGCTAGTTTTATATATACTACCATATGGTAAGAATTTTTTATCAAAAATACAGTAATATTGTGAAATATTATTACAATTTAAAACAACTGTTACTCTATTGCAATATATTTTTAAATGTAATTTATTCCTGTGATGTCAAAGCTGAATTTTCAGCATCATTACTCAGTGTCACATGATCCTTCAGAAATCATTCTGATATGCTGATTTGTTGCTCAAGAAACATTTCTAATTACTATTGATGAATTTGATCACTTTTGATCAATTTGATGCGACCTTGTCAAATAAAAGTATTAATTTATTTAAAAAAAAATAATAATCTTGCTGACCCCAAACTTTTAAACGGTAGTGTATCACATTTATGTAAACAGCTTCAACAATTAAACGTTTTATTCATTTCTTTGTAACGTGTTAAAGTATATCAAATTTCCTTTTAAATGTGTGTTCTTTAGATATTTAGAATTAAAAAACAAAGAAGCTGTCAGTGATTGTCACATGATTCTCATCTGTCATATTGCATCTCAGGTTTGCCTGGATTTCCTGGTCAAGATGGCTGTCCTGGCAACACAGGGCAGACAGGCCCTTTAGGGGCTCCTGGGCCAAAAGGCCTTAGGGGTCTCAATGGATGTCCAGGTTTCCCAGGGGTAAATGGAACCAAGGGCCAGAAAGGTACTTCGAAACAGTGTTAAATACCGTATTGTCAAGCTTTAGGTCGGGTCTAAAGCCCGGAACACACCAAGCCGACGGTCGGGCAGTTTTTGTGCGTCGGCCGACTGAGTTTTCTCAGTGTGTTCAGTTTTTCGGCCAATTCGACATGTAGAATCGGTGTCGGGCCGTCAGAGAGAGAGAGAGAACTCTGATTGGCTGTTCAGTATAGCAAACGAGTCAGTTCACGAGAATATAAGCAAAAGTTATGAAAGCAAGCAAATAAGTCATGACGGCAAAAGATTGTTCTAATTTTACGTCATCGTACCTGAGCACTCGAATGCACTAATATTTTCATAATAACATGAGCGGAGTGGAATAAAGAACGTGATCAGCATTATTAATATTCAAAACGGTAAGCAAGCGCTGCTTTGTTTATGTTTTTTATACATGCAGTCTTAGTTTCGCTTTCCCTTTTTGAATGACAAATATAGACAAATATATCTGCTTAAATAGACAGTTATCTCCTTTATACGCAGGCGCAGAACGCACATGCTAGTTGACAGTCGGCTGAAGTTCTTTTGGTGTGTTCAAGCACATATCTTTTCCCCGACGCAGCCGGCGTGAGGCGACAACACCGTCGGCTTTCATTGCCTCTAGTCGGGTTGGTGTGTCCCGGCCTCAATGTGATGAAGGCAGTTAAAGGCATCACATTTTTTACAGGATGCCCTGGGCCTCGTGGACCTCCAGGAGACATGATTTCAGTGACAGTCAAAGGCCAGGTAGGGCCACCTGGATCTCCTGGGGAGAATGGTTTCTGTGGAGAAAGGGGTAAATCTGTAACAGATACTCAAATTCTTTGTTGGTTTCTAACTTTGATAGAAAAGACCTTCAGCAGATCATGTGGGTTCTACTTCTTAATTCTCAGGTAATAAGGGTGATCCAGGTCCACCTGGACCACCAGGGTATCCAGGACATAATGGACCTCCTGGCTTTGAAAGTGGCTGTCGTGGACCGCCAGGCGTTCCTGGGCTGTCCGGCAAGCCTGGCAAACGTGGCCAACTTGGACCAAGGGGAATTGATGGATTCCCAGGGGATTCTGGTGATCCAGTCAGTGGATGGTCTTTTTTATATGAATGTTATTGTTTAATTCTTGCCAAATTATTGGAGTATTGTTGTTGGTTTGATTGTCTTGGCATTTTTTACAGACTTATGTACATAGTATACACTGAAGTACATAAAGAGGGCCAGATATAGATTTTATGGATTAAAATCTTGTGTAACAAGTCTGGGCTGGATTTCCCGATAATGTTGTCTCTTAGCACGCTACGAAGACTCTAAAGGTAGACCTTAACTGAAGATATACCGTTTCTAGACGTGTTCCCCGAACTATCCCTTAGGAGGTTGCTTAAGGTATATCTTCTTAAGTGCGACGTTACCAGGTGCTGTCCATGGCGCTGGTGCTGAACTGGTTGATATCGATGTTCTCGAGAATCGATAATTCATTCTGCACGGGGTGCTTCGCTGCATTATGTGAGAAATCAGTGTTCTTTATAAAAAGAAGCACTTCAGAAGTAGAAATTGCATTTATCAGGACTCATTGGATGTTCTAAAAGTAACATCAGCGTGAGTTTAAGGCGACCGTTATTTTAGAACAAAGTTTTAATTCCTTGGAGACGCGTCATGCAGCTGACAGACATGTAGGTATTGCGTTTATATATATATATTTTTTGTTTGTTTGTTTTTTTCAAAATATTCACAAACTTGTTAACCATAGACTATCATGAATTTTATGATACAGTGGGTACGGAAAGTATTCAGACCCCCTTAAATTTTTCACTCTTTGTTATATTGCAGCCATTTGCTAAAATCATTTAAGTTCATTTTGTTTCCTCATTAATGTACACACAGCACCCCATATTGACAGAAAAACACAGAATTGTTGACATTTTTGCAGATTTATTAAAAAGAAAATCTGAAATATCACATGGTCCTAAGTATTCAGACCCTTTGCTGTGACACTCATATATTTAACTCAGGTGCTGTCCATTTCTTCTGATCATCCTTGAGATGGTTCTACACCTTCATTTGAGTCCAGCTGTGTTTGATTATACTGATTGGACTTGATTAGGAAAGCCACACACCTGTCTATATAAGACCTTACAGCTCACAGTGCATGTCAGAGCAAATGAGAATCATGAGGTCAAAGGAACTGCCTGAAGAGCTCAGAGACAGAATTGTGGCAAGGCACAGATCTGGCCAAGGTTACAAAAAAATTTCTGCTGCACTTAAGGTTCCTAAGAGCACAGTGGCCTCCATAATCCTTAAATGGAAGACGTTTGGGACGACCAGAACCCTTCCTAGAGCTGGCCGTCCGGCCAAACTGAGCTATCGGGGGAGAAGAGCCTTGGTGAGAGAGGTAAAGAAGAACCCAAAGATCACTGTGGCTGAGCTCCAGAGATGCAGTCGGGAGATGGGAGAAAGTTGTAGAAAGTCAACCATCACTGCAGCCCTCCACCAGTCGGGGCTTTATGGCAGAGTGGCCCGACGGAAGCCTCTCCTCAGTGCAAGACACATGAAAGCCCGCATGGAGTTTGCTAAAAAACACCTGAAGGACTCCAAGATGGTGAGAAATAAGATTCTCTGGTCTGATGAGACCAAGATAGAACTTTTTGGCCTTAATTCTAAGCGGTATGTGTGGAGAAAACCAGGCACTGCTCATCACCTGTCCAATACAGTCCCAACAGTGAAGCATGGTGGTGGCAGCATCATGCTGTGGGGGTGTTTTTCAGCTGCAGGGACAGGACGACTGGTTGCAATCGAGGGAAAGATGAATGCGGCCAAGTACAGGGATATCCTGGACGAAAACCTTCTCCAGAGTGCTCAGGACCTCAGACTGGGCCGAAGGTTTACCTTCCAACAAGACAATGACCCTAAGCACACAGCTAAAATAACGAAGGAGTGGCTTCACAACAACTCCGTGACTGTTCTTGAATGGCCCAGCCAGAGCCCTGACTTAAACCCAATTGAGCATCTCTGGAGAGACCTAAAAATGGCTGTCCACCAACGTTTACCATCCAACCTGACAGAACTGGAGAGGATCTGCAAGGAGGAATGGCAGAGGATCCCCAAATCCAGGTGTGAAAAACTTGTTGCATCTTTCCCAAAAAGACTCATGGCTGTATTAGATCAAAAGGGTGCTTCTACTAAATACTGAGCAAAGGGTCTGAATACTTAGGACCATGTGATATTTCAGTTTTTCTTTTTTAATAAATCTGCAAAAATGTCAACAATTCTGTGTTTTTCTGTCAATATGGGGTGCTGTGTGTACATTAATGAGGGAAAAAAATGAACTTAAATGATTTTAGCATATGGCTGCAATATAACAAAGAGTGAAAAATTTAAGGGGGTCTGAATACTTTCCGTACCCACTGTATATTCCGATTGTAAAATATGTGGAAGTGAATGTGTTTTGTTGCGCGATGAGTTTGCACGGCAAGAGCTGTCGGATTTACGAAATCTTCCCCGAAATACATAAAAGTATGTGGCCGGTGAACTGGGAGAAGAATAGAGTAAACTTTATTGTTTCATACACAATGTGTATCTGATATGAATAAAACGCTTCTTCAAATTATGTAATTGAAAGAGTTATTGTTGCAGCTTCCGTAGACATTAGTGTATAGAATTTAACAAACTATAAATGTCTTTTTTATGCAGTAGCTTACTTAATTCAAATGTGTATTTAAATGTCTGAAACCAAAAATAAACCTGATGAGGTTAAAAACACAGAAGCGTGGAGCGCACGTCTGTCTCTAGCTCAGCGCTAAAGCACATTTGAATTTAGCAGTGAATCTTTGCATTTTATTCTTTGCCATAATCCTAATCGAACACTGGGTGTATTACAACTTCAGAATTATATTCGTATCTGTCAACAGTGATAAGGTATAGCTAAGAGTGGTCCAGACCAACCTTACGAATGTATGACTTACAGAAGGTACACTTAATTAAAAATGTGTAGGGAAACACGTATTGACGTTAAGATACAGCTTAAGGTATAATGTAAGAACGACGTAGAGTTAAGAAGGTTTCGGGAAATCCAGCCCTGGTCTATATGGTCTGTGACCATATAGAAATTAGTCATTAACACGTTTCTTTGTAGGGTGATCCTGGATTGACTGGTTTGGCAGGAAACCCTGGTTTCCCTGGGTTTGATGGTCCTAAAGGTAAAATACAATGCTTGAAACCTTGCATACTCAAACCAACACTCAAGCCATTACTCCAGTCTTCAGTGTCACATGATCCTTCAGAAATCATTCTAACATGCCAATTTGATGCTCAGGAAACATTTCTTATTATAATCAATGTTGAAAACAGTTGTGCTGCTTAATAGTAGAACTTTTATCAGGATTAGAAAGTTAAAGAACAGCATTTATTTTATAATATAATTATTTTGTAACAAAGTAAAAACTGTCCATTTTGATCAAATAAATGCATTGTTGGTGAATAAAAGTATTAATTTCAGTTCAAAATATTTTACTGACTGACCCCAAACCTTAGAACAGTGATGTATGTATTACCTACGACCCTTACAAACACTACACAATCACACAATCAGTATATATTCATTCTGCATGTTTTAAGTCTCATGTGAAATGAGATCTATTGCAAAACTTCCTTGTACTGTCTTGAATAGGTGAAAAAGGTGAATCTATTGGTGAGCCAGGACGAACGGGTGAGAGAGGGCCGATTGGAGAAAAAGGCTCGTCAGGTATGTCGATACATATGTATATATATTATGTATATTTATTATATAAAATTAACCCTTCTTGTAATGTAATATAAATTTCTATAATACAGAAATGCATTGAAAAACATCTCTTCTCTCCCCAATAGCTCCCCCTGGTGACAAAGGAGACTGCGGTGACCCTGGCCCACAAGGGCCGAATGGAAACTGTGGTCCACCAGGCCCACCTGGGAACACTGGTCCACATGGACCTCCTGGTAAAATACCCATTGTTAAACGGAGAGATCTGGCTCTAAAATAGTGGATACATGTGCACTTGTGACTAGGGATGTCATGTTAAGGAAATTTTCAAATAAACTTGTGACAACATGGGTGTTACCGACAGTCATTTCTCCTTACTCTCATCACATTATAAGTGAAATCTGACTCCTGCTGATTAGGCTGCAACTATGCAGCTCGTGCTATCTGGAGCAGAGCAGATACTTTCAGTTTATAGTTGTAGAGTCCGTTGTCCAACTGGCCAAACACAGTGTAACACCGGTAACAATGAGTACCGCAGCAAGCCGACTTGTGGGCACACAGCATCTCAATTCCATAGTAAAGCACCATATTAAGTTTTGCTATGTTCTCAAATAGGGTCCTTTCTGCTTTACAGGAGTGGTTGGGCCCCCCGGTCCGTGTGGAAGATATGGTCCAGAGGGTCCAGAGGGGCCTCCAGGTCCACCAGGCACTAAAGGAAACCCTGGATGCCCTGGCCTTAGAGGTTTGAAAATTTATGCTATGTACAAATAAACTGATGCTGCCGTTAATTTTAAAACTAGAACAATCATGTATACATTGTAAACTTGATTACCTTGACTTTAAACTTGACATTTTGATAATTAATTGCAGGACCTCAAGGAATCCCAGGGATTCATGGACTAGATGGCCTGAAGGGTGTCAAGGGTGAGATTGGATCTCGAGGTGAGATACATGTACAGTCTTTTGTGCTGTCAGAAGTTTGTTTTGTAATTGTCTTCTTGACATCCCTCTCACTCCCTGTCTCTTTTGTTGTGCTTTAGGGCTGGGTTTAATCGGTAATAGAGGTAATCTAGGACTGACCGGAGATAAGGGTGATCCAGGAGACCCAGGGTTGTGTGGCCCATCACAAAATGGTGATCAAGGTCTAAAAGGACAGCCTGGCTGTCAAGGTACAGGACTCATAATCCTATTCAGTCTATTATCTATGACTTTAGGACTGTACACTATTCATACTTGATCAAACATGACAGTAAAAACATTTATGATGAAACAAAATATTTGTACTTCAAATAAATACTGTTCTTATGAACTTTCTATTCATAAAATAATCCTGAAAAAAATGTATCATGGTTTAATAACAATAAATATATATAATAATTAGGGTTGTTCCGATTCCGATACTAGTATCGGAAATACCACCGATACCACAAAAAATTCTGGCATCGGTATCGGCGAGTAATTAAACTCACGTACCGATCCGATACCATTTTCTTAAACAATACCTAGTTGTGCCCGCTATCTTTGCTTAACGCAGCAAATCGGAAATCAATTCTTCTTCGTGGCTCAGAATGCAAACACAGGAAGTTGTGCTGTGTTGCCACAAGCAACCACTGTTAGAGCAGCGGAGAAGTGAAAACGCCTAGCAGTATGTCTGCTGTTTGGCAGTATTTCAGACCAGTAAAACGGCGACATGTCTCATATGCAATGCTGCAATTTCGAGTGGCACAAGTATTGGCAACTTTAACACAAATAACTTAATAAAGCATTTGAAGACGCGTCACCCCGCGCAACACGATGGTTACATAAAGGNCTGTTCTTATGAACTTTCTATTCATAAAATAATCCTGAAAAAAATGTATCATGGTTTAATAACAATAAATATATATAATAATAATAATAAATGTTTCTTGAGCAGCAAATCATCATATTAGAATGATTTCTGAAGGATCATGTGACACTGAAGACTGGAGAAATTATGCTGAAAATTCAGCTTTGATCAAATTACATTTTAAAATACATTCCAATAGTAAACTTATTTTTAAATTGTAATAATACATCTAAAAATAATGGTTTTATTGTTTGTTTATTAAATATATGGGTAACACTTTACAATAAGGTTCAATTTTGTTAAAGGGGTCATGACATGAAAATAGACAAAATTAGTAATCTTCCACATATAGTGGAGAGATAGTCAGAAGCATATCTCCATTGGTCAGGATGCTGATGAGGGGACCCTGGATTTAGGTACTGGATGTCCTGTTGGGTCATGACATGACGTCTTCAGGTCTCCAGCCAAATGCCAGCTGTCCATTGATACCAATACAGGACCTACACACAACACTAGCGCACATACACAGATACACATGATTCATAGCTTCTTCAAGGCTGAAGCTGGCCCAGACTCCAACAATAAACAGGAAAGTTTCTGAAAACATACTGATAAGTTGTACTTTTCTCTCAGTGAGAAGTACAAACAATTCAAAAATGAAAAACAAATTCAAAATTATTTTCCAGTGTTTGAAAAGGAAAATAAATGCTTTAACATAAATTGAAGTCATTCAAATAATTTAATATTTAGAAAGATAAATGTTAATAATAATTAATAATAATTAATTACTCAAAAGATATATATTGAAGCGGCAGTGGATTCCAGAATCCACCCCTTCACAAGCTCCAAAAATGTCTCGATTTGACGTCACACAGGCAAATAAAATTTGCATATGACTGACTCCAGAGCAAGATATTGACGAATAGTTTTACATCATCGCACCATAGGCCCCGCCCCGCCCACTGGTGTTTTGTCGCTTAGCGGCTGACATTTGCCCTACACTGAATGTCAAAAGTAAATATAGAACCCATTATAAACAGTAGCTATGTTTCCATCCTCCTATTTTTATGTGCATTTTGGGATATCGCATAAAAAATGCTGGATGGAAACGGCAGGATGCACATACATTTGAAAAATGTGCATAAAAAATGTATTCGATAAAAAAAAAATGTATCCAATAATAAAACATGCTACAATGGAAACTTGTTTACTGAATTAAAATTCCTCAATGTCCACCAAAAAAAGTCATGTGACTTTGCGATGGGACATCATTGCTGGACCAACCAGTGAATTGATCTCATTGCACAGAATCTGAAATGCTGTTTTGGTCGTTCTGAAATTCCCAAACAGCAGGCATCCGCCTCCAAAACCAAGATAACATGATCACATTTATTGCATTTCGTCTGTCCTCTGACTTGCAAATAATTTATTATTGGCTATATGAAAATTATTTTATAAAGTGGCTTCTCCTATTGCAGCAACTTCCATTTTTCTTAGTGCAGTTTATCAGGAAGTGGCTTTTTTTTTTTTTTTTTTTTTTNGGATGGAAAGGCTGCTTTATTTGGAAATGTTTCATGTGAATTTTGCACATAAATTAACACTGGATAATGCATACAAGAGCACGTTCAGCTTCTGACATACTCCACGCACTTGAGTCTGCCGACAAGAGGACAAATGGAAGAATAAATGGAAGAGTAAAAGAACGTTTGCTTTGACGCCCTGTTTAAACAGATCAATTGCTCATTTCTGTAGAGACTTTAGAAGGATACCAGCATTAGGAACAATTGAATGTTTATTTTTAATAGCGTCATGGATCATGTCTGAGGATGTTATGTTTGTTAAGAGAATTTGACTGCAGATTGTTTTTTAAATTATCACACTGTTTATTATGTCCTTTAATCTTCACTGTTGTCTCTTTCTGCTTTTTTGAATAGGGGACCCTGGTCCAATGGGTCCTCCAGGAATTCGTGGTGAAGAATGTAAGCTTCTTAAACCTGGACCTTGTGGAAAACAGGGTTACTGTGGGCCAGATGGACCTCCAGGTGTGTGTGGTCATTTGGAGAAGAGTTTTCACTTTTTTATAATGTAAATCCTGGCGTGGCACAATTGATGCATACAAATAAGATTTGAGAGCTAAGGTGGATGGCAGTACCACAAATCAGGCTGTATTGTCCATATGTAGATTATGTGTTTATGTATAAGATTATCTATTATGTGCATGGTCTGTGTTTTGCTCTTCCAGGGCCCATGGGAGAGATGGGAGAGCCAGGCAATGTCTTCACAGTGTGTGGTGATTTTGGGTGCCCAGGTGATCCTGGATTACCAGGATGTAAAGGAGAAAAAGGATGCAGTGGGCCCAACGGCCTGCCAGGGTGTCCGGGCCCAGAAGGTCCAAAAGGTAAAAGAAACTGCTTTCATTGTGCAGTAAGTGTCTAAAATGTGCCACTATATATGCACTTTTTGTGAAACTATATGCTTTCCAATAGTTTTGTGATTTAGGTTTTTCTATAATTATTATTATTATTATTACTATTACTATTGTTTACATGACCCTATTGTAATTGCTCAGTCAATTCTTCTTCTTCTCCTCTGAAATGAATTGCATTTTTGAGGGCCTAAACATGCTTGAAAATTTATGAACCTTTGCACACGCATCAGAAGTGGTGAAAATGTACATCTGATATGGGTTTCAGAACTGGGTGTGGCAAAATGGCTCGATTTCAATTTCAATTAAGCGCCCTTTATCGGATCAACGTCATATTTGGTCGGTCTAATCTAAAGGCCTTTGTTACGTTAAATTGCGAAGATCTTGTGTTTTCACTGAAGGGCATGTCCGTGGCAGCCTAACAAAATTCGATGTTTCGCCATGAAACAGGAAGTTGTTGTGTCTCAGGCATACAATGGCTGAATCCCAAATGGCACCCTAAACCCCCACTGTCTTCCTCTGAGTCCGCACTTTCGTGATGTAATGGTGCTTTGACTGTCTTTTTTTCTTCAGTCGAAAAGAAATTAAGGTTTTTGATAAAAACATTCCAGGATTATTCTCCTTATAGTGAACTTCAATGACCTCCAAACGGTTGAAGGTCAAAATTACAGTTTCATTGCAGCTTCAAAGAATTCTACGCGATCCCAGACGAGAAATAAGGGTCTTATCTACAGAAACCATCACTCATTTTCTAAAAAAAATTAAAAATGATATACGTTTTAACCCTAAATGCTTATCTTAAACTAGCTCTCTTCTTCTTCTCTATTAAAATTCCGGCAGTGTAGACGCTGCTAAGTGTATTACTACCCTCCTCAGGTCAAAGGATGAACTAAATTGTCATACACAATATGCTAGTGCAAGTATATAACAATTAGTTCAAACTTTGACCTGAAGACATCTATATGGCAATATTCAGTTAGTCATAGCTCCACCTGTTGGCAACAGGAAATGGCATGCTTTGCACTGTAGTTCACTCCCAGGCTGCGTTTACACTGGCACAAAATATCCGATCTTTTGCTCACATCTGACACAGATCGGAATTAGTTGCACACGTGTAAACACAAAAATCCACACGAGATCCGATTTTTTTCGCATCCGATCTGAGCCACTTCCAAATGAGGTTTTAAATCCGATACATATCCGATCTCTGGACATGCGACCTACGTCTAAACAGGCATATTCGATTCCCATTGGAATTCCAAGCCACCACAAGGCGAGGGCGACAAGTTTGCTTACTAAAAGGTAGCTTTAATGTTGTATTATGAAGCAGACGTACTTGTATGCACTCGCACTAAAAAATCGCAGCTTTATTATTGAGGTGGGAACTTTATATGTCTAACGTTATCTATTTTTCTAGAAAGAAATTGCGGACACACACATACCTTTGCCCGGTTAATTTAAAAGAGACCGCCATGTTGTTTTTCTTATAAGCTAAAATCAGATATATCGGATACCAGTCGCATCTAAATTTAATGTAAACACACTGGCCAAAAAATCAGATATGGTCAAAAGATTGGATTTGTGCATTTAGACATGCTGTGTAAATGGAAGTTGGAAGTTGTTGTGTCTCAGGCATACAATGGCTGAATCCCCCAGAAACACATTTAAATATGTCAAGAAGTACCAAACATGTTAGAAACATGTTAAATCATGCAACACTTGGCAAAGTGCTAATGAGTGTGTTTACATGCATGTTCTTAAGCCGATTATGCTTAATAAGCCGACATCGAACGTGGTCATGTAAACGGTAACCCGTTTTCTTTTATCGGTGTAAGGTCATAAACGGCTTAAGCATAAACCGGTCAGAACAGGTAGATTATTTGCCTCTTACCCCGATTTCACGGAGAATGTAAACTGCTTTTTGTCAGCTTATTGAAGTGCACATGTGTGATACGTGACAGAAACGCATCCTTAGTGCAGATTTAAACACATCTAGACAGAGGGAGCGTTTTGCAGGAAAGGAAGAAGGAAATATCGCAAACGCTGACTATTTCAAGACCCAGAAAATTGTAAAAATGTGTTTTCATCTCTCGTGCAGAAGTAGAAGTGGTTCAGTCAAAACGCTACATCTGTAACTGCATGAGAGAATAATATATGAGCCATAAGTTTCTAGCTGACATGTTGCAAGCTTTATTTAACATCACAACTGACATAACATATGGAATACTCGGAGTCAGATGTGCAAATTATTATTTTTGACGTCACTAAAGCAAAATAACTTGATTTATTAATAAAGTCATGTAAACGCGGTTTACTTGCATGATCAGTTTACTGGTTTGCATGTAAACAGGGAAAACTGGTTATTTTAATAAGCTGATATTTGTGAGTTAAATATATATATACATATTGCCCGCATGCTCTGTTTTCCTAAAGCCACCGGGTGGCGGTGGCATGGGTTTCTGTTTGCAACTTTAAATATTATTATTATTATTGCACAGGTGAAAGAGGACAATGTGGGTTTATGGGCCTTCCGGGACCCTGTGGCCCCAAGGGTGATTGTGGACCCCCAGGACCCTGTGGTGAAAAAGGAGAGAAAGGGGACACAGGTCAGTGAAGCCTTCAGATCATCAAGTTGGCTGTCTTGATCATAAATCAATACAGTTGTACCCCTTTCAATCTCTCTACCTTTACATTTGTAGGTCCAAAAGGAGAGCCTGGGGATGTCAGAAGTCCTGATAAACCTTGTCCCCCTCCTCTTCGGGGCCTTCCGGGTGCTCGCGGTCCACCTGGCCCAGTTGGTGAAGATGGAGAGAATGGACCTAATGGCAGTGAGGGACTGAAAGGTACAACTCAATTCAACAGCAGAGTGTTTATTTGTAACCAGGATTCATAAGAGAATGAAGTATCTCCTGTTCTTAGCAGTGTTGTTATTGTTAAGTTAAACTACATTGTGATCTCCATCTCATTAAATTATATTCTCCTGGAGAGAAAGAGATGGCCTTGAGCACCCAACCTGTCAGCCATTAGATAAGTAGTGTTTAGGGTGACCACCAATCCTAAACTTGGGAGCTTTGTCCCACGTCCCACATTTCAATTATGTCTGTTATTTCTTTTCTTCCCTGAAATGACAATACCGTTTAAAAATCCAGTTGCACAGCCATCATGTTCTAGCTAGAGTGGGGAAAATACCCAACTAGTGCAATCGTAGAGAGGGATTTTTCCACTGATGACGAATGGACGGAGAAACAGAATCAGTGTGGACCTCATCAAAAGTCGTTTAATACAACTATACCAGCCAAGACTTCATCTATACACATACTAGATAAGAACTGATCAAACCTGCCAGATTCAACACAAAATACAAATTAAAGATAAACTGAATCAGGTAAAAGGCATTTATTGATTGCATGGCCCGTCAGCATTAAATTTGTGGCCCGCGTCATGCTCAAATATGAATTTATTTTTATTATAATTTGCATTCAAAAGTAGCTTGAATATTACTTTGGTTTTTACGCGTACAATAGGGTAGTCGTACACTGCGCATGACGCACATTTACGCACGCAACACGGTTTTTCTAACCGCAATGGATTTTTTTAAATGCACTTTGCATGTGCGTTTTGAATAGTTTTTGCACTAATTTTGCACTAATTTAGTTTGTCCACAAGGTGTCAGCACTGAAAAGGGCTGTTGTTTCTCAGTCTGACAAGAAACAGTAGACGGAACAAGAGTAACAAAACAATATCCGCCCATCTTGATGAGCGCTTGTGAGGAAGTTAAAAGTTACCAGCAACTCTATTTTAAACAAATACAAAGCATTTTTATCGTAACTTTTGGAGCAAAAAAGCGACTGGACAAGAATTAATCTTTCTAGTGCGCATGTGTCAAACACCTTTTTTTTTGTTTCAGCACGCTATCAAATGCGTGAGACATGTGCGCGTACATTAAAAACAAGGTAACTTTACTGTATTAAATGACGTAACTTTTGTGTCATTTAATACAGTTGCAGTGTGTAAGTGGTCGATGGTTCCCTTTGCAGCTTGAAAAACAAAGGTTTTATTCTTAACGTCAATGTGTTATAAACAGAAGGCAAGCAGAGAGCACTCCCATTACTGAGCTGTCATCACCATAGACTGTAAAAAAAAAAATGGAGGTAGTGTCCGTGACGTCACCCGTAGGTTTCTGAAGAGCAAAGTGGGCCGTTGCCATCTTGGCAGCGCGTCACTCCTGGATAACTTAAAATGGGCAAAGTGGCGGGACGTGGTTGGAACTGAGGTGCCTGGTTGCTGAAACCACGCCCGCCTAGCTCATGACCAAGTTAGCTCAGTCTAAGGAGCTATCTACAGTGCACAGCATAAATGAGTACACCCCCTCTGAACAAATACAAAAAAATTATTTTCTTTATGATCACTAATACAATTCATGGAAAGATGGCAAAACTAAAATGTATTAAACACATACATAAAAAAAACTGAGAAATATATGTCATTAATAAGTAAATTAGCCAATTTTGTTTAAATGAAGGATTGCAGAAATGAGTACACTCTAGATTTAATTCAACAAATGTATAATATTCTAGCACTTCGTATGCCCTCCATAATTTTAAATACACTGCTCTGACCCTTCTTGGCACGGAGTGTACAAGTTCATGACAAATTGTCACATCTGTCCTGTTTAACTCCTGGATGATGAGCTCCGTAAATGCCCTGATCTTTAATAGGGAGTGTTGCTCAACTCATCTCTACAGAATCCCCCACAGGTGCTCAAGAGTGTTAAGATTGAGTGCAATACATGTCCACAGAAGGTTTTTCAGCTTGGGAGAATGCGTATCCTCATTGTCATGTTGAAAAAATGCCCAACAATGCACGGAATGAGGAAAGGGTAACATCTTCTGTTTCAAGTTTGTGTATTAAATTACACAGTGATGTGGGAATTCATGACAGCATTGATAAAGCACAACTCACACCTTCAGCACTCATACACGCCTATATAAGAGCTTTACTACCACTGAACTTTACTCTGGGAACCAGGCACTTCTCACTGTACTCCTCCTCTAGCAACACCATAACATTTTGGATGCTGATAGAATCCAAAAATATGGGCTTTGGAAATGGCTAACTGACTTTATTGTGCTTTGGCTACAGTAGGTAGTTCCAGTGAGAACAATAACCATGCATGTCATTTCTGCAGGCTGCATCTTACTCTGTGAGATAAACAGTCACTTTTTTCATAGCTTTTGCTGGCTCTGAGACACTCGCTTGGTATTTCTCCTGCTCTTTGTCTAGCAAAAAAAATCCCTCATCACTAAATGAAAGCTTAAAACGAAGGCCTGATTATTTCAGGGGCCTTGTCACAAAGTCCATTGTTTTTGTATTTCTGTGTTACTTTTGCTATATTTCCACACTTAAAACAATGATTTGGTAATCCTCTTGTACCACTATCTAGTGCTAAGAAATAAGTCTCCTGACAGTTCTCTCCCAAGTGCTTCCATTGTTGTCAGCATGATTCAGTGGGCTATATAACACTTTTAATAGTCAAGAAATTACTTCTCTTTAAATGTTTTGGTTCAACATACTTACCTGTTGATCAAACATTGCCTTAAACTTACACCAGAAAATGTTTATTTTGTTTTATTTAGTAACTTTTAGGAGGGTTTACTCATTTTTGCTACACATTTTATCACCTTGATAAGAAAATCTTATTTTCCTGAATAGTTTTGACATGCTTCTTTGGTAATTGATTAAGCAGACTTGCTGGAACATTATATCTCTAAAGAACCCTAACATGTCTTCTGAGTAATTGAGTAATTACTGACTTTCTGAAGTTTTCAGAGGGGGTGTACTCATTTATGCTGTGCACTGTATCTATCTTAGATACAATCTAAAATATTAATAACGATAACAAGTTATATCATTTGAAAGTTCTAAAGGTTTACTGTCAATCTATGGTGTCTGTTTTACGGTATAGATGCTCCAGCACCAGTAATATTGTAATTTGTGTCGGGTGTGCAAATGACAACAAGCAAAATCAAAACGGGACTTCATACCGTTGTAATGAAATAGCGATTGCAAAATGAATCCAATCCGTCACACTTGGGTAAAATGACCATGAGCGCCCATTGAAAAACATACAAATTCAATGGCCATAAAAGCAAAAAAAGCTAAATATTCATATATTGTCCATTGTTTGCATCACATTTTTTCTGAACGATCTGCTCTCCATCATCGTTCTTCAAGAAATTATGCAATCTAAACAGCGTTATATTGTAAAACTCTCACAAAGAAATGAGCCCGCATCCAAAGTATATTTTTTCAAAATAGTGAACAAAATCACATCTACGCCCTGTACCAGAGCAATAACCAGGTGGTCACCCTATTAGAGTTTATCTGTGATTTTTGCCTGTTTCTGCTCAGGTGAAAATGGATCAAATGGAGCCGATGGGTTCCCTGGACCTCGTGGGCCAGTAGGACCAGACGGACCATTAGGAAACCCTGGAGATATAGGCGTAAGAGGACCAACAGGCTTTCAGGGTATGTTAGTGTGTATTGTTAACAACTTACTGTGTTTACTGACTCAACTAGGCCTGGCACTGTTGTATCTTCTTTCCTCCTTCTAGCCAATCATTCATCCACTGCATTTACATTCATTCATTTAGTGGATGTTTATATCCAGAGCGACTCACAGCGACCCATTCATCAATTCAACCATTTGTCTATCCTTTCACTTTTTCTATCTCAGGACCCCCAGGACCACTTGGTGATCAGGGTCCTCCTGGAATCAATAAGAGGTTTTCCTCTGGCATCCTTTTGGTGAAGCACAGTCAGTCTGACATTGTGCCCACTTGTCCCCTGGGCCTAACACAGGTGTGGACCGGCTACAGCCTGCTATATCTGGAGGGTCAGGAGAGAGCACACACACAAGACCTGGGTATGTGGCTAATACACATGTTCACACTCAAAAATGCCTCTGATTTCATAAAATGGTGTCTTGGTAAACAACTGACTAGGTTTTGGAACAAGCAGTGTTATTTTAGGATCATTTAGATACCATTACAGTTTATTTTATGTTTTTGTATTTTCTTTTGTTTTCATTTTTATTTTAGTTAGTTTTAGTAATTTTGTTTTTATTAGTTATTGTTTTAAATTTCTATATAGTTTTTAATTTAGTTTTAGTCATTTTAGTACAGTACATCAAAAATGTTGCTAGCTGAAATAAAACAAGTTTCTTATTAAATTTAATTTGTTAACACTTTTTTTATTCTTATTTCATGCAACAAATGGGTTTTTTATGGTTTTAGTTTATAAAAACTCTGATGACAACACACATTCAAGCTTATTTTTGTGTTTTCACCAGGCCAGGCAGGTTCATGTGTACCGATGTTCAGCACCATGCCATTCTCCTGCTGTAATATGAACTCCTGTAATTACGCCAGCCGCAATGACAAATCCTATTGGCTGTCTACAACTGCCTCGATTCCAATGATGCCTATGAAAGGAATGGAAATTCAGCCACACATCAGCAGGTGTGTGGTGTGTGAGGCTTCATCGCCAGCCATTGCTATACACAGTCAAGACAGGTTTACACCATCGTGTCCAACCAATTGGACAAGCCTCTGGACCGGATTTTCATTCATTATGGTAAGGGAAGTACAGCTCTCTTCCAAACCCTTGTAAGCTGCCTATCATAATTTTCTCACTGCAAAGGCTGCTGCTGCCTTAAATTTCCTCATTTTTTTCACCTCACCTTCACAGAATGCACTGCAACAATCTCTGACAATATTTTCATCCAAGATGAATAATATAAATATAAATAATGAATAATATAAATATAAATAATGTTTTCAATAAAGTAAATATTTTTTTGTGCTAAAT
>RJVU01042602.1:1226622-1280907 GCA_003731715.1 Anabarilius grahami | reverse complement strand
TTTTTTTTTTTTTTTTTTTGGAGAGGAAAAAATGGACACAATTTGTGACCATTTTTGTTGAACTACAGGCTGCGAACTTGTTTCATTTTGAACAACGAACTCACATAATCCAGTGACATCAAACAGGAACATCTGCTAGCAGCTGTTGCCATCAATAGCTAAATTTATGTTGCCGTCAGTGTAAATGCACCTTTTGACATGAAGGTGCAGTTTTCTCTGTATGGAAATCAACAAATTACTCTAGATGAAATTCTGCTCGGTTTTCTAGACTTGAAATCAAACCAAGCATTTTGTGCAGCATTACTGTGTGGTCGCAGTTTGCATTTGTTTGATCAAAAAATACAGTCTTCATTCCCAAATGATTTCATTCCCAAACACCAGGTATCCACCTGCAAACGTTCATTGCGTTTCATCTGCACACTCTGAGGTGCAAGTCATTTATGATTTATGAAAAAAGCTACAATGGCTTCCACTATAGAGTGCAATAGTCTGGTTCCAGAAGTAAAAACTCCATTCATTTTCGCCATAGGGAAATTGATTTTGAACGATAACTTATAAACCTTTAAAGACTGTGAACTATGCAGGATTGTTAATCCATGATATTTACACTGTCAGCCTGCATTATTTCACATTATTTTTTTAAATAATCACACTTAATAGTGGAATACCTCGTGGAAAAACTACATTACCCATGATGCAGTACAGAAAATTATGCCAATCAAGAGTTGAAAAAAGCAACACATGCCAAAATCTCCCTACTCTTTCAAAATACTGAAATGTTTGTATATATGCATATTTTGCAATACACTTAAAAATATATATTGTTTTTATATACAGTCAAACCAAAAATTATTCAGACACTAGATATATTTTTTTTTTATTGTTTTACTAGCGGGTGCAGGACACTATAGTTAATTTATGTAAGTGAGGATAGCTAAATAAAGTAAACTGTGAAATATTATACCCAAAAATTCTTCATACAGTGGACTACCAGTAAAATTGATAAAAATTTGGAACCAAAAACTATTCAGACACTTTGACCTGACCACGTGTTGCTTAAAGTTGATACAGAGGATCTTTTCGTCGACTGAGAACCCAAACACTGTTAGTGAGTTTTTGAAATGAGCGCATGCGTAAGAACAACCCCGCTCCTTCACAGCTCAGTTCGAGGGAACGCCTCCCAAAACTCGTGCAGGAGTATTGGAACACGAGTGTTTACCACCGGCATTGGCTGTGTCGTGTTAGTGGATTCATTATGTCGGACTCACCGCAGGTAACTCATAATCTGCAGTTGTTACTCCTGTCTCCTGACAAAAACATTGCATGCGGCGCCTGTGGAGTGTGGAAAGTTACTGGAGCGCGCAGCCGCACGTCTCTCACAAGAAACGTCATGGCAGTGATTGACAAGCCAGAGGGCCAATCGTTTACGCGATGATCGCGTAAACGATTGGCTGATGTTTTTAAGGCCCTACCTCGTGCACAGATGATGTATATTAATATTATTCCTTTCAGTGCACCTAATAAATAGTCTTTTATCAGTTAGTAAAGACAGTTTCAAGTAATATTGCAAAAATGTATAAAACAAAACATCCTCTTTAGCACCTTTTAAGTGTTATCTGACATAATTAAGATAATTTTTTTCTGACACAGTTTAACTCTGAGATCTTGTCATATTTTATTACCATTTTTAAACGATAGTGAATAAACTGTAATAACGAATGAAATGTTCAAGGTGTCTGAATAAATTTTGGTTTGACTGTATCTAATCAACATTTGTAAATGAGTAGTTTTATATTTCTCCACCATTTTTAATTTGATTATGCTGTTAGCAATGCTTCATGGGATTGTAGTTTTTTCCTTCAGTAAAGCTGTTAAGTTCACAGTCTTGTACCTTTGTCTTTTTGTCTCATTTTTAAAAAACAACAACAACAAATTGCTTCAAATCAACATTTGTAGTGTTGTGATTCACCTCATAGCAGATTGGCTTGCATTCATGGAATATGACTCTTTAAAACCTCTATGGGAAAAATGAAAGGAAAAAATACTTCCGGAACGAGCGCAGCCCAAAAAAAGGGGGTGGGCACTGTTGCACTCTATTGCAGCAACTTCCATTTTTATTACAGATAATTTGTAGCAATTTCCCAGGAAGTGATGGTTTTGTTCTCCTGAACACATGAAATGGAAATGGTGCTTTACTTGCCAATGTTTTATGCTATATTCCAATTTTGAGCAGTTAAATTCGCAACTTTGGATGTAAACATAGTACTGTGTGCGTCTTAGCCTTGCTAATGCTATTCTCTAGAGCTACAAGAACTACAGTAGTCAACATTTGAAGTGGATCAAAACCTTCTTCGTAGGACAACTTAGTTCTTAGGACAACTTTTTTGATCCACTTCAAATGTTGACTACTGTAGTTAGCTGTTTTGCCCAACATTTAACAGCATGAACCAACAAACATTTGGGCTTCTTTGAGTTGTCTCAGGTTTCCAAAGGAAACGCATCTCCCTGTGGCAAAAACTAGCATTATCAGGTCAATATGGCTGTGAATGTGAATGCTTGGAGGATCTTCATGACTTCAGTCAGTTATTTTACTGTACTCGATACATACAACATTTCTTAAAGTCCCTTCAGGCCACAATGTACGTCTGAAATACTGTTTAATGTAGTTAGCCATTTCATTTCTGTCTCTCCTCCTGTTCTGCTGTTTGTGAAAGGACCATTGCCATTGAACTTCCCACTCATTATTATTGGACACTTGAAAACCTTACCTGCTTAGTTTTCTGTTTGTTTAAAAAACTTTGAAAAATTCCCCTCTCACTGTCTAAACTAACTTGAGCCATTAAATGAAACTAACGCCTTCAGTATTTTACTGTCCATGTAAGGGGTCCTAAGCAGTTTTTGTTCTGAGCATGATATATTCTTCTGTATGTACATATGATTGCACTGTGGACAGAACAGCTTTGCTTTATATTTTTACTAAATGCCAAGAGTATTTATTTAGCTAGAGATTACTTTGGTGCTATTTTGGATAACAGTGAATGAAACACTTGTTCCCTTTTAAAAAGAAGTGATTATTATTTTTGTCTGATTTTGATATTGCTGCAAGCTGGTTAGAAATGCAATTCACTGTGTTTGGGGACATTTTAATGTCTTGAGTACTGTACTGTTACACCCGAGCATGGAAATACACACAAGGAAAACACATTGTTAAAACTCTTTCCCAAGAACTTTGGCTTTCATTGTCATTTGCATTTTTACATTTAACAATCAGGTTCAACTGTTACTGTGTATTAAATGTCTAATAAATTGTGATATTTGTAATAACATGCAATAATACCTTGGTAACAGAAATATATAAACTCACCCAACTGAGACACCTAACAAATTTGCATGGGGTTTCACATCACTACATCATGTTTTAAACAGTTCTTTTTATACACTATTCTTGAGACACATTACATTAAAGGGTTAGTTCAGCCAAAAATGAAATAAGATGAACGAAGGTATTACGGGTGTGGAACAACATGAGGGTGAGTAATTAAAGGATTAGTTCACTTTCAAATTAAAATTTCCTGGTAATTTACTCACCCCCATGTCATCCAAGATGTTCATGTCTTTCTTCAGTCGAAAAGAAATTAAGGTTTTTGATGAAAACATTCCAGGATTTTTCTCCTTATAGTGGACTTCAATGGCCTCCAAACGGTTGAAGGTCAAAATTACAGTTTCACTGCAGCTTCAAAGAATTCGACGCGATCCCAGACGAGAAATAAGGGTCTTATCTAGAGAAACCACCACACATTTTCTAAAAAAATAAATAAAGTTTTATACATTTTAACCATAAATGCTCATCTTGAACTAGCTCTCTTCTTCTCAATTAGAATTCCGGCAGTGTATACACTGTTAAGTGTATTACTGCCCTCTACAGGTCAAAGTTTGAACTAAATTGTCATATACAATATGCTAGTGCAAGTATATAACAATTAGTTCAAACTTTGACCTGGACATCTTGGATGACATGGGGGTGAGAAAATTATCAGTAAATTTTAATTTGAAAGTGAACTAATCCTTTAATTACTCACCCTCATGTCATTCCACACCCGTAAGACCTTCGTTCATCTTCAGAACACAAGATAATTTTGATGAAATCTGAGTTTTTTTTTATCCCCCATAGAAAGCAACTGTCATGCTGTCATTCAAGGTCCAGAAAAGTAGTAAAGACATTGTTAAAATAGTCAACGTGACTACATTGGTTCAACCTTAATGTTATGAAGTGACAAGAATACTTTTTGTGAGCAAAAACAAAACAAAAATAACGACTTTCTTTTTTACAATCTTGTCTCTCCCCTCAGTCTCCTACGCTGTTTACGTTGTATAGACAGTGCAACGCTTCTGTTTTTTATGTCAGAACACCGACTCTTTATTGGCTGACGATGTTCACGAGAGCACCATGATGCATGCGTGTGAATTGAACATCCATGAAATTGTATCCACCAAAGCGTTTTTAGCAAGCTGAAAATGCTAGACGCTCTGCTGAAAATGCCTAGCTGTGAGCGCTTGAAAGCGCTTCGTAAGTACAGCGTTTTTTTCAGTTGAGACGCTTTGTTGCTATCATACGGAATATCTGTGTCACTGTTACTTCTAACTGATTTTGCAGATAATTTGTTTTAGACTAAAAATGTCGATACAATGTAAAGTTCGGAGACCAGCAATATTAATTTGTCATCCATTTTGTTCTGTTCTCTGCTTGTTGATGTCATTGTACAGCAAGAATGTTGTGACAGTTGGTCGGTGTTGTATTTGTCCCGCCCCTCCTCCACTGTCATTGGACGGCTGGCTAAAAAGTGACAGTGATGAGCGCAGTGTTTTACTCAAAAGTTGAACATTCTTCAACTCGAGGCGACTGGTAAAAACGTCGAGCTCTCAGCGCTTGAGCGTGAAAAAGACACTCAGCGCCTCGTTACGCTCCTGGCATTTAAAAAACGCAGTGCTCCCATTGAAAACAATTAGAAAAGTATGCTAGGCACTGGAAAAAACGCTTTGGTGGACACACGGCCTAAGGTTGTAGTTGCTATTTTAACGATGTATTTACTACTTTTCTGGACCTTGAATATAGTAATTTTGTTGCTTTCTATGGGGGATAAAAAAAAAACTGTCAGATTTCATCAAAAATATCTTAATTTTGTGTTCTGAAGATGAACGATGGCCTTACGGGTGTGGAAGGACATGAGGGTGAGTAATAAATGACAGAGTTTTCATTTTGGGGTGAACTAAGCCTTCAAGCACACTCACTCCTGGGACAGCGCAGTGGTGGAAACTCATCACTTCTTCTGGAGTTTGAACATTCAGTCTTTTGTTCTGAACACACTGGTGCTTGAATACCCCTTCAGCACTTCCATTAAATCTTACATAAATGACCTCTGTGGCTTCTGATATAGTTCATTTAAGCAGGTTAAAATGTGAGCAGTGATTTCTTTCCACTAATATATCAAAAAAAAAAACATTCAACATAACTCGATGTAATACACACTAACACTTTTGACAAAGAGAAAACCAGCATTCCGAATAAAATAAACAATTTTCATTTGTGGACTATAAAAATATAATAAATACACTACCGTTCAATAGTTTGGGTTCGGTAAGATTTTTTATGTTTTTAAAAGAACTTTCTTATTCTTATCAAGGCTACATTTATTTGATTAAAAATACAGTAAAAATCTATATTTTTGGGAAATATTATTACAGTTTAATATAACTATTATATTTGGATATGTTTTAAAATGTAATTTATTCCTGTGATCAAAGCTGAATTTTCAGCATCATTACTCCAGTCTTCAGTGTCACATGATCCTTCAGAAATCATTCTAATATGATGTTTTGCTGCTCAAGAAACATTATCATCAGTTGAAAAAAGTTGTGCTGCTTCATATTTTTTCTGAAAACTGATACGTTACATTTTTCAAGTTTCTTTGATGAATGGATATGTAAATGTAAAACTTTTTACTGTGACTTTTGACCAATTTAATGCATCCTTGCTGAATAAACACATTTATTTCTTTCAAAAAAAAATTGCTGACCAACCTAACTTTTAAACGGTAGTGTTTATGTACTATGTAAAAAGAGTGTTATGCTATCAAAACGCAGGAAGTCTCTCACATTCAGTTAATTGTCTCTATATCTCTATATTAACCTGAATTTCAATACTTTTTATTTTTACTAAATATTTTATAACATACCATATGAGCAAGGAAGTATCTTGGAACCAATGCAAAACCAGCTACAACATGTCAGAAAAAGCATGGTTTATTGTTTGCTTACAAAAATATACCTTCTTGTGAAACAAAGTATAAGTTACTTAAGAAGAAAAGTTGTTTGGAAATAACCAAGTGCTATGTGCTAGATAAAATTTACAAAAAAAAAAAAAAACATTGACAGTCATCTTACTGTGCATTCAACATCCTGCAAAAGGCACTCGTATCTACAACCATGTGTCATGGATGTTCACCTCATGAATGTTAAACTTTTAACATAAAAACATTAAGAGCAGCATTTAAAGCAAAAGCAAATGTGTATACAAGCTTTTTGCAATTAGAAATTCAGGCAGCGGCCTTGGAAACTGGACACACATTAGAGGGGATCCACTGATGACATCATAAATGCCATACAATGACACAACCAATCAGCAATGGAAGAATCTTCTCCAGTAGCTCTGATTGCTTGTTTAGTGCCATCTTTCATGTAAACGATCTAGTAGTATTAACCAAGGTTCTCCAAGCGCTCAGCTGGTAAATCTCTGAAGTCGTCGCCAGCGGATCTCTTCAGGGGTCGGGTGGGAATAAGTGCCATGTGAAGGTCTAGCCTGTGTAAAACCACCTACAAAGCAAAAATAACAAAGTTACACACACACACACATATATATATATATATATATATGTAACTAATCTATTTTAATCTAACAGATCTGGGGGCTCGTCTGGGATATTAGAATAGATTAGTTGTTTTGTCATGTGGTCAGTAGGTGGCAGTAGATGGTCATTTCCATTCATCTGTACACTGAAGAAATGATGTTCATAAATTTGCTTAATGCTGTTTTGGTCCAGATGCAAAAAGTTTGGGGTTGGTAAGATTTTGCAAGGTTTTTGAAAGAAGTCTCTTCTGCTCATCAAGGCTACATTTATTTGATCAAA
The DNA here is from genome assembly GCA_003731715.1 of Anabarilius grahami. Lineage (NCBI taxonomy): Eukaryota > Metazoa > Chordata > Actinopteri > Cypriniformes > Xenocyprididae > Anabarilius > Anabarilius grahami. Next base: position 1,273,723 of record RJVU01042602.1, on the reverse strand, counting down.
AATACAGTAAAAAAACAAAACAAAAAAAACAGTAATACTGTGAAATATTATTACAATTTAAAATAACTTTTCTATTTGAAGATATTTTAAAAAGTCATTTATTAATGTAATGACAAAGCTGAATTTTCAGCATCATTACTCCAGTCTCAGTGTCACATGATCCTTCAGAAATCATTCTAATATGCTGAATTGCTGCTCAAGAAATATTTCTTATTATCATCAATAGTGAAAACAGTTGCGCTGCTTTTTATTTTTTTTTTACTTTTTTTTTCAGGATTTTTCTGGATAAATATCTTTACTACGACTTTTAATCAATTTAATGCATCCTTGATGAATAAAATTATCAATTTCTTTAAAAAAAAAAATATATACATAATATTATTATATTTTCAGCACCTCTTGACTCCTCACCTCTGTCGTTCAGGCTGGCCCTGACAGCGGCCTCATACTGCTCCTCATCTGACAGTCCTGCTGAATAGGGATGCTGGGGTGGCGCTGAGGGCATGTGTGTGTTGTACGACTCCCTGGAGGGGGCGCCATAGTGCCTTTGATTAAATGACTGCTGTCCATAATGGGTGTTTGGAGGATACGGCATGCCATATCCACTGTATCCTGTGAACATAGACGTGCAAATTATGGATCTTAAGGACTATAATGGACTAGTAAGCAGCCCTTAAATCATTTCATCTTTTATGGCTCAGAGCCATTTCTAGGATGGATGTGATTTAGTAATATCAGATGGCTGCCTTTATAACAAATTGAATATTTCCCAATAAAACAAAAAGCGAAAAATGATTCAGATTTGATATTATTGAAGATCTGTAACTGTATACCTGCTGAATTGTAGTATGTCTGCTGCCCTCCATAATGACCATTAGATGTCACAAAGCCTGAAATTACATAGATATGTGGCCGTTTATGTGTCTGGATGCATTTATTTCCAGATTAAGTGTCCTCATACTCTACTATTCAAAAGTTTGTTTAAATGTTTTTGAAAGAAGTCTCTTATGCTCACCAAGTCTGAATTTATATGATCTAAATTACAGTTAAAATAGTAAAACAGTTAAAAGTTTTTTCTATGTGAATATATTTTAAAATGTCATTTATTCCTGTGATCAAAGCTGAATTTTCAGCATCATTACTCCAGTCTTCAGTGTCACATGATCCTTCAGAAATCATTCTAATATGAATATTTTGTGCTCATTATCAATGTGGAAAACAGTTGTGCTGCTTAACAATGTTGTAGAAACCATGATACATTTTTTTTTTCAATATTCTTTGATTAAAAGGAAAGTTCAAAAGAACAGCATTTATATTCTTTTGTAAAATTATTAATGTCTTCACTGTGACTTTAGATCAATTTAACACATCTTTGCTGATTAAAATGCATAATTTCTTACATATTTAAGGTACAAAAATGTCAAACACACACAAAAACATTCAAATTGTTGTTTACCTGCACATGTTTTCATGAGTCTCTTTAGTGGTCCATTCGTGTAGAGCAGCCCAACCAGGATCCCAGCCAGGTGTCCAACAAATGACGTCCTGCAAGAGTGAAAGTGTGTTAATACAAGCTGTGAATCAGATCCTAGGCCTACAACAAATCAAAACATGTAGTTTAGGGAAAAAAGTAGTGTAATTAGGGTGTTCACCTGGTTATTGCTCTGTTGCAGGGTGTAGATATGATTTTGCGGGACAATGTGGGACACGTGTGAGAGATAAATTTACTACTATTATACTAGGTTAATATTGTTTTATATTAGTAGGAAAGTCTATTTGCCATTATGTTGGATGATAACATGTTTTAAATCACTGAATCAGCTTTGTTATTTGTGACCGGCTTCAGTGACTGGCCCCTAAATTTGCCCAGCTTCGAGTGATGCAATGGAATTTACTCTATGGGACCTTTTCAGTCTGCTAAATTTAATTAACAGACTAATAGTTAAAAATCACATTTTATACTAATATAAATTTCCTTAAGTAACGACTAGTTTATTTTCTTTTACTACACTATGCCAACAATAAATGCATTTTACTGGATTCAGTTTATGTTGAACTTGTACACTCCTAGTGGTCATTGTATAAAACACATGCAGCCATTTGAAGTGGTGTCTGAAACCATAGTGGACATTATCGAGTGCACTCATTCAATCCCATAATGCACCACATTGACCACAATAATGAGTATACAACTGATGTACATTTAACGGCTAAAGAAGCACTGTGAGGGTTGCACCGAATGAATCCATGCGTCTCACCAGAAGATGGCGCCCACAGCTGAATCATTCATCAATCTATTTTCCCAAAGTGCTGGTCCATTGTGGCGAAATATCATACAGTTACACATTCCTTTTTAATTATTAAATTGTTTAATTAAAGCTGCAGTCCGTAAGACTTGCCTCTGTCGCCATCTCTGTTTGAAACCTGCAATTGCAGTTATTTGTGGAGTTACCTTTACGTGGGTTGTGCATCAGCACAGCTCGGATGAATCTAATGTTTGCTGTCAGTCTCTACATCAGTGTGGATACTGTACTTCGGAATCACAGATTGTAGTCTTGAAGAATGACCAAAATAATAATTTTTGACCAACTGAGAAAAAGCAAAAAAAAAAAAATCACGCTGCCAACGATGATTAAATCTAACTATCGCTTAACTCAGATCACATCAAACTGTGCAAATTATTATTGTTATAATTTGTTCTCAAATTGTTAATGTTGACAACATCAGCATTGCGTGACTGTGTGTATTTATAGTGTTTTAGTGTTACCTGTAGATTTCAATTTCTGCAGCCACTCCACAGTCCAAAGTCTTTTGCTTTTGACTACGGGTGAATCTCCAGTTTCAGACCTTTCTGGATTACAATCCTTCATCAAAATTCTAAGTTGAATTATTGCTGCTGTGAGAAAAGGCTATAAATGATCCGTCACCAGCAGCATCCTCACATATAGCCTACTAGCTGGGACTCCTCTATGTAAACAGACGTGACGTAATGACGCAAAGACAAACGGCTGCATGCTCGAATTTCCCGCAGAAACACACCATTATTAGAAAACATTGTTACAAGCTTACCGTTGTGAATCGGGCTAAGGTAAGGAGATAGTTTTTAAACACTGGCAGGTTATGTACTTGCTCAAAAATTGATTTTGGATCTTTTTTTTAAACCAAAACAATACAGACTGCAGCTTTAAGATTAATACATGCTATTTTCCATGACAGAGTATAAGATAATTTTTTTGGAGCTGCCAGTTTTCTAAGTTTCAAATGATTATTAAACAGCAACCACAAACTATGCAAAAGCAGCAGCCCTTCTGGCGCACTGAGTGTCTGAATTCACTCACTTGTTTTCATTCACTCCTTCAAGTGAACTATATTAGTGGACTAATGTAGAGAATAGTGAATGAGGGTATAGGGGACGATTTTGATGAGGTCCACACTGGTTCCTTTGAGCGTCCACGCAGTCCTCATCAGCAGAAAAAAACCCTCTCTACAAATGCGTTAGTTGAATATTTTCCCGCTTTAGCTTGAACATGACGGCTGCGTGAATGGATTTTTAAACAGCAATCACATTTTTTTGAATTATATATATAAAAAAAATAATAATACAGACAGAAATGCAATGCGGGACAGTGCTTACGTCTTGCAGGACGAGGGACAAAGCTCCCTATTTCAGGACTGGCCTAACTGTAATAGTATTGTTTTACTGAAATGAGTGTCATGCCTACCCTGGATTCATGATATGGATGAGGACCAACTCCACCCAGCAGGCGTAGCGATTGGCTATGGGCAGCCCCATGACGTACGTGGCCCCACCTGGATGATAATGATTATTCACCACCTTCAGCCCAAACAGAACACCTGAAACGAAACACAAACAACTTCAATGCTTATTTCTTAGTAGAGAAATATAAAAATGTCATTTATAAATGAATTGATTTCTGTTGTCCCACTACATTTATACTCCAAATAAATGCTGTTCTTTTGAACTTTCTATACATCAAGGAATCCTAAAAAAAAATCATGATTTTGAACAATGATAATCATAATATGTGTTTCTTGAGCATCAAATCATCACATTAGAATGATTTCTGAAGGATCATGTGACACTGAAGACCGGAGTAATGATACTGAAAATTCAGCTTTACCATCACAGGAATAAATTACATTTTAAAACATATTAAATTAGAAAACAGTTATTTTAAATTGTAATAATGTTATTATTATCCAACACAACACATACCTGAGAACCCCACCGCACACTGTAGACTGTACGACGAGTCTTCCGTCATCTTTGTCAGTCCTGTCTCTAGGAGCAGGTAGACCAATCCGGTGAGCAGAGAGAAGACAGACAACAGGTACGCAAACCAGGCGCCTCCCAGCTTCTTCTCAAGCTTGATGCCCTTCCAAAGGAGCGAGGCCATGTTGAAGTACAGGTGCATGTCGTCAACATGGTGAAACGGTGACAGCAACAGACGACCCCAGTCTCTGTACCAGTACGCCTCCCGAACACTCAAACACGTCTGCAGAACATAGAAACAGACCAGAAAAAATGTATTAACATTCAACATATTAAGAACTGTGACTACAACTTGCATTTACTTTAACTTGTGCAACTTCTACTAACCTTTTTCAATATATTTTTGTTAATTTTCAAATTTTCTCCATTGACTCGCTATTGGCAGATGTTGCACATTTTTGGTGCTGAGGTTTGTGTTATTATAACGTACCTGCAAGAGGGGTTTGACAGGAAAGAGGAACAAATAGACGTTGAGGCCCAGTGTTGCAAGAGTGACAGGTGGGATGTTGTCTATTCCCAGCTGGAAAACCTGAGAGGCCAGTAGAAGCAGGCCGAGATTGAATCCCCTTTGTCTGTTACGATTCTGAAAAACAGAATTATGTATTTCATGTAAATCCAAATTTCTCTGAACTGAACATTATTCAAATGGTCAACAGTCGGGTCCCTTCAATAAAAGAATCTTGGTTAATAACGTCGTCTTGTTATAAAAATGTATACTTTTATTATTCACATTAAATTGATGCTTCCTTGAAGAAAAGACTAAGAAGAATAGACTTCTATTCAAAATAGTTCTTTCTATTAATCAAAGAATCCTGAAAAACAAATGTGTCATGGTTTCACTCACAACATAATAATAGTAATAAGCACAACTGTTATTATACAGAATGTTTACTAAATGTTTTTTTGAGCAGCAAATCAGAAGACTGAAGAATGGGATGACGGCTGCTGAAGATTCAGCTTTGAAATCAAACGAATAAATAATATTTCAAAATATATTCAAATAGAAAACAGTCGTGTTCAATTGTAATAATATTTCACAATATTACTGTTTTTACTGTAGTTTCGGTCAATTAAATGTTTCATGTTGGTGCACAAATGTGCGCGGTCAAATAAAATCTCTTTTCCCAAAACAAATATTTTGAGAGTTTTTTCCCTTTACAAACTCTAATGAGGAATACATTATAATCCATACTTAACTGTCACTTTAAAAGAATATTCTGGGAAATATGCATGTAATCTATGTAAGCGCTCTATGTATATGATGTGTAAATGTACTAACGTACACAGACAACAATACTGTGCATTTATCACTTACCATAATATCTGAATGACAGCTTCTGGCTCGAAGTTCATACGTTTGGATGATGTGTCGTGACTCTGCTGAGTAAAGAGCGATTCCCAAATCCTAATATCAGCGATAAACAGTAGTACACGTCAGATTTTACTTTCATTTCACAACGTTTCGTCAGGTAGTAAACACGGAAATGATGTAACTGTGGCTTCTTTTTTTCCTCTAGTTTTATGGCGGATTACATGACTTATCAGGTGCATACCGCCACCTATTGTACCGGAGTATGCAGCGTGAATTATGGTTCGATTAAACTACTTTATACAATAATAATATTTATTTTTTTTAAATCCAGTAATATACCCTATCCTTCAGGTATTCAACAACAGCTTTCTGTACATCTTTTAGACTACCCCTTCTGTAACTGTGGCTTGTGCTCGCGTGATCTTATCACTCCTAGGGCCTGTCATCAACAACATAACTCATGCTCCATGGCTAACCTGCTCCAGGGCATGCAGGTTATGTTCTGGTTCAGAGATCACAAACCGAAATTGGGCCAATCGGATGTGAGCTAAATGAACTGACACATCCAACGCAATAAAGTCACTCCCCCAGTTTCTCTTCCTCCAAATTAAAGGTCAATATATAGTTATATAGTAAAAAAAAATATAGAATAATATAGAAATAATTAGAATTATTTTATGATTTATATATGACTTATATAATTATTATATGATATATATTATTAATCCATTACGCACAAGCGATTTTGTTTCAATGAATATTAATATATACAGATCATATGTAATATAAATAAGCTGTAAAATAAACTTTAAATATGACTACATGTGACCTTATTGTGTAACGGAGGCCAGCTAGTAGTTGCTGTGCAAGTAAACCTCGCTCCTCTGATCTCAAGAGATGCTCTAAAGAGGAGGCTGCAACCTCTAGCGTCAGTCTAGTTATCTGAGACTGAGAGACAGACAAGGGGACCTCTGCAAACCAGCAGGCCAACAGTGGTGTGTGAAATAAATTTGGTGATACTACAGTGTTAAGGCCTGTAGCCTACACACCGGGACGAATATCGCGCGCGATTATCGCCGACGTTTAACGCCTCGTGACTAAACAAAGGGCGCCAATGTGACATTGAAGTTATTGACTGTTTTTGTAGTAACGCTTTTCGGGTTTTGCACTTTGCAGACGGTCCCAATGGGAAGTTCGGTTCTTTTCCGCGAACCGGTTCTTTCGGACAGTTCGATTCAATAAACCGGTTGAAAAAACCGGTTCACCGGTTCTTTTACGCTCCGACGTAATGACGTCGTCTATCGCGGGCCGGGATGAAAAAACTTAACACATTCAAATATATAAAGTCAGTAATCATAACATCAGTCATCTAAAACATTATAATCTGAAGCGTTTCTTACAATTTAGTTTTGCATCTAAAACACATGACATATACAGGCAGTGATGTGCAAACAAAGTTTTACAGTTATAAAGTGAATAAATTAGTCTTCATCAGAGCAGAAATGATCCTCTTACATAATGATTTATTTAACTTACAGATTGACCCTCATTCGAGTCCTCTCATAGCATCAGTTGTCCTAGTTAGCCGGTGCTCTGACAGTCATTACTGTTCTGTAGCTTCAGATCACACGCTGAATCACGCATGCGCAGTATCATCAGCTCATCGGTTCTCAAATCGGACACGTCCGAAAGAAGCGGTTCTCGGTTGTGTACTGATGATCCGAAAACCGCTGCAACCGAATCTACTCGAGAACGAGATTGAGATTCAAAAGGAGTCGCTTGTTTGCTCTCGCTGTAGTTTGATAGTCATTTTTTATCTTTATATCACCTTGTTTAGAAATTAAATAAGCTGTTCATGGATTATTTATGAAACAAATAAATGTTTCCAATCTTTAAAAAAAAATTACTTGAAAGCACAACTGCACAACTTTCACTATATTGCTTTTTAAATAACATTAATATAGAAAAATACATTTGTAGAACTATTTCTGAACATTAGTTTGATCTGTGTACAAAATATTATGTTCATGTTGGCATGTAGTTTATTATGTACAGTATTTTATGCTATTAATCTGTATTTGGAAAAGCACAATAAACTTTTTGTATTTTGAATTAAGTCATAAACATATTTCCAGTATGTTTTATATTATCACACTGTCCGATGTTCAACAAAACTTGACTAATGTGCTTTTCGTTCTCTTGAAAAATTACACGCATGCGCAGTATCATCAGCTCACCGGTTCTCAAATCGGACATGTCCGAAAGAGGCGGTTCTCGGTTGTGTACTGATGATCCGGAAACCGTTGCAACCGATTCTTGACTCGAGAACGAGAACGGTGACAGGCCGTGTATGTTCGTTCGGAGAAGGAGGTCTCTTCTGCGGAATAAAAAGGGGCGGTTTCCAACTTTGGGGTGTTGTCACACTAGAATAGGTGTTTTTCAACCTCTTTACCTGATTTGCTCAAATCGAGTGGGAGATTTCCGGAAAAACAATAAGAAATATGTCTTGTATATGAATGTAAGTGTTTTATTTAAGTTGTTTAATAGTTGTTTAACGTTTCTTTTGTGTGAATATGCTTGCTAGCTCGTAAAAAGCTACTTTCAATCTACTTTCACTCACTTCTAGCGAGAACTATTATCAGCTAACATTCGCTATTCTATTTGATGAATCTGCTGGTCACTTGATTTGTTTTAGTTTTACTATCAGGCTGAGGCTACAGTGTCTGTGGTCAATAAAATGAATATAAAGTTTAAAGTCTTCAGAGTCCTCATTTCAGGTTAACACTTTCTTTATTTTAAAGCTTACACAAGGTCAGTAAATAGTCTCATTAATGCATAAAGCTTATACTTGTACAATATACGCTGAGACAGTCATGTGTTTCTGTGTGGTTGATAGCCTATAAAAAACAATTACACTTGAAATTAAAGTTAATATAAATCACAAGCACTGTCTAGCCAACGTATTCTCTGTGCTCGTCTATTAATATAGTGCAGTATGCCATTTTAATATTCTATATATATAATACTATATAGCTTTTATGACGACGGTTTACACTATGCACGTGAAATTTGGCATGCGAGAGATTCAAATAAAATAGGCTGTTGATCGCGTGCCATTGGTTGTGTTCTTCTGCGTTCTTCATATTGAAGAGCATCAATTACTATACAAGACTTGTAGCACAAGAAGGCGATCTAGCCTTAAGAAACTATTTGAGGTGAAAAAGGTGAAGAGGTAAAAAAATACCGTAGTAATTTATAGTAAATACTAAAGTGTTTTTGAACCATACTTGAATTAATTTGTTGTGGTAATTCAGTTGCTGTGGTAATATAACAACTATAGTACTAATATAAACAAATTACGTTACCCAATACTGTACTAAGTTTTCTTTAAACTATATTATACTACAATACACGCAGTTTACTGTATAAAAAACTAAAGTATACTACAGCCTATGCTGTAGCATTCATTAACAAAGTGTTGTAAATACTATATACAGTATACTACTGGTTCAAAAACACTATTTAGCTACTATCAATTACTATAGTATTTTTTTCACCCCATGTCCAACCACAAATGACGCCGATTGGTAAGATTCACAATACATCCCGTGTCATTATAATTCGTAGTTTATGGAAAATATAATAATAATAAAAACGGAGTAGGCTAATAAAACTTGCATAAATCATATATTTCGCCCTCTCGAGCTATAAACTACAAGTCCTGTAAAATAGTTCATACTCTTCAAAATAAATGAATATTATAGTAAAATGTTTCCATATATCTAGGCACTCGGGAAAAACGCATAGTTTTCCCATTACGGAAGTCAAGCATGCAGCAATATTTTATTTATTTATTTTTCATTATCTCGACATAATTGTTTCTCGTGATCTAAACATTAAAAAAGTAGTTATGATCATGAGAAAACAAGAAAATAATAAAATAATAATGAATGGCCTTTCAGGCTTCCGTACTTTTTTGGTTGGATCGTTGAAAACACCTTTCTCAGTTAGAAAACACCCCAAAATTGGGAGACGCCCCTCTTTTGTTCCGCAGAGACCTATGCTGCGTCTCAATTCGGCTACTTATACTACGTCCTAAAAGTATGTACTGTTTTTGTAAAGAAAAAATACATACTTTTGAGTGTGTAGCAGAAGAGTATGCAAGCTTTGGGACATACTAACGGACGTTCTGTCGCTTAGTTACGCAACCTGTAACTGTTTAAACTGCCCTGTCAATCATCTTGTCACAGTTAAAATCCTCCACATTCAATTAAATTTAATTTCCTACCGTTTCAGAGAGAAATGTAGTCGCACGTTGATCTGCCAGTCATGGGTTTCATGCAATAACTCTCCTCATCTTTGCATAATGATGCATTTAAAAGTTAATGACCAAACGCATCGTTATAAAAGTTCACAATGCTGTTGCAGATTAAATGTGGATAACATTTAATAAATATCTTTTCGTCAGGTTACACTAATTATTAATCATTCAAGCGCCCCTTTTATCTTTACCGCTCTGCTTAACCGTCGGTCTTTCACGTCCGTCATGTTTGTAGTTTTTAACACTTTTTATTCGTATTTGTAGTTCTCGAATCCTCGTCCACAGCGCAATGTGTTATGGGCAATATTAGCCGTTAGAAGTGTGCACGGATCTGCACTTCGAATTCTAACNTCTCGCCTACTGTTTTTCGAATACTATGAATTCGGACATACTACTCGCCTCGCATACTGTTTTTCGCATACTATATAGTAGGGAAGTATGCGATTTCGGACGCAGCCCCTATACTTGTTCGTTCGTGTACGCCGCGCATGCGCACTCATATCAGCTGCTCTGCTGCTCGTGCCCATCATCATCAGTTCTCTCTTTACTGTTGGAGTAACCGAATAACTCCGGGATGTTGGTTTATTTCGAGAGGTAGTGTCAGGCACGTCAAAAAGTGAGTAGCTTTAGTCATTTGTGGATTCGTGTTTGCTTACTGGAGATGCGAACTGTTTGGAACGATTCAGACCGATTTGGTGAACTGGTTCGACCGGTTCACTGAAAAGAATCGGTTAAAAAGAACGATTCGTTCGCGAACCGGATATCCCAATCTGTCTCTCAGCCGTCCGCGCACAGAGATCGTATCTTGTCCACCGCGGAGGAATGCTAATTTTGAGGAAAATGAGGTTGTAGCTGCTTCTCTACATTGATACGATTGATAAGAGATGTTATTTGTGTACCGACAGCGTTTAGCTCACGAGTTATTGATCCGGGAAATTCGAATCTGTGAATATGCGGCCAACTTTACTTAAGTCGAAGAGTTTGGATGTCTACAAGGTAGGGTTTCCTTTCTCTTTAACCCTTTAGTTGGCAAGACCATAAAGAGACATCAGAAAATTAATTTATTGCTATTTTCCATCTTATTAGGACACAAATAATACAACTTGACATTTTTTTGATGACTTTTAGTTTTGATTTTAATGTTTGTATCCCCCAATTCATTGAAAACTGAATTCTTGTTTGGCAATGCCTTTTACAACATTTTAAAGTATGAATTATCAATCAGAGGACAGAAGGCATGAAGTAGATTGTGTAAGACAGATTTTTCAGCAAAGTTTTGGCGATATTGATAAATTATAGACCCTAGAAATTTGGATATTAAATATAATAAAGTAGTAATATATTCATAAATAGGCATTATATTGTTCAACAGAATTTTATAAAGAATGTTTGCTTTAAGTTATGAGAAAATCAATGTTTTTAAAAATTTGGCTATAATGTTGTGCATTGCCAAACAAGCATTCTTTTTTCAATGAATTTATACCCCCAAACTCGCGACGTATCCTGGGGGATACAAACATTTTCAGACAGATTATGAAAAATGTAAAAAATGATATTCATAAATTTTCAACATTAACGTAACACTCAACAACAACTTTCAACATGAAACCAAGAAATGAGACCTAAACTTTCCCTGCCTCGCCCCACAGCCTCTCAACTGTTCGTATCCCCCAGGATCAGTAACTTTGTTTTAAAAAGTGGGGCAGGAATGTGTGTGTATCATTACAATAATAAATGCACAACATTTATTGACATAGACCTCATGTTTAATATGATAGTTTTGTCCTACATCTACTATAATACAATATATTGTTAGTGTGATATGCTGAAAATGTGATTTAAGGCCTACCCTTTTACAGTTTAACCGTATTTCTATTCTTCATATTTTATATATTATATTATTATTGCATATTATTATTATTTTATTATATATATTATATATCATTCTGTTACAAAAAGAAAAGGTTCATTATTATTTTACTAGTANNNTTCCTAGTAGGCCTATATTATAAAATTGTTAGTAATCAGTTGTTTGGGTTTAAGTAATGACAATTTTAAGCGTGTGCCCGCGTCGTCTCGCACACTTAAAGAGAGAATGTTCGAGATGCGCATCATTCATGGTGAACTTTCATTGAAAAAGCCCGCATCAGTCTCTTTTCCTTCGTTATTTCTCTCCTTTTTTAGGTACGGGTATAAATATATCAAATACATTCCCGTTTTGTAATACAATGTTTAACATAATACTGATGATTTGTAGGTGTGTGGAAGTTGTTTTGGTAACACTTTACAATACGTGTACACTAATATGCATTAATTCATGCTTAACTAATGCACAGATAATCATGTTTTAATGTATGACTCAAAAAGAAGTAAACCATTAATTAATGATTACTGCATCAGCAACTAATAAAGTTTCTATATGATTAATAGATTAAGTAATATATGAATTATTAACTAAATGTGTCATAATGTATTAATTCCTTAATAACATATTTTATTAACTAATAGTTTAAGTTAATGTGTTAATTACCACAATGGGTTGAAGCCATGCACTTCAACTTCCAGTTGTCTGCCTTAATTAATCATTAACTAATGATTTGAAAATGTATCATTATGTTATGTTTTTACTTGTCGAGGCACATGACTATTAACTAATTGTTAAGTAATAAGTAATTAATGGGTTTTGACAGTTGCACATGAAGTGAGTGTAATGACAGAGAATGTGTTTGAAGGATGGGTAAGTTGGGCTGCACACAAATATCAGCAAACCAGAATCTGAACTACAGATTGATGTTGCACTGTGTTTAAACTGGATGTGGGCATTATCGAGACATGCTGCAACAGCTGTTTACACTTGGACAGACCATTGGAAGCTAATTTATCCTTAACAGAAGTGACGTTTTGTTGTGTTGTGTTCATTGTGTAGTATCACTATCACTGATTATAAAGGCGTTCTATTCTCTTTGTTCGGTCTTGACACAGTGTTATGAAATAGCAGTGCCCGGCCACATGTTCTCAGTGTTCCACCTTTGAATTCTAGACCTTAAGCGTAACCAGACACATTCCTGTGTCATGAACAACAAGGTTCTGAATGCAGTGGTTCATCTGGTACAGTGGAATCATGGTTGTAAATAGTTTGAAATTGAAATCCATGGCTTAGTGTAGATGTCAAAACCACAATGACATATTGGACGTCCGGTTGGGGAGTTACGGTGAATGTCCACTACAGCGGCAAAACTCCGCTAAATGCCGCTGGCAAGGTTAAAATGGGAGTGTCTGTAGCGAATGTATTGTTGTGCTTCCAATGTTTTCAGGCTTACTTGTGAGTTTTGTCCGTTTCAAGTTCAAAGCGATCATGAGATGTAGAGAAAAACATTCCTCTGTAAGTTTAATTAATTATATATTGCATATAATTTGGTATAAAACAAAGTGTTGCACATTTTATTAGTGCAAGGATGAGGATGTGTATTTTGTACAACTTTTGCAACTTTTATCACTTAATTAGAAGCACATCTTGGCTGGTGGCGTTCGGACAGGGCTGAGTGGACCTCTCGTCCACCCGAGTTTGAAGCTCTGTGTCCTCTCACAGAGATATAAGCAGCACATAGGCTAATTTGCTATTGTAATTCATACTAGTAGTTTCATGTAGCCTACCCAACTCTTTTACAAACATATATTTTTTGTATCCTACAAGGTAATGTGCTAACGTATTAAATGGTTAGTTCAACCAAAAATGAAAATTATCCCATGATTTACTCACCCTCAAGCCATCCTAGGTGTATGCTGTATATATATATATATATATATACACTATATTGCCAAAAGTTTTGGGACGCCTGCCTTTACGTGCACATGAACCCATTCTTAATCCGTAGGGTTTAATATGGAGTTGGCCCACCCTTTGCAGCTACAACAGCCTCAACTCTTCTGGGAAGGCTTTCCACAAGGTTTAGGAGTGTGTTTATGGGGATTTTTGACCATTCTTCTAGAAGCGCATTTGTGAGGTCAGGCAGTGATGCTCCCACAAAGTTGGGAGCATGAAATTGTCCAAAATGTCTTGGTATGCTGAAGCATTAAGAGTTCCTTTCACTGGAACTAAGGGGCCAAGCCCAACCCCTGAAAAACAACCCCACACCATAATCCCCCCTCCACCAAACTTTACACTTGGCACAATGCAGTGAGGAAAGTACCGTTCTCCTGGCAACCGCCAAACCCAGACTCAGCCATCGGATTGCCAGACAGAGAAGCGTGATTCATCACTCCAGAGAACATGTGTCCACTGCTCTAGAATCCAGAGACGGCGTGCTTTACACCACTGCATCCGACGCTTTGCATTGCACTAAGTGATGTAAGGCTTGGATGCAGCTGCTCAGTCATGGAAACCCATTCCATGAAGCTCTCACTGTTCTTGAGCTAATCTGAAGGCCACAGGAAGTTTGGAGGTCTGTGGCTATTGACTCTGCAGAAAGTTGGCGACTCATGGCGACTCCGCTTTGTGATTTTACGTGGCCTACCACTTCGTGGCTGAGTTGCTGTTGTTCCCAATTCCTTCTACTTTGTTATGATACCACTAACAGTTGACTGTGGCATATTTAGTAGTGAGGAAATTTCACGAATGGATTTATTGCACAGGTGGCAACCTATCACGGTACCACGCTTGAATTCACTGAGCTCCTGAGAGCGACCCATTCTTTCACAAATGTTTGTAGAAGTAGACTACATGTCTAGGTGCTTGATTTTATACACCTGTGGCCATGGAAGTGATTGGAACACCTGAATTCAGTGATTTGGAGGGGTGTCCCATTACTTTTGGCAATATAGTTTATCTTCTTTCAGATGAAAACAATTAGAGATATGTTTAAAAATATCCTTGCTCCTCCAAGGTTTATAATGGTAGTAAATGGAGGGCCACATTTAAAAAAAAAAAAGAAGAAAAAAAAAAGCATCCATCCATAATCAAAGTAATCCATATGACTCCAGAGGGTATGCCTTTTGAAGTGAAGGGATGCATTTTTGTAAGAAAAATATCCATATCCATATATTAAAAAATATCCTTAGTCCTCCAAGGTTTATAATGGTTGTGAATGGCAGCCCAAATTTTGAAGACAAAAACTGCATCCAAAATAACTAGTATTAATAGTACACAATGACATGACTTTCTACACTGCGCCATGACGTACTACGCTAGTACGTCATTGTGTACTACGTTGTGGATTTTGTTTTCTTTATAAAGTTTTAAATAAGGATATTTGTCTTAAACGCATAGATTCGCTTCAGAAGGCCTTTATTAACCCCCTGGAGTCATATGGATAAATTTTTTGTCTTCGAAATTTGGGCTACCATTAGCAACCATTATAAATCTTGGAGGACTAAGGATATTTTTAAATATATCTCTAATTTTGTTCTTCTGAAAGAAGATCGTCATATACATTTAGGATGGCTTGAGGGTGAGTAACATAAAATTAATGAATAATTTTCATTTTTCAACTATCCCTTTAAGAGTAGCCTAAAACAATATTTTTCTTTTCACAGTCCTTGTTTATATTTAATGCAAAGAGAATAAGATGTAAATGTAAAAACTGCTGTGAAAGTGTACTTGCACAAATCAATCATACTTACCCAAACATTTTGACAAAATTCTGTGGCCTTATTTTTCCCGTTGTGCTGATTGTCATAACAATCATGGCAAATTTTGTGGCGGCCACTCATGAGAGCTCAAGGGTAGAACAAATCCACTGCTGCAAATGAGTACATCTGTATTCCACTGAAGCATTCTGCTTTATTTTATTTACAAGGATTTAAAAAAATATATAAACGACATGGTGAGATGAAAGAAAACAGGCGATCTGTATGCTAATAAACATGAGGCTGTGGATCTAAAGATCTCACATGCTCACACTTTAGAACTACAACACCCATCAATCTCAGACAATTCTTAAAATGCCAGCAGCCTACTCCTGTCCCGATTTCTGTCAACATGGGCATTGGAGAGGCATCAGTCAATCGATACATAAAAAAGAAAAAAAAGAAAAGAAAAAGAAAGTAATATGCGTTACTTATTTGAAAAAGTAACTCAGATATTTTTTGTTTAAATTCCATTATATTACTCTTTAATTGAAAACAAAGTTGTCAGTAACTGATTACATAATGTGTGTTACTTGTAATGCCTTAGACTACCCCCAAAACTGGACATACCCTTCTCATTTAGCTGGTGTGGGTACATGATTGACACGTTACTTGGGAAAAAACATTTATTTTAAGTCAAAAGTGTGAGCCAAAAAGTCACGAACACGTCAAAGCAAAGTTGAGTTTAGTTGAGTTGAGGGGGGCACAACCTGTATCAACGGTAAACGCGGTAGAATTGCTTTCCTGTAGCTCAGTGGTTAGAGCATGGCACTAGCAATGCCAAGGTCATGGGTTTGATCCCAGGGATTGCACATACTCGGATACAAATGTATAGGATAATGCAATGTAAGTCGCTTTGGATAAAAGCGTCTGCCAAATGCATAAATGTAAATGTAAATGTAAATGTAGAATTGTGTAAGATGCTGTCAAGTCCTGCATATGTACAATGCACTGATGGATGCCACAGTTGCATCAGCCACCACCACAGTTACTGTAGTATGTGAGTAAGAGTAAGTTGAGATTTACTGAGAAAATGTTATTGTTTTTACATTTTTTTTTTTTCTGTTTGACAAATGAACTGCATTTTAATTGTTCAATATTTTTGCAATTTAAAATTGTTGTTCATTGTTTTAGAGATTTAAAGTCTATTTAACTATTCTGGTATTGAATACCAAATTATCGGTTGTAATATAGCACATAAATAGAATGATTTTTTTAGACAATTTAACATTTGAAAATAAGTTGGTTGGGCTACTAGTTATAGAGCAAATAATGTTTGGTACTGGAACAAATATACTAGTATTTATGAAATGTAAAATATTAACTATAGATTTTATTAATCATAATTTATTTTGTAGACAGTTATATCACATATTACATGTTTTAATGAATTGTTTTTGTATGGTAATGTAAAAAGCAAAAAGTGTTCCAACAACATGAAACCAACGGTTTGCAGTACATCAAGTTTCAATTACACAGAACGTTTCACTGAGTGCATTGAGGTTGTAGCAAATTTCTGTTTTAAATGTATTTATGTTTCATTAACTTGTTCCTAAGATAACTGATAACTTTAACTGATAACTAATGCATTTATTGTTATTATTATTATTTCGATAGTCTTTCTGATGGCTGAGAAAGTTGGACTTTCAAATGAGACTCTTGACAGTGACACAATGAGTCAGGTAAACAAAACATTTTTATTATCATTATTATTTTTATTATTACATTTTGCTTTAGGCATGCTTTTATCTAATATAACTTGCATTCTGGATTCTACATTTTATAAGGCCATAAGTTCCCTCTAAATCAAAGGCCTACCAGTAAACGTGCAGCTAAATAAATTATTAGTACAATTATGATGTACGTTTTTAATTAATAGTTTTATGCAAATATGGTTACAATTCATATCATTTAATTATATCGCAGTGCCATTTCAGTATGAACCCCTTTCAGAGTGAACTATAGCAGGGTAAAATTTTATAGAGGTAAATGGGAGGGAGACCATGGCATTTTTGCATTTTCATTTGCTGCTGCAGCAAAAGAAAAACATTTTTTTGCCACGCATTTCCAAAAGAGAAAAATAATAATAAAGAGAAATGGATTATGGCAGTTCAGAAAAATAGGTAAATGCAATTGCAATGAATTATAATAAATTGACTTTTTGCTGCTGCCATGGTAAGGATGGCTTTTTTGTTTTCCACATCAGTCAGATGAGAAATGTGGGTAAGATCTAGAAGGCACGAGGGACAAAGTCTACCTGTTTGATGATTTTTTATTTTTTTTGAGCACTTAGTCACGTCTGCTTCGTAAGGACACCCCATTTTGAAAAGTGATCCCTGTGCTCAAACGTGTCACCCCTTGCTGTTGTAATGACAGACAAATCAGACACAATTATGTTATATTTAACAAATAATGTTTAAAACTCACTCTGGGGTCTGTCCCCATTCCCCATCCCCTGAGAAAACCAACCATCTGACAAGGGCTGGGTTTTATTGCCCAAAGGAATTTTGCTGCTCGGTGCAAGTTTGTCATCGGTTCTTCATTCAGCGCAGAAGACATCAATTGCAACTTCAGCACCATCGGACTGAATTCTCAGGACTTCCCACTGCCACAGTGTATCCAGATGCTCTTTAAAAAGGCCGAGGCCTAATGCAAGTATCGTACGATATACCAAATTGCTGCTTGTTAACAAAGGAGCTTTGTAATGAATACTGATGATTCTTTCCGGGTTTTTGACTCTTCTCCATAGCTCCTCCTGTTTCCCACTTCCGGTCAAAACATTGTGACTTGTGTGTATGTTTGTGTTTGTTAGTTTAGTTATGTGTTCGTGATTTAGTTAATAAACTTGTGCACAATATATGTTTGGTTCTGACTCTCTGCAAAAGATTGTCTCTTAAATGATCAGATCTTATTACCAGCTCTAAGCACTGTAAATGCTAAGAAAGAATTATTTTTCTGTGGCCATGAAAAATACCATTCTCTTAGAATTAATTAATAATCAATACTGAGTGTTCACAGGATGAATTGATTTATTGATTGTAATTTTAATGTAGCTACATCAAGTTAATCTGATTAACTGATTCAAATATTCATAATCATAATTAATGATCATAATGAGTTATGAATAATTATTAATATTTCCCCTTTGAGCTGATTCGCTACACTGTGGAATTGGATGTAGGCGTTTATGCGTAGGTCAGATATCCACATATCAGATATGTATCTAATTTAAAATCATATTTGGAAGTGGCTCAGTTCAGATGTGAAAAATCTGTTCCTATGTGTTTTTTTCTGTTTACGTGCATGTAACAATATCTGATCTGTGTCCCAATCTATGTTTTCCTGAATCTCCCACCCTGATTTCACTTTCACCATTGTTGACCATCAGGTTTTTAATAACCATACAATTTAAAATGTTTGAATTTTTAAATAGCACAAGGCCATACAATATGGCAAACTATTTTAGTGTAAATAGTGTTTTTGTGCATGCATGTACAGGCACATCTGCTTCATAAGGACATGCTATTAAGAAAAGGCCCTTGCCTTGTGTTGGCTTTAATTTCTAATAGGAAGTGTATATATGTTTTTAGACAGATGCCCAGATATCAGATCTTGTTTGATCAGATCTTGAGTGGATTTTTCTGTTTACACATGCACAACAATGTCTGATTTGCATTAGATGTGAGTAAAAATCTGATTTTTTTTTTTTTTTTTTGTGACAATGAAGACAGCCTAAGTGGACAGAGAAATAGCTTTATATTTTAGAACTCAGTTGAGTATTAGTTTTTTAGTGGCTGTTTTTACTGACCAACCATTATGAGCAGCTGTTTTTAAAAATGTGTAATGATACAATCCACAAATAACCACCCTTACTAACATTCGTTGTGGATTTTGTGTAGACACTGTTAATTGTGGTATAGGCTATATAGCAGAAATTGATTTATTTTTAATAAATAAATATTAAAATAAATATATCTACTGATTGTTAATTGACAAGTGCCACAATACAGATTTCTCTAGCTTTAATGCAAAACAATCTCACAAAAAAACAGATTTCACTCGCTTTAAAACAAAATGTCCTACAACTCAATATTTTACTCATTTTAAAGCAAAGCTCACAAATGTGTTGCCTTCAAGAAGGTTTTTTAAGTATTTGATTGAAACTTTGTAAAGAAAAACGTTTTGATAAGGTTAAATTTCCACTCTTTCAGTGTTCCCAGGTGACTGTAGAAAGCAATGGAAATGCGGAAGTCAAACCTTTTTTGCCAATGGAAATCTCACAACCAAGTTATAATAAGGTATTTGTTTGTAAATTTATGAAATTTGGTTAACAATAATTATTAAAACATATATAATTATCAAAACATTCAAGATTTATTTGATCTGTAACACTGTTACACAACCATGCAGATTAGCAGGATTCTTGATCAAGTTTTTATTTTTACTTTAAAGCCTTTTACTGTGTTAAATTGTTGTCTTTCAGAATTGGTGTAACAAGTCTGTGCTTTGGAAATTCAAGTGCTGGCATTGTTGTATCGGCAATGTTGTAATCTGTGCAGTTATCATCATCATTAGCATTGGAGATATCATTTACTGTTCTGGAGGTGCTGTTGCACACATCAAATAAAAATATCCAAGTTTGCATTAAAGATGCAGTAGGCCTATAGAATGTATTTTAAATAACAGACATTATTGTTCTACAGAGACGCATAATAATCTGGATCAGGATGCAAACATTGACTGTTCAGGTTCACAAACCTTTAGTGGAACATTTAATTTGGACTCAGAAACCACTGGAAACAACAGAAGTCTTCAGGAAATACTCCAACAGAAGGTCAGATCTGAAATGTTTTCTGATAATATTTGTTATGGACAGATTAAGGGTGTGTTCACACTTGGCAGGTTTTGTTTGATTAAAGTCAAAATCGTCTTCTTGCAGCAGATCTTCGTTTGTATGTATAACTGAGGAATTCCATGAGCTTTTTTGACTCCTTTACATAATTGATAAGCTCTTCGGTAAAAATGCCCTCATATGTACAAACCTAAAATGAGCACATTTAGCCCAGCACACAGCATAGGATGTTCGGCAAGTTCATTCACAAAATATGTCTAAAAAGCCTTTTTTTATTTTTTTTTATTTTTAGGTTTAGTGTTAAAAATGATGGTGTGAACTCTAAATGAACCAGTACTAAATGTATAATTTTCTTTTTTTGGTCTGGACCAAAAGAACCAAGAGAACAGAACTACAAGTGTGAACACACCCTTAGTGTAAATCTAAATTTGTGGAGCAAAAAAGCTCAGTTCCAAATTGTTGTGTGCTGCATACCATACCAGTTTTTTAATTGATATTTTATTGATATTTGATTTCATTGTTAACAGCAGTCTCAATAAAATTTGCAGTTAATATTTCATGTAAATTTGCTCCCTTTGTAGAGCATTTCAAATTGGTCACTGACTGCCCTTTGCAGGTATAATGTATACAGTACAAAAGACCGCAAGGCAGCTCACTAAGGCTGCGTTTACACTGGCACAAAAAAATAAGATTTTTTACTCACATCTGACACAGATGTGAATTTGTTGCACACATGTAAACACAAAAATTTAGCATCCGTTCTGAGCCACTTTCAAATGTCAGATACATATCCAGTATCTGGACATCTGACCTGTGTCTGAACATGTATATCCAATTTCCCCTGGCACAATTACCATTTTTAATGTTGTCTGCATGCACTTGCGCTAAAAGTTTTTATTGAGGTGGAAACTTTATATATTGTTAAGAGATTGTCCACACACAGAAACATTCAGGAGCATAAAAACTTGTTTTCAACCTCTGCCCTGTGAATTGTATAAAATAAAACAATGTCGCTACTAGAGGTGTAACAGAAGTTACAGAGAAGTCATGGTTAAGTACGATTTTGGTACAATAGGAAAAATGGTCACACTTAAAGGGTTAGTTCACCCAAAAATGACCCTCATGTCGTTCCACACCTGTGATACCTTCGTTCATCTTCGAAACACAAATTGAGATATTTTTGATGAAATTTGATGGCTGTTCATGTGAGTTCATGTGGTTCTACCTTAATATTCTAAAGCGACGAGAATACTTTTTGTGTGCCAAAAAAAACTACTTTTCAACAATATCTAGTGATGGCCGATTTCAAAACACTGCTTCAGAGCTTTTCGAATCTTTTGTTTCAAATCAGAGATTCGGATCACGTATCAAACTGCTAAACTGCTGAAATCATGTGACTTTGGCGCTCCGAACCACTGATTTGTTTCGTAACGCTCCGAAGCAGTGTTTTGAAATCGGCCATCACGAGATGAGAATTGGACCATAAACTAAAGTGTTACAGGACAAAGGAACAAATCCACAATGGTTTCTTTTATTATGAACAGACAGTAGTGCAAATCATAGTTTGCTCCACCTAGTGGCATTTAGTCCCCTAGTTGGTACAGTACAGTCTCCTAGTATTAAGCACTAAACCGTAAACAGAATGCACTCTTGCTTAGGACTTTTTTTTTTTTTTTGCAGGGCTGAAAAGCATCTTGTGTTTATAAAAGTACAAAATAAGTAGAATAATGAAAAATAAAACTTGTGCATTAGGAGTGTTACAATTCGCTCCACTTAAACTATATTTATTGGGGCAGTCGTGGCCTAATGGATAGAGAGTCGGACTTGTAACCCAAAGGTCATGGGTTGGAGTCTCAGGTCCGGCAGGGATTGTCGGTGAGTGGAGTGAATGTCCAGCGCTCTCCCCACCCTCAATACCACGACTGAGGTGAGACCCTTGAGCAAGGCACCGTACCCCCAACTGCTCCCCGGGTGCCGCAGCAATGGCTGCCCACTGCTCCGGGTGTGTGTTCACGGTGTGTGTGTTCACTGCTGTGTGTGTGCACTTGGATGGGTTAAATGCAGAGCACAAATTCCGAGTATGGGTCACCATACTTGGCCACATGTCACTTCACTTTCACTTAAACATTCAAAGATTAAGCCTAACCCTCCTATACTTAATTTTCCATGTTCCGCTCCATTTCCATGAGCGCAGAAATATTTTGACACGTGCACACTACCTAGTGAACTTTGTTTTCAAGCGCTCAAGTCATTCATGTATGCGCTGTACTTCTGCTATTTTTTTTAAGTAACTAAACCTAAACCAAAACCTGTAACTAGTTCATTAATATTACTTAGTACTTATTTGATTAAGTACTATGTAACTACATAACCCTTTTATTCACTTCAGAATTCTAGATCTAAATGAACCACATAAAATAAAGCAAGAAGCCCCAAAAAGCCGTGATTTACAGTGAATTTAGAACAGATAAGGGGCGTTGTTAGGCACAAAGCTTAGCGGTTCTAAATTTACTGTTAACCACAACTTCACGGGGCTTATTGAAATAAAAATAAAATGGTTAGTCCATAAAAATATTTATTTTAATATTTATTTGGTGTATGTTTGTATTTACAACGACTTCGAACGTGGTTCAACCAATCTGAATCAAGGACCGGAACTATCCATTTTATAATAAACAGAAATTACTGTTATTTATATCCGTTCAGTCAAATTTTGCGCTGCAAACATCAACTTTTAACTTATCCATGCTGGCAAGTATCATGGTACCACCAAATATGAATTATAGAAATAATTTTATGTCCATTCAAAACCTGAGGGTCAACCATGCTGCATAGTAAAGCGATCACCAACAGAATTGTGTGGGCGGGGATTTATGTAAACACAGATATCGGATACATGTCTAAAGTGAATGTAAACAGGCGAATGTAAAAAATCGGGGATACGTTTCCCAAAAGCATCATAAACCTAAGTAGATTGTAGAACCATTGCCACCAACAGTCTATACGATCAACTTAATTCAGGGTGCTTTCGAAAAAAGCACCCCAGATCTGTGCATTAAGCCTCGGAGTGTGAATGCAGCCTCAATTGTGGAACTGAGCTAATATATAGAAAAAATATGTAGAAAATCACCTCTTCCTCTGCCGTAGACAAAATCTTGTTTTCTTTTCTGCAGCTTGTTGAAATATACAATTCTTCTCATATGAGGTCTTGTTTGTGCAGTTCCAGAATAAACACATTCAGGTACACTCTTTTTGTGCACTATATGTTGTCTCTAATCAGTTGTCGCTAATGTATTCTAATTCGGTGTTCCCACTGAATGGGAAATTTTCAGGGAAAACCAGGTTAAATTTTGACAGCTGACAGGACTTCTTTTTGGCTTGTTTGTTTAGTTTAAATGGGTTTTGTATGTCTTTGAATGGATTTATCTAGAATAATCAAATGATTCCAGCATGATGAGAAAATCAGTCTTGCTGCTGGCACATTCCATCATGAATAGCTATGTGACCAACTTATCATTAATCAATGCTGATGTTGCGATTTTAATCATGAAACCCACTGACATTTTTTAATTTTATGTGTTTATGTGTGTTAAGTTTGTGTTATGTGATTTAATTGTACATCTCTCTCAACCAGATTTTATTTGTATTTCTAAAGGCTGGAATACACAACATGACTTTTGCTCAGATTTTTGCCCCGATTTACAGTCTGGACAAGTTGACGCTAGTTGCCGAAAGTCAAAGCCAGTCTGCAGATTTGAGTTGACAGATTTCACGAAAAATCATGCAGTGTATGATGGTCACAGACTCTAATTTTTTGTTTTTGTTTGTTTTTTTGCTTCAAACTATGATTTCATCCAGTCGGAGGATATCAAACATGTTTGATATTTTGAGGCGATTTTAGAACGCATATTGTTTTCATTTGTCAAGCGTCTGCTAGCAACAAGCAGAGCTTTTGCTGGTTTCAGCCCGACGTAGTTATCATTTTCAAGTCCTGCACCATGTTGTTTTAACAGCAAATGCATTTGCACCCATTTGTGCACCCATGGGCATGCTGGTCTGAAAACGAGGTGTGTTCAGGTGCATTGTTGGCGTGTTGCTATTTTGAGGCAACTGAAATAGACTGACCAACTGAAACCTGGTCTAAAGTCAATGGCGCAATATTTTTTTTTTGTTATTTAAAGAGCGTGTTAGTAATAGGCGGGTGCACAACGCACGTACACTCTGTTTGTTACACGCACAGGGACACGCAGCAGCACACAAACATGCCAAATATTAAAAATAAAAGGATTACAGTGTAAAAGATTATTATTGTGTGCATAAAGATAAAAATGCTTTGGTGGAATCCGGCTCGTCCCGTAGATGGTCTGCTCGAGCGCTTTAACCTCGCGCACAAGCAGATCCGTTTCCTCGCTAGAGAAGCATTCAGTTTTTCCGCTTGTAAATTCCACCATGTAAATCCGCCATGGCACGAGTGCAACTGGCTTTTAAAGGAAATGGGAGATGAGACTCTGATTGGTTTATTTCACGTTATGACCAAAAACCCATTACTCATTAGGAGAATAGGGACAGCCCTTTTAGACCATGCACCGGGCGCGCTGACCATTTTTCCCATCGTTAAACTAGCAAAAGTGGATTCAGACACACCCTAAGTGCACCTGCACTGTGCACTTTAGACCATATGCTTAGATCATTAAAATAGGGCCCGAAGACTGTTTCCTTCGACTGAAGAAGATTATTTAAACACAGAATTTGTAAAACTGTAAACACTGACTGAACGCAAATGACTCTGATTTGGCGCGGTTGTGCATGATGGTCGTAAGTATCAAATTACATTCGTAATCGGCCTTACAATCGTTACGTGTGTCCCCGGCTTTGGTGTATGATGCCCAGTTTTTTCTCTGTAACTATTTACAAAGTCGGCAAGTGTACGATGCCTAGTGTTTTAAGATCTGTTCCGATTTTAAAAGTCGTGTAGTGTATTCCAGCCTTAAACTGCAGCAACAGGTCTCTTAAAGTTTAGAAATACATCTTATTTTTGTAAAATCAGTTCAGTTTATTTACATAATTGCTCTATATGTTTTGTGCAGGAATGCAAAGGTTACCTTTGAGCTGAAGTTTCAACTGCCCCAGAACAGTAGTCAATGCCAAGAACAAAACACCAAGAATGTATATTCTGTTTTATATGCGTATATCAGGAAGCAAAACAGCAGTGACCCTCTAAAGATCAATCTCCCCTCCCTACTGATTTTCTAAATGATTGTGTTGGGTTCATTTTCCTCTGTCCTTTTGTGGGCAGTCTGCATTCCGTGGCATTAAAATCCCTACAATTAACATTTTACACTTGACCTTTAAGGGCTACAGCAGGGGTTCTCAACTCTGGCCCTCAAGGTCCACTTTCCTGCAGAGTTTATCTCCAACCCTACTCAAACACCTGAACAAGCAATTTAATGTCTTCAGGATTACTATGCTGCATCCCAATTCACCAACTTATACTATGACCTAAAAATATGTATGTTTTGGTGAAGAAAAAGTACATACTTTTGAGTGTTGCAGAAGAGTAGGCAAGCTTTGGGACATACTACTTCATCATAATTACTCTTTAACAGACAGCTTGTCACAGTTAAAATCCTCCACATTCAATTTAATTTCCTTCCGTTTTGGAGAGAAATGTAGTACCACGTCTTTCATGCAAGGACTCTCCTCGTGTGGTTTCAATTTGCATAATGATGCATTTAAGAGTTAATGACCAAACGTATCTTTACAAAAGTTCACAATGCTGTTGATGAAATAATGAGCATAACATTGAATAAATTTTCGTCAGGGTTAGATACTGATTATTAATCATTCAGACTCCACTCTCTACTCAACCTTCGAACTTTCACATCCGCCATGTTTGAAGTTTTTTAAGACTTTTTATTTGTGTTTGTAGTTCTAATCGAATCTTGGTCCAATGCGCAATGGGTTGTGGCCAATATTAGCTGTTAGAGTGTGCATGGATCTGGATTCTAACCAGAAAAAGAAGACCATCCAGGTATCTTTGGAATACTCATTTCAACATACTATGATTTGGGACACACTAACTCTAATTTCAAATACTATTTAGGACAGATAGTATGTGAATTGGGAAGCAGCACTAGAATGTTATAGGCAGCTGAGTTTGATTAAGGTTGGAGGTAAAATCAGCAGGAAAGTGGACCTCAAGGGCCAGAGTTGAGAACTCCTGGGCTAGGGATTAACATTAGATTAGGATAAAAGTATCCACTTTTAGCCATAGTTCATATAAAACTGACAATTCTGGACACAATGGGACGAAAACAAAAATTATTTTAATTTAGTTATTAATAATTATTTTAAATAACTTTCTTTGGAATAATTGAACAAATTCTAAATATTAAACTAGATCTGACTAATATAAGCACTCTCAAGAATATACAACAAAGGACATGGTAGGTGTCCATAAGTTAAAGTTGTTGTTGTTGTTTTAATTTTAAATTTCTCCCTGTGAGTCTCAACCACACACATACAGAGTCCTACCATTTTTTTTTAACACAAAAACTAATAATTTAAAAATAACGTATAATAATAATTTAGAAATATTTTCTACCCTTTTTTTACCCTAATGTATATAAATCAGGGATGGGCAACTCAGGCCATCGAGGTCCACTGTCCTTTAGTGTTCAGCTGGTGCATTATACTCTCAGGTCTAAATATCAGATGTGTGACAGGCAGCTTAGTGAATATAAAATGTTTACATATGTCCCTTTTATAAAAACAATTTGCTGCTATTCTATGCTGCTGTCCAGTGTTTTCACACGATAACACTTGTTAGGGGTGTAACGATTCACTCGTTTTCTCGATGCATCGATTACAAATCCTGTAACATGTTTTTTGAATCGTGAATCGTTAATTTCGGTCGATAATCGATTGAAAATGCTAAGAATCTGATTAATAGGGATTCGATAGCGATTTAGTACTTTAAAATATATAAATATTAAATTTCTACATGCACGTACTGATGGAGACGTTGTCAGCTTACCATCATTAAGAACTAACATGAACTAGCATTAACAATGAACAAAAGGGTTTTGTTTTTTTTGCCCCCACTCTCTGACCCCCTGAAGGTCACTGTTAAATTCACACCCTGACAAAGACACATTGAGGGAAGCATTTCAGTAACCCTATGAATGCATATAAAAATGCAGAATCGAATTTGAATGTGAATCGTCTCAAATCGAATCGTTCTGAATTTGCAAAAATCGTTCTTGAATCGAATCAAACACCTATGAATCGTGAATCGAATCGATTCGCTGTCTACCCAAAGATTTACAGCCCTACTTGTTACATTTCGTTATGTTAATAAATTATTACTTTCATTTACTATTTTATTAACATTTACAAAAAATGTTTATATATGTCCCTTTTATATAAACAGTTTGCTGCTATCTATGCTGCTGTCCAGTGTTTTCACATGACAACACTGTTGCATTACGTTATGTTAACATATGATTACTTTCACTTAATATTTTATTAACATTTACAATTTACAATTTTTTTTTTTACATATGTCCTTGCCATAGAAATAATTTGCTGCTATTCTATGCTGCTGTTTATTGTTTTCACATGATATATGTTACATTACGTTATGTTATTATTATTACTTTTACTTTATATTGTAATAACATTTACAGTATGAAAAATAGGTGGATGTTTTGTTTTGTGTTTTGAGCTTTTCTTAGAAAATGTTATATTTTAAAATATAGCTTGCAGCTTGTTTAAGCACTGAATCTTTGGTTGCACTTTTATTTTACAGTACGTGCACTTACACGTACTTACAGTGTACTTACCTAAGGAAGTTCTGGGTAATATAAGGTGATCAATGGGTTAAGGTTAGGGTTAGTACCTATAGTTATTAAGCAGTTATTGCAATTACTATAATGAGTACGTAATATGTACATGGTGAACAGGACTGTCAATTGAATTGCTACCGAATGCTTTTGTGCAGTGGCTTATTTTCTGGTATTTACAGTATAGTATAAGGAAATGCTCTTATTTTTTTCATGAATGTATTGTATTGAAGATTTAAGGCAGCTGTTTCTGTATGTGTCATGACAACAGTGTTTGGATTGTTTGATTGCATATAGAGATACTTGAATATGATCTAATTGTACCATGTTTTTTTTAGTTCTCTCTGTCTCTCTCATGCTGCTCCCCTCCTGGAGAGAGAGAGACGGATAATAAATCAAGTTGAATTTCAGTAAGTTAACACACATGAAATTTTTGTGGTTAGAAATACAATTTTTAAAAAATAAATAAATAATAATATAAAATAAAAAGGTGCCTTGGGTGGAGTGTGACCAATAAACATGTTTAGAACAATGTGTGTTTTTAAAAATAAAAGCAATAAAATGCATTAAAACAGAATGGTTGTATGTACTTTCTAAAGCATCTTAAGTCAGCAGTCTAAGAGTTCTTACAGAGTATTAGTAATACCTAAGAAAATGTTATAGGTGTGTATTTATGTTTGTAATTTTTTCCATATTAATCTTTGTAATCTCATATTAAGATATCGTCATTTGCTCAGCTCAGAGGAAGTAATAAGTCATCAAAGGCACAAACTAAATTGAAACTGGGAAAGTAACTTTAATTTGTTATTATTGTTATATTAAATTCTGTACTTCACATATGATACACGTAATATAAACAGAAAAATTTTAAGTTAGTCTGCTCTTTCTAGTATGTTAGACCTTTTGTCACCTGATTACTTAATTGTAAAAGCCATGAATGGATTTCGGATTTCAAGTTGCTATTCTAACTATGGCATGTACACCTGAATATTTACAACTGCATATCCACAACACCTCCATGAAAGTCCATTTACTGTTTGGTGCTTTTCATAATAAACATCAATTTGAGATTATAAATCAAAAGATTTGAAAAAATACAAACAAATGCATGTCTGGCTGACTAATTTATCTTCTCATTTGATTGTGTAGTGACTGTTTGTAGTGTTGTGTTACTATGAGAACCATTGAAAAAATTGCCTTTTCAGAGCCTGCAGTTATGTGAGTAAAAAAAAAAAAAAAGCTGATTACATTTATGAATATATTTATATATATATATTAACCCCAAATAAATATTTAACATGCAAAAGGATATTGAGTGAGACAAGACAACTGTACAGACAACTAACAGCTTTGAGAAGTAATTAGCTTGTTCTCAAAAAGCTGTTAGTTGTCAGTACAGTTGTATTAACTATGATAGTTCGTCAGAGCTCTGGCACAGTGGATTGTGCAATGTCCCAACACCATTCCCCCCTTCTTTCTCTCCCTACTTTTCTTTTTCCACACCCTCAGAAAAAAAAGTACAAAAGCTGCCTTTCAAAAGGTACACCTTTGTATGGCTCTGACCCCGCCTAAAGTAAAGTGTATTATGGCTCGTTTGCACTGAGCGGTACGGTTCAGTACGGTACTCAACTTTTGCCGTTTCCATTGTCAAAAGTTGTGAATGGTACCCTAATTACGAACCGCACCACTTTTGTGGGACCCTTCCGTTGGGGTTCTAAAAGGGTGGAGCTACACTCACTGCAGAACGTTGATTGGTTGACAGAGAATCGTCACTTGCGCGTGCTATAAGGGGAATGACAACACAAGAGGCGCCACACAAATGTGGTCCAGGCAACGCGTGCACTGATTATCTTCACTTCATGTAGGCTATATAACAAAACAAAATATGAAACACAACCTGCCTATTTTCGTTTTCATTAAAAAAAAAAAAAAGAAATCTGGCTACTCTGATAATTTTCACTGTATATTTAATGTAGCCAATAATAAAATGAAATAAAACAACCCTTTCTCTTTTTGTTAAAAGTAGCCTAAGTTTTACTTATCAATAATAGTCATTATAAAAGTATAAAAAGCTATAAAATAAGAAATAAAGACAAGCAAACAATTCAGTCAAACAGGCCTACAAAGTCAGCGCAAAGTACAACGGTAAAGTTAAAATAAATATATAAAGTTATGAAACTTCACGATGCCCTCAGCCAAAACGATTTGCCCGGGAACAAATTATAAATTAATGAAACCAAAGATTGCCCGTTAGATATAGCCTACACAAGACGAATGATATGTCATGTTTAAACACTACAGAGACATCAGAGCCAGCGGCAAACTTCAGAAGGACTAGCCGAGGTACAGCTGTTCTCTGCGGGGTACATTAGCACTGAGCGCCCGGTGATCGCCTGGATCTCACAATATCACATTTTCAAATATTTTCAGGTCTAACTTTATTAATAAACCACAGATATGAGCTTTAAACGACTGCATTCTAGCCTGAAAAACTTTTAAAATACATTTCATGACACAATAAATTAGTTTTTAAATTACGCGGGTTTTAGGTCTGAACTTTGCATACTTAAGTTGGTATTGTGAAACGCCGAATGTTGGCAAACAGCAAGAAAAGCTTGTCTTCTTCTTGTGACAGGCAGCCACACGCTGAGAAGCAAGAACAAGATCTGAGGGCTGTTTCATAAAAGATGCTAAGAAAAGCGAGGATTAAACTCCAAAACCTGACTTGAATTAACCTAACAAATGAGTTGGGGCTAAAACGGTTTCATAAAAGGTAACTGAAGTTCACGCAGTCCCGCTAATTTGATCCAGGTTTAATTAGTCAAGATAATTTCGCGTGCACGCTTTTTTTAAGCAGCCCTAGAGGTCGATCATGGATCAAATCGATCCACCATAGGAAACGGCATACATTTTGTGCTATTTTATGCGTTTGAGACATGGTATTTTCCTCAGTGCATAACTTACTTTTCACAAGTTTATTCTCCATCTGTAAATGTTAGAAAGTCATGCAAATATTTCCATTTTGCTGCTAAACTTCACAGTGAACGAGCGCTGCTGCGCGCATGCGCGCTAAACAGACGGCTTTTTACAATGTAGATTGTGTCAACACACACACACATATATATATATTTATATATGAGACCACAGTATAGATTAAATATGGGCCTTGGAAAAGGCTAGCTGACTTTATTGTGCTTTGACTACTGTAGGTAGTTCCAGTGTGGACAACAACCATACCTGTCACTTCTGCAGGCTGCATCTTACTCTGTCACTCTTTTCATAGCTTTTGCTGGCTCTGAAACACTCTCTTGGTATTTCTCTTGCTCTTTGTCTAGCAAAAAAATCACTCATCACTTAATGAAAGCTTAAAATGAAGGCCTGATTGTTTCAGGGGCCTTGTCACAGGTCTATTGATTTTGAATTTCTGTGTTACTTTTGCTATATTTCCACACTTAGAACAATGATTTGGTAATCCTCTTGTTCCACTGTCCTCTTTTGTGCTCAGAAATAAGTCTCCTGACAGTTCTCTCCCAAGTGCTTCCATTGTTGTCAGCATTAAGTCTGAGAATGATTCAGTGGGCTATATAACACTTAATTTTTAAGAAATTACTGCTCTTTAAATGTTTTGGTTCATCATACTTACCTTTAAATAAAAAGAATTGCCTTAAACTTACACCAATTTGTTTTTTATTTAGCACTATTTAGTAAATGTGTGTGTGTGTGTGTATATATATATATAATGTTAATAAAGTCAAATAATTGTATGTGAAAGTCAGTTGTAATATCATTGCGTTCCTATTGGTCAGTGTTAGAGGAGCTCAGCTTAGCCTGACAGTTAGCCTGCTCCGGACCAGGCTAGTTTCCCAGCATAAGTTGCCAGAGTAACTGAGTTTGAACTAATTTAAGTTTGTTTTATGAAACAGAATTCGCTGACAACAAGTCTGACTAAGTAAAATAAGCCTGGCTTGTTTTCTAATCTTGTTTTATGAAACAGCCCTCTGCTGTATGTATTGTTGTTTACTGTGTTGCTTTCTTCTTCGCGCGAGAATGACGTCGATCGCTAATTTCCGGCTACACCACGCCTATCAAGTACTGTGGGCGGTGGAAACGCAAGCCTTATCAGGGTTTACCGTTCCGAACCATAGACTGTAAAAAAAGTTCCGAGCCGTACCGCTCAGTGGAAACGAGTCATTAGTGCATTTTGAAAGTGTACTGTCCAAGTGACAGCTTTTTACCCTTTTTTCTGAGTTCACTGTCGTGTAAAAATAAAAGCAAAAATTAAAAAATAACAGTGAATGTGTTAAATAATAAATTGTTAAATTGTGATTCAGTTCAACCATGTAACTAATGCTGATTTGCTAAATTGTGCAGATATAAATCCAATTCAATGTGTGGTCTGTTGTCAATAAAAGAAATGTAGTTAGGCCTTGCTGTTGACCAGTGGTACACTATACTACACTCAATGCATTTTGTCAGTGCAAATATCATTAGACAACACCTGAATATAACAAGATACAGTAGACTACATGTATCTTAAACAAGGCTATGAAGGAAATAAAAGGCACGAATTATCAAGAATATCAAAAAGTTTTAGGTTGTTATTTACCATGCCAATAGTACGCGACCTCTTGAATTTCAACAGGAGGTGGCAGCATTGCTCAATAAATGCAGACGAGTACAGCAGCCACACATTATGATGCGTTCACAATAAAGAAATAGCCTGTAGTATTGCCATATCTACGTAGATTTCTTTTGCTATGTAATTAATCAGTTTTTTTATATTAATTTAAAACTACTTGAAATTATTTTTACAGAATTTAATATTAAATATAGATATATAAGACACTGAATCCCTTGTCAAGAAGTCCATACTAGCCTACATATGGCTACTATAATTTGAATCAACCATAAAGGAAGCTAATCCTAATAAAAACATTTTTAGATTTGTCAGTTTTTTTAGTTCATCCAGTCGATTCTTTGAGCCCATTATTATTAAGCTAAACTGTAAAAACAAAATATTATTCTTTAATTCTGTGAAGCGGTCAATTAGCTTTCGATTTTCCAGCAGCTGGAAAGAAACCACATTCTACTTTTCATTACACTGCACGTTATGCTACTTTACTACAATTAATCCCATAATAATAATTATAATAACAGCGTGTACTTTAATAATAATAACAATAACAAACAAATGTGTTTTTCAAAGCTCCTCCGTAATGCAATTACACAAGTAGTACATATTGTTCATTTGTCACTATTTATACATGTAAATAGACAGTAACATAAACACTGCAAAGTATGACCGACTTTCCATTTTACAATAGTGTATTTATAAATAACGGCAGCGCATAGTTACATGGCGTCTTTTCAACACTGCCTCTAAATAAAAACTTTATAGTGGTGTTTAGCTGGTGAATGAATCGGCGTTTTGAACGAATCTTTTAAGTGAACGAATCGTTCTTCTACTGGCTTCACTGTGTATATGTTGAAACATCGGTGTAAATGAATCTTTTTAGTGAAGATTCGAATCACTGAGATGAATCAAAAATCCCCACCATTTGAATCACAATGTCTCTCACAGCCCCCTAGGATGATTGACATTAGAACTCTCCAATCAACGAGCTCAGTTCCAAAATAGGCGGGATTCTTAGTTGTATCGTAACAAGCTAGGCTACAACCCCCCAGTCTCAACTCCTCCATACAAACATACACGAGCGGTGCCTTGTTTTGGTCTGTTACTGCTTCACAAAATAGAAAACTCAGCGACTTTTGGAGGAACTTATGCAGCTGTTATGAAGCGGACTCGGTACGTTTCCGTTGTAAATAACGGTCAGATGCATACTTTGCGCTCGTGCTTTGTTTAATTGCACTTTTGGGATTTTTGCAGACAGCGCTTTGATCTCCGGGGTAAATGGGGTCGTCGTACGCTGCTGACTGCGCTTGTTTTGATAATGCATTTGGATCTCCGGACTGAAAAGGACACTGTTTTGTAACTTTCACTGTTTTGTATTTTTGTACATCATAAACTTGGTGCTTTCCGGTACTTGCAATATTCTTTCAGGATGCCTGATGGATTATTTAAAGTTAGTTTTAACA
This sequence comes from Anabarilius grahami, assembly GCA_003731715.1. Taxonomy (NCBI): domain Eukaryota; kingdom Metazoa; phylum Chordata; class Actinopteri; order Cypriniformes; family Xenocyprididae; genus Anabarilius; species Anabarilius grahami. The sequence continues at coordinate 1,239,379 of RJVU01042602.1, read as the reverse complement.
ATGTAATGCTGCTGAAGAAACTGTTATAATTGAAGCTTTTGTCGGTACGCACAAAAGTGACTTGTTTGAGTGCTATTTTTTTATTTTTACTCAATGGAAACCCAGCGTTCACATTTGACGAAGATTACATGCAAAACGCTTTGACTTTAAATCCTGCAATTTTTCCGTAAATTATTTTTTATACCATGGCAAGCCCGACCACGGAGCAAGGATGTTTTTCGGACGTGAAAAAGGTGGGTTATTTAAGGAAACCCAAAAGCATGCACAAAAGGTTTTTTGTACTGAGGGCGGCGAGCGCCTCCGGACCGTCCCGACTGGAGTACTACGAAAACGAGAAGAAGTGGAGACACAAGTCTGGAGCACCGAAAAGGTCCGTTCCGCTGGAGAGCTGCTTTAACATCAACAAAAGAGCGGATTCTAAAAACAAACATCTGGTCGCGCTTTACACCAAGGATGAGTACTTTGCCATCGCTGCTGACAGCGAGATAGAGCAGGAGTCATGGTATCAAGCCCTGGTTGATCTTCATAACAGAGGTAAAGTCCACGAAACTGCCGCGGGCCGCGGAATTGGCGAGGATAATTACGGCGAAGCCACGCCGGGACCTGCCTTCAAAGAGGTTTGGCAGGTTATTTTGAAACCAAAGGGTCTGGGTCACATAAAAAACTTGATTGGCGTTTACAGATTATGCCTCACTAATAAGACTATCAGTTTTGTGAAACTCAATTCAGATGCGGCCGCAGTGGTCCTGCAGTTGATGAACATTAGAAGATGTGGTCACTCTGAAAATTTCTTTTTCATTGAAGTTGGGAGATCTGCCGTGACAGGACCCGGGGAGTTTTGGATGCAAGTTGATGACTCCGTTGTGGCTCAGAACATGCATGAAACTTTATTAGAAGCCATGAAAGCCATGAGTGAGGAGTTCAGACCCCGCAGCAAAAGTCAGTCGTCTTCCAACTGCTCAAACCCCATCTCAGTGCCTGTCAGGAGGCATCATCACAATAATCCTCCCCCCAGTCAGGTTGGCTTAGGCAGGCGCTCTCGGGCCGAGAGTGTGACAGCCACTTCTCCTGTTAGACCCGGCAAACACAGCCATTCATTCAGAGTGAGAGCGTCCAGTGATGGGGAGGGCACCATGTCCAGGCCGGCGTCCGTTGATGGGAGTCCAAGCAGTCCGAGCACAGCTCGACTTCAATCGCAGCGACACAAGGGTGGATCCAGACTTCACCCTCCGCTCAATCACAGCAGATCAATCCCCACGCCCACCTCGCGGTGCTCCCCCTCAGCCATCAGCCCCGTCAGCCTGTCTTCCAGCAGCACCAGCGGCCACGGATCCACGTCTGACTGCCTCTTTCCACGCCGCTCTAGCGCCTCCATATCTGGATCTCCCAGTGATGGCGGATTTATTTCCTCTGATGAATATGGATCTAGCCCCTGCGACTTTCGAAGCTCCTTCCGTAGCGTGACTCCGGACTCGCTTGGCCACACGCCGCCTGCTAGGGAGGAGGAGATAAACAACTACATCTGCATGGCCAAGCCCGGTTCACTTCCTGGCACCGGGAGCCAATCGCGAAGCCAATCCAGAGGAACGCCATCGAGACTAGAGGAGCCCGAGTTGGAAAAATGTTTCCGGAAACGAACGCATTCTTCTGGTGCATCGCCGCCAACTCCGTGCCATCAAAAGACTCCCTCACAGTCGTCTTCCGCATCGCTGGAGGAGTATACCGTAATGATGCCGGCATACCCACGAAGCCGCACTGCGTCGTCATCATCGTCAACGCACAGGCACTCATTCATGCCTACCCATTCATACCCAGAGGAAGGTATCGATACGTCACAAGCAAAAGACCACAGTGGACCAGATCACAAAGATGACGGCTACATGCCCATGCTGCCGGGCGTTGCACCTGCGACCCCTACGGTGAAAAGTGGTGACTACATGCCCATGAGTCCAAAAAGTGTTTCTGCACCACAGCAAATTATCAACCCCCGGCAACACTCGCATGTTGACTCCAATGGCTACATGATGATGTCACCAAGTGGCAGCTGCTCTCCAGATGGCACAACAAACTATGGCAAGATCTGGACTAATGGCATCAACCCTAAGCTCTCCATGGAGAGTATGGAAGGTAAAGTGTCATCTTGTGGAGACTACATAAACATGTCCCCGGCTAGTTGTTCAACGACTAGTACGCCTCCAGACTGCTTTTTCAACCCTGTAGAAGATCCTCCCAGGCCAATGTATGCTTACTTCTCTTTGCCCCGCTCCTTCAAACATGCCAACAGGAAGCAGGACCAGAGCCCCCTTCGGATATCACTGGGCTCTAACCGATTGCCGTACGCAGACTCTTCCTCATCTTCGACGAGCAGCGACAGCTTGGGTGGTCAAGGCAACTCGCAGCAATCTGCTGTCAAACCCAAAAGGTCAGAGGGCAACAGTAGGCTGACACGGCCAACGCGGCTATCATTGGATGCTAGCAAAGCAAGTACTCTCCCACGAACACGTGAGAGTCCCTTCCCCGCAGAGCCCAAAAGTCCTGGGGAGTATGTCAACATTGAGTTCAACGACAAGCCGTTTTCAGCAAGCTTAGCATCGCTGTTCCCACCTGTGTTTTCTGGAAGTGATGCTGAGGCCCAATCGGACCTTTCATCATCTGAGTACATGAACATGCAGCCGGGGTCACAGGCCAGGCGGTTGTGCCCAGAAATGCAGATTTCCACTTCCTGTTCAGATTATGCAATCATCAACCCATCAAACTCTAAATCCTCCCCTCCGCTGCCCTGTGAGAGCATATGTGACCGTGACTACATCAGCATGCAGTTAGCATCCTGCACTAGCTTTCCTAATACACAAATGATGCTGATGACCGAGGCCTTGCCAGATGCGGATGCCCCTCCTTGTTCTGTATCACCCAATCATGGCGTGACGCCATTAGGCGGTGCCCCAGGAAGACCAGCTCTGATGGGCTCTTTGTCAGGTCTTAGTGCATTCACACGGGTTAACTCCACTTCCGGGTGGAACCAGGGGGCTAAAGTAATCCGGGCTGACCCACAGGGTCGACGGAGACACAGTTCAGAGACTTTTGCCTCCACGACACCAAGAGGGTCAGTTGACACATCAGCCACCTGTCAGTCAGGTGATGTAAAGCGCCACAGCTCCGCCTCTTTCGAGAATGTATGGTTAAGACCTGGTGAGGCCTCTGCTGCTTCTTCCGCTCCTCCCGCATCTACAGTAACCAACGGACGAAGGGAAAACACTTCAGGCCCAATTTCCACGTTAACAAACCATGACCAGAACGGCCTGAACTACATTGATCTGGATCTAGTGCAGAATGGAGAGCAGCATATTCCAGACTGGAATGCGTTCCAATCTCGGCCAGTGGAGCTGGGAGCCGTGGAAGGTATAGAAGAGCTCAGTGCCTACGCCAGTATAAACTTCCAGAAATCAGATGAGACCAGAGGGAATCTCACACGCAGAGAAGGTAAGACCAAGTGTTTATTTAAGAATGGTTATCAAAGGAGCATCTGAGAATGTTGTGTTCTTAACAACTGGCATATGTGAGCTATAAAGTTATCATTCCTGTCTAGAACATTTAATAGGTAATATGCATATCATGTTATTATTTATAAAACAGCCCCCGTTTATCTGTGTAGTTTGAGTCTTTGGTGGAAAATCCCTTTCTGAAATCTTAGGAGAGAGCTGAGGGGGGTTTAGTTTTCCTCCCACTGATGACTGGGCCTCTTCAGGCTGATAAATGGACATATTTGTGAATGGAGGCAGAAAGGGTTAGCATGTCTACACTTGTTCATGATGCGACAAAAGGAAAAAACAGCACATATATGAAATTGTGAGTCACTAAGCAGCTTATAGTTTGTCTTTTTCCTGAATGGAAGTTTACTTAGTGTGTGAGTCAACTCTTCAGATATGTCTTTGATAATAATCAAGGGCTGTGAGAAGTCTTCAGAGCTGCCACTACTGTGCATTCTCCACTTTGCCCAAGGGTTTGTGTGTCATGCCTGGCTGACTCTGTATCATCGTTGTTTTAGTTTATTTACTTGCCCTCCAGTGTGTGTAGGGTTTTCCACCCACTTGGCCTTCCTTTACTTCTCTCCTTTTTTCCCAAATGGGAAATGTTGTGTGTGTGTGTGTGTGTGTGTATCCTCCTTATGATTGCATATTGGTTTGATGGCAATGCTATCACATATAACTATTATTAAAAGTATGAATATTATTTTTGATTTAATCAATTTCAGCACAAATGTTCAGTATGGTATAAACCTAGGTTGATACTAACAACTGCATTAAAATACAGTTGAAAATACATTTATAGACAATAATAAATGCTCATAATTATTAAGCATATTTATAACCTTTTGTATGCCCACATAGAATTACTGCATAGACATTGTTATTCCTGTTCTTATGTGCTCACTCAACCAAATTAATGATAATTGAATTAATGATAAATGATAATTAAACTAATAGCATTGTTTATTGATTCACCCAGTAATAAAAATGGTCATTTACTCACTCTTTTGTTGTTTCAAACCTGTATGAATTTTTTGAAAAAGTTTGAACTATTTTGTGAGTCATTGAACAAAGACATTGTTCATATTTTCTTTTGTGTTGCGCAGAAGATGGAAAGTCAAGATTTGAAACGACTTAAGGATGAGTAAGTGATGACAGAATTATCATTTTTGTCAGATTTTTTCAGACGGTTTAGTGAATTTGCCTTAGTTTGTTCTATGGAAGCAGTTGTTTTGATGGGGTGAGAACCTGTACCCATGCTTGCTTGCTTGACTTGGTTTGGGTGCTTTGTGTGTGTGTGTTGTTGTGAGAGAGTGCACAGGGGCTTCAGTGTTGCGTAACCATTTAGTTTTTTTACTCTAGGAAGTCCTATGTGTCTATGTTTGTGTGTATTTTAGTAAAACCCCCTGTGTGTCTCTGGAGACTAGAGCTGTGATGATTTTAACACAGCAGCAATAAATGCAACATAGTGAACATCATCTGCTGGAGATAGAAACGCCTCCTCTTACTCTCTGTTACCAGAATGATTTTAGTCTAGCCCCGAATGTTTTTTGCCTGGAACTATTCAGGACTTTAGTGAAAATGAGAAAGGAATTAAGTATATGTTAGTTGTTTAAACTTAGTACAGTGCTGTCACTGTTCGCCGTACAGGGTGCTGACTGCTAAAATCACTCTCTTGCTCTCTCTTTCCCGATAAACACAGACACACACACGCAGAGACCACGTGACTGATGAACTGAGAGAAAGAGAAAAAAAAACGCAGTGCCGTAGCATAGACCGTAAAAGTGCAGTGCAGACTGGACAGTGCAAATTTCGTTGAAATTTTGTCAAATTGACTGGAGTAGCTCTGGTGGACAACAGTGACTGGATCTAAAACCTTCAGATGACACACAGCTCATATCTCCGTCACTGTAAGTTACCGAAAGCGAAACACGGTAGACACGCGTTTGTGCAGCACAGAGCTGCTCTCTCGCACTGTATGCCTTGACAGACATCTTGTTAAGTCTGTTCACACAGCGCAGGTTTTCCGAGAATGCAGTTGTGAGTCCTGAAACTTTACAGGTGTGAGTTTGGTTATAGAATGCGGTTAAATAACTGAACTGTGTGTAAACTGAACTGTATTAAGGACTCAAATACAGAATGACAAGTGTATTCTGTTGCTGTGTGAATTTGGTCTTAGAAAGGTCACACATTTGTTACATTTTTCACCCCTGATGAGCATCTCTGGGAAATGAGAATTGAGGTACAGGCAAATCAAGAGGTGTGTAATGCCTCCTCAACACCCCTGATGTCTTGGGCTCAGCCTCTTAGAAACTCCACTGTTTGGCAGGTTGTCTGTCTTAACCTCCAGTTCCTAATTTCATCTGCACATGTTCTGCCCATGGCATGCTCCTGTGTGGCTCTGCGCCAATGACACCCATCTCTATGGTAACGCTGTTGCCACACTGCTTTTTTCCCCATGTCACAGTGGATTAAGGGGCCACAGGCTGAGACGCCGGGGGCTTCAGAAAGCCGCATTACGATTGGGCAGTCGTGGGGTGGGGTGGGGTGACCGAGTTCTTTGGTGGGTTTGGTCAGAGTGAGACGATTAGAAGCCCAGCCCACCTCAGGCCACCGTGATGGGGGTCACCCTGCAGAGTGCCTTCTTGTCCTCTTACCCCTCTTGTTCCCTCTTGCTCCGTTTCAACCACGTTTTCCTTTTTGTTGTTTTCCCCTCCCATTCTTGCATCCTTTAAGAGATTTGAAATGCCAGGCATTGTGCAGCAGCCTGACCAGTTAGAGGCGGAGCTCTGGGATCAGATCAGAGGGAAATCATGGGTATTCAGGGTAGAACCAAAGCATCAGTTCAGGATGAATCCAGGGAGCTGTTTCGAGTTTAAATCAGGTTGATTATTTGTAATTAAAAATTCGAAGCTTATGAACTAGATATATAGCTATAGTACATATATAACATATAGTTCTTACTGGCCCCAAACTTTTGAACGGTAGTGTATAATGTTACAAAAGCTTTCTATTTCAGATGAATGCTGTTCTTTTGAACTTTCTATTCATCAAATAATCCTGAAAAAAAAAAAGTACACACCTGTAATGTTTCTTGAGCAGCAAATCATCATATTAGAATGATTTCTGAAGGATCATGTGACACTGAAGACTGGAGTAATGATGCTGAAAATTCATAAATTACATGCTAAATAAAATGTTCAAATAGAATACAGCTGTTTTAAATTGTAATAATATTTCACAATATTAGTTTTTTTTTTATCAAATAAATTGTTTTTGAAAGAAATATCTTATGCTCACCAAGGCTGTGTTTATTTAATCAAAAATACAATAAAAACAGTAGCATTTTGAAATATTATTACAATTGAAAATAGCTGAGGTTTTTTATTTTAATTTATTTTAAAGAATTTTGTAACAACATAAATGTTTTTAGTCAATGTAAATGATATTTTAATGTTTTATTTTCCACCAAAATCCTAATTTTGAATGCATTGAATCCTCAATATGCATCTTTCCTCAATTATACATTTTGAGTTGTCATTATTCATGTGCAGCACATCAAAAAAATTCCTAAGTATGAGCAATAGTAATAGTGAATTTTTTTATTATTAATGTTAACTATTAATTGAGCATTCATTTAAATTACGAATGATTATGGAAAGCTCTAGTTGATGCGTGAGCAAAGATGGTTCAGGCAGGAAGCAGGTTCATAAAAATGGCTAAACTAGAGATCACTGTCAAGGTCATAGTGGGATGAGGTTGGCAGGTCTAGTGCTTTGTTCTTTGATGAGATCCTTGGAATGCGTGTGAACGGGGAAATGAGAGGTGTGTGTGTGTGAGTAGCTCCAGGGTTGGAATGTAACAGCAGCTTTTGTGCCTGTTTTACAGAGCCGCTTGTTAAAGTCGACACAGGCAGAGATATGGAGGGATGGAGAGGAAGTAAAGAGAGAGGTAGGAAGGGGCACACAGCAGGAGAAGGAGAGGGAAATAAGGAGGGTTTAAGAGATTAACTGATCAAGGCCGTGTATAAGAGGAACCAGAAATTCTCCAATCAGTGTTTCATGCAGAGTGACCCATCTATATCCATACAGCACACATAGGATAGAAGTGTTTTAAGGCAGCAAGTGAAATGTTTGCTTAATAAGGGTAACCTATTCCTTTCAGCCCTCAGAACATTTTGGAGTAAGTACTCATGTGCATTCATACAAATTGTGTTTTTAGTATTCAAGGTCAAAATTTAGCATATGCTCAGAGTGCATTATGCCACCAGAAATGACACATATCCAAGTAATGTGAAATGCAAGGATTTCACTGTTCTTTATTTGTAATATTTGAAGTAATCTAAAATAGTTTCATAGTGTTTTGTTTTATATCTTATCTACATTATATCTATATTGTCAAAAGTTTGGAAACATTACCATTTTTTTTAAAAAGAAGTCTTTTCTGGATTATTTAATAAAAAATAAAGTAAAAAACAGTACTTTTTAAAAATATTATTACAATTTAAAATTTTCTATTTTAATACATTTAAAAATGTAATTTATTCCTGTGATGTCAAAGCTGAATTTTCATCATCTTTCAGAAATCATTTAATATGCTGATTTGCTGCTCAAAATAATTGTATTCATCAAGGATGTTTTAATTTGATCAAAAGTGACAGTGAAGACATTTATAATGCTACAAAAGTTTTCTATTCAATAAAGGCTTTAATAAATGTAATAAATAAATGCAAATAAATGCTGTTCATCGAACTTCTATTCTTTAAAGAATCCTGAAAAAAGTATCACCATTTCCATAAATATATTAAGCAGCACAGCTGTTTTCAACATTGATAATAATAATAAATGTTTCTTGAGCATCAAATCAGCATATTAGAATGATTTCCAAAGAATCATGTGACACTGAAGACTGGAGTAATGATGCTGAAAATTCAGCTTTAATCACGGGAATAAATTATATTTTAAAATATATTACAATAGAAACAGTTTAATTTGTAATAATATTTCACAATATTACTGTTTTTACTGTATTTTTGATAAAGTCTTTAGATAATAAATGCAGCCTGGGTGAGCATAAGAGACTTCTTTAAAAAAACATTAAATAATTGTAATGTTTCCAAATGTTTGGCAAGTATTGTATTAAACAGAATGGATTTAAATTAATTATTTCACTCAAAAATGACAATTCATGCTGTTCCAAATATTTATGACTTTTTCACAAAAGTTGATCTTAAAGGGTTAGTTAACCCCAAAATGAAATTTCTGTGATAAAATAACTCACCCCTATGTCGTTCCACACCCATAAGACCTTAGTTCATCTTCGGAACACAAATTAAGATATTTTTTATAAAATCCGATGGCTCAGTGAGGCCTCCATTGACAGCAAGATAATTAACACTTTCAGATGCCCAGAAAGCTACTAAAGACATATATAAAACAGTTCATGTGACTACAGTGGTTCAACCTTAATGTTATGAAGCGATGAGAATACTTTTTGTGCTCCAAAAAACTAAATAACGACTTTATTCAACAATATCTAGTGATGGGCGATTTCAAAACACTACTTCATGAAGCTTTGAAGCTTTACAAATCTTTTGTTTCGAATCAGTGGTTCGAAACGTATATCAAACTGCCAAAGTCACATGAACCATTGAAATTTCAAAACACTTATGATGTAACGAAGCCTTGTTTACTGAAATCATGTGACTTTTGGCGCTCCGAACCACTGATTAGAAACAAAAGATTTGTAAAGCTTTGAAGCTTCATGAAGCAGTGTTTTGAAATCACCATCACTAGATATTGTTGAATAAAGTCGCTATTTTGTTTTTTTGGCGCATAAAAAGTATTCTCGTCGCTTCATAATATTAAGGTTGAACCACTGTAGTCACATGAACTGTTTTAAATATGTCTTTCTTTTAGCTTTCTGGGCATCTGAAAGTGTTAATTAACTTGCTGTCAATGGAGACCTCACTGAGCCATCGGATTTGATCAAAAATATTTTCATTTGTGTTCAGAAAATGAACAAATGTCTTACGGGTGTGGAACAACATGAGGGTGAAAATTTAACAAAATAATTTTTATTTTTGGGTGAACTAACCCTTTAAGAAAATGTATGTAGTTGTTTTCTATGCATCAGCAGTGGACAGTGGCTGTCAAACTCCAAAAAGGACAAAATTAAATAAAAAAACAATAGAGTTATATGGCTATTAGCCAAATACCCAAATCTTTTAAAGTCATATAATTGTTTTTTGGGAATAAAAACCAGTTGCCATTTTAAAGAAAATAATCACCCTCTTAGTTGCATCTCTCCAATGGCATGTTCTCTTTTGCATTTTGGTATTAACTACAAAAGCTAATTCCGTTTAGTGTCATTGATGTGCATACGTGTGCACCATATTATGTGTCTGAATATAGAGAAGCAGAGTTTTGAGAACTACATTTTCAGTGAATAAACTACTTAAAACTGCTTAACGTTTCTTTACACAAAGCTATCATTTGGCTTCATAAGACTTGAAATTCACGCATGTTTTATTTGGAATAGTTTTATGGTGCATGTTTTTTGGAGCTTGACAGCATCTGTCCTCAAACCCCCATTTGCTTTCAACACTGGTGTCAAAAGTATTCACATTCATTACTCGGGTAGAAGTATAGATACTAGGGTTTAAAAAGACTTCTGTAGAAGTTGAAGTATCAACTCAAGCTTTTTACTCAAGTAAAAGTGTAAAAGTACTGGTTTCAAAACTACTTAAAGTGTAAAAGTAATGTAAGGAAAAAAATGCCATTAAGGACAAAAGCTTGGGCCGCGCCACAGGGGCCTATTGTGCACTACCCCACCTCCTCAAAAAAACATTTTTCTAAAGGCCATAATAACTATAATGTTACATTAAAATGTTAATGTTGAAAAATTTGGGATGCACTAGGCTACCTGTTTCAGCCGCGTATATGCCCATTGAAAATGAACGCATTTTAGTACAATGCAAATACATTAAAGAACCATATATGTATACTGCTGAGCATTAACATGTGTTTCATGGAGCAGAAGATATGATGACTAGTTGCCTATAAGTATTGTAATGGTGCAAAAAGTCAAACTTCAGAGGCATGTCATCAATAACCTTTATTGGAATGTAAATGTACATCCAATCTTAGCTGCAGGAATCTGTGAGGGCAACGGACAAGAAAATTGGTGTACCCAGGGCAGTCTTAGTAACAATCAGGGCTTGACATTAACAACCGCCAACCCGCCAAATGCGGGTAGATTTCAGCTGTGGCGGGTAAGACAGCCACTCCCACTAGCCACTTTGGCAGGTGGAATTTAATTTCAGCTTACAGCCAAATGATCGTTGAAGATCGTCGTATCACAAAATTACAATTCTTTATCGATTAACTTGTTGTGAAGGCGGGATAGGCAGAATCGCGCTGAATGGCACACAACAGAAGCGCCCTCTCGCGTGCGCGCGATCAGTTTTCCTTGCGCCTGAATAGTCAAATACACGCAAACACAGATGTCAAAATGTACATACGTCTACCGTGTCCAGTGTTGGGGGTAACGAGTTACAAAGTTAGTATAGCCTACCTATCACAACATTGTCAATCGCAAACGCTAATTTATTCAAACGTCTCTCTACCGTAGCTTAATTTGGGGAGGACGAAGAGAAAGCACCCGTTTGATAAATGAGCCAGTAGTGGAGAAATAATAACTTTTAAGAAATAATCTTTTTTGAGTAAAGACCTGAACACTGGCTATGTCCTCCTTGCTGGAGTGTGACGTGATTTGTGGCGTGCAGGTGCGATGGATCGCGTACAAACCAATATGGTGTTGGAATGGTACATGTTTATACTTCTCATCCAACCACAATTAAATTCACTCTATCCGGATGGCGCCTTGCGCGATTGATCTGGATAGGTTTTTTTGTTTTTTGGGGGGGTTTTTTGGGAACGATGACAAGCCGGAATGAAAACAAGCCGAAATGAAATAGGAGTAACGAGGCTATTTTTAAAATGTAAGGTGTAGAAAGTACAGATAATTGTGTAAAAATGTAAGGAGTAGAAGTAAAAAGTTGGCTGAAAAATAATTACTCCAGTAAGGTATAGATACCCAAAATTTCTACTTAAGTAAGGTAACGAAGTGTTTGTACTTGGTTACTTGACACCTCTGGCTTTCAATGTACAGAAAAGAGTCAGAATGTCTCCTGTATTCATCAGAAGAAAGTTGTACAACTTTTGGTTAAGAAAATAATGACAGTGTTATCTATTTAAATCGAACTGCAGATGTAAATAGAGAACAAAGTTCATTTTTTTAAATTTCTTGGCTTTGTAGAAATGCTGATAGACTGAAGTGGAAGTAACAAAGAATATCAGTTTCTATCAGGTGTTATGAAGTCGAATATGAGCTCTATCCATGATTATTACTCTTCTCATTTATATTATTAATGTTGAATTCGATGTGGTTATTGTATCGTTTCCACATCAGAGATTTGCTTTTTCCTTTATCCGCCAAAGATAGAACCACATGAACTCCCATGTCCCCTTTTGTTCTTCAAAGTAGTTCTAAGTTTGTCAGAAATCTCACACGGAGTACTCGCACTGCTAATGTGTTGCTACTATTTAGGGTTAGGGTCGAAACGGAAGGGAAGGATGTGGTGAGCTTGGCCAGGTATCAGAGTGTTCTAGCTCCCACCATGAGACTTGGCATCAAACAGGTGGACGTGAGCCATGGATTTGTAAGGGAATGATCTGTGCTGCTATTCCGCCACTGCTTGACAGGCGTTTGAACCAACTGTACGGCCAGAAGGATGGATGAATGAAAGCAGAGTGTTTTGCATTGTCGGGCACTGGTAGGTGTCCCATAGTGCGGCCACAGGCTGGAATGGTATGGTCTTTTGGACGGGACATAGGGGTCTGTTTTTAAGAGATTGCAATGTCTGGACTGACAAGGCAAAAGTCTATCAATAGCTTTAATAGAGCAGGCTTTGTTCCTTGATGGCACTAGATGTGCCCGTTCCTCAGATGTATACGCGTTATGTTGGCAAAAGTATCAGTACTTAAATCCTTAAAAAAAAGTTCTGCCAATACTGATATTTATATAAACAACCGGTCAAAAGTTTGGGGTCAGTAAGATCTTTATAAAAGAATTTAATACTTTTATTCAGCAAGAATGGATTAAACTGATCAAAAGTGAAAGTTCAGACAGTGTTACAAAATATTTCCATTTCAAATAACTTTGAACTA